>JAQFVV010000369.1:0-600000 GCA_028023455.1 Epiperipatus broadwayi | reverse complement strand
AATATGTTATAAAAAAAAAAAAAAATTTTGTTGAATGTGCGTTAATATAAGGATTTCTATAACTAAGTTGTATGTAAGATTAGTTGGTTTAAATTTGCTACTCAAGTTTTTTTTAAATTTTAATTTAAGAACAGTTAGTTATTTTGAGGAAAAAGATAACGTTTTAGAGGCCTAAGTTACACGTGGTTATTGATCGATCGTTTTTGAAAGTAAAGTTTTTATATTTTTGTGCAAAGGAGTGTGAAGAATAGGAGAGGAAGTATAAAGTCAAATATAGAATAGGTGACTTTGAAAATAATATGGATTACATTTGTATTCTACAATGCATATATAATTGTCAGAAAGGAATTAGGAATGCTGTGGCAGGGTGTACTGTATGTGATAAGGTTTTCCACTTGAAAAGCTTAATTAAGACTAGGAAGGATATAACAGGTTTATGGTTTTGTAGACAGTGTGTGATGTGATAAAAGAGGTGAAAAAGTGGTTTCAAAGTGTAGATAGCATAATGAGAAAGTCAGGAGAAATGGAGCAAAACATAGTTGAGGAAGGCAGGATAGTGTGTGTGTAGTGGAGTGACAAGAGATATGGATGGAAAAATAGGTAGTGCATTGGAGATGGTTGGCCAAAGAATAAGTAAGATAGAGGAAGAGGTAAAGATGAAGAAGCAAAATTGAAATCGTTAGACGAAGTGTGATCAGATAAAGAAATTATTGAGCAGGAATGATAAGGAAGAAGTAGATGTCAGAAGGTGGTAGAGAAGGTTGTGAATGAAGCAGAGAAAATAGACTATGAGACAGTATTGATAGATGACTCATTAATGAGACTGTGGAGATATAATTGCAAGGGAAAATAGAAACAGGTATGTAAGAGTATATATGTCTGGAGCTAGAATCAGGTATGTTACAGATAAAGTAAAGAAGAAGGGAATAAAGATGTGTATGTTACGGTAGGGATTAATATCAGAGTCATCAGAGATAATGGGTGAGTACATAGAATTGATTAGGAATTTGAATGTGATTAAAGGAAGAGTAGGAATAGTTGGATTATTACCAAGATCTGATAAAAGGTATATATTAGTTAGGGCATGTTCTATAAATGAGAGATTGAAAAAATTGTGTTAGAAATGATGTTACATTTGTGGATGTGTGAGATTTTTTTTTATTGCGAAGAGGGAATTATATAGCAAAGATGGGTTGCACTTAGGAAAACAAGGAAATAAAGTTTTAGGAAGTCTGATTTATAAAGAATGTAGTTCGGGAAACTTGTAAGGGGGGGGGATTTTAAATTGCAGTGTTATTAAAAAGAAGAAGAATGGATGGGATGTAAGGAATAAACAAAGGGTAGCTGATTTAGATATAAATGTAGATGTGGAGAGAGAATGGGTCTGTAAAATTAATGGTAAGCAAGTTATTTATAAACATAATAGAGAAGAATCAAAAAATTTTATAAAAGAGTAGTTAGGAAAGAAAAAATTATTAAAATTGGGTATTTGAGTATGCAAGGTGGTAGGAGATCAGAAAAGTGGCAGGAATTAAAGCAATTGAAAATGTAAGAGCTTGGGGTATTAGCAGTAGTGGACACACATCTAAGAGAAGAACCTGTTTTGGAAGATTTTGTATGGCAGGGTATAAATAAAAAAAGACAAAGAAAAAAAGGGTGGTGGTATAGGTGTTATATCTAAAAAATATTTAAATATTGTTAAATGCCAAGAACATTTGTGGTTTGAGGTTGGGAAGACAAGAATGGATGGTGGCGCTATTGGAGACAATAGCATATATGAGTGCCTAGTTAAGGATATACAGAGTTTTAAAGAAAAGGGAAGAGAATAATGATTATAGGAGATATGAATGGGCATATTGAAGAAATTGATGTAGATAATAAGAATGGACAGCTTTTGAATAAATTTTGTCAGAGAGTGAATTTGAGCATTGGAAACTTATCACATATTTATGAGGGACAATACACATGGTCTAAAAGTAATATATCCCACACAATAGATTATGTATTGGTAGAGAAAGAGGGAATAAATAAAGTGCAGAAAATTAAGGTCTTTGATAACGAAGAGAGAGTATATAATAGTGATCATAATTTCTTTGTAATTGAAATGGTTAGTAACGTGATGGAGAATAGAAATAAAAGTAGAAACAATAGTGAAAGATGTGGATGGAGAGTGAATGATAAGAATAAGTTGGAAGAGTATAAAATACAAATTGAAGAAACCATGGAAGTGTTAGTTGGAAATGAGTATGAGGACTGGTGTGACGAAATAGAAAAAGTGGCAAATAGAGTTTTAGGTAAGAATATCCAGAAGAATAAAAGTAATAAAAAAATGAGAATTAGTAAAAAGTGTAACAGAGAGGGAAAAAGCATGCAGAGAATATAAGTGTGCTATTAAGAACAAAGACAGTGAAAAAGATATAAATGCTAAATGGGAAAAGTACTTAGAAAAAATGAAGATTTAGATAATTATAGAGAGAGAATGAAACTGAATAGTAAATTATTGGATGATATTAATAAAAGTGGAAGAGATGGGAGTAAAAAATTTTGAAATTACATTAAAAGGAGAAATGTAGGGGGGAGAGCTAGTATTACTGGATGAGGAGGGAATAGTGTAGCTCTAGAGAAGGATTAGAAAGAATCTTGAGTAGATATGTAATGGATATAGAAAAGATGTTAGATGTGAAGAACAGAGGGATAGAAACTATGAAAGCATATAGTAATGGGAATATTAGGTTTACAGAAAATGAATTGAATGAGGCAGGAAAGAAATTGAGAAGTGGTAAGGCAAGAGGTTTAGATGGATGGGCAGCAGAGATGGTAATGAATTTAGAGTATAGGGCAAAAGTAAAGCTATTATCATGTTTTAATAAGAATGACACAGAAGAGTTTTTCCGGGTAGTTGGAATAATATGAGAGCAAGATTATAATTTAAAGGAAAGGGTAAGAATCATAGAAAGTTAAACAATTATAAACCGATAGCGGTAATATCAGTTTTATATAAAGTTTTTTCATAAATGGTGGCTGGAAGAGTTGCAAAATGGATGGAAGAAAATAATGTAGTGGGGAAATGCAAGGAGGTTTTAGGTCAGATAGACGTATGTATAGGAGATAGTTTATTTATAGTTACACAACTAATGGATATGAGTAGGAATTCAGGTAGACAGTTATATATGAGATTTATAGATATAGAGAAGGCATATGATAAAGTAAATAGAAATAGATTATGGATAAGTTTAGCAAATCTGGAAATGGATAAAACTTTAGTGGATGTTATTAAGAAATTATATGAAAATAATTACTATACATATCAATTAGGGGATATAGAATCAGTTAAAGTTAAAGATGGGATGGGACTAAGGCAAGGATGCCCTATGTCATCTATTTTGTTTTTGTTGTATTTGAGTGAAATGGAGAGAGCAATAGAAAGACTAGGAAGAGGGATAGAGATACCGTTAATAGGTGGCAAGGGAGTATATACATTGTTGGGTCTTTTTTTTTTTTTTTGCGGATGATGTCTTTTTGTGTGCAGAAAGAAGATATGGAAGTTATGCTGAGGACATACCCAAGGGTGGGTGAAGATATGGGGATTAAATTTAGTGAAGAAAAAATCAAATATAATGATGGTGAATACTGGGGAAAGAGAAGACAAATATTTTTTATTGGGGGATATAAAGTTAAGTGTGGTGAATAGATATAGTTATTTGGGAATCAGAAAAATTGCTTGGATGAATGGGAGAAAAAATTGATAAATGAAGCAAAGAAAAGGGATTGATAAAGAAATTAACAGTGTTTTCATAAAATAAATATGATGTAGCTAGAATTGTATGGAAGGGAATGGCAGTAGCAGGGTTAACATATGGCAATGATGCATTATGTGTTAGTAAAGGGGTATTAGATTACTTAGAAAAAGTACAAAGGGAAGTAGAAAGACATGCATTAGATGCAGAGCTGTGGACAGCAAAGGAGGCAATTCAAGGAGACATGGGATAGTCAAGTTTTTATATGAGAAATGCAAAAAGCAAAATGAAAATGTTTGGTAGATTGCAGTTTATGGATAATAAAAGAATAGCCAAAATAGTATTTAATTGGGTTACAAGTAAAGAGCAGGCAACAAGATGGGTGAGAAAGGTAATGCGGTACGCAGAAGATTTGGATAAAGAATTTATGTCAGTATACTTGTACAAAAGGTGGGATGATTAGTAGTAAGGAGTGGGATAGAAGAAAAGATATATTAATAAAGAATAGAGTTGGAGAGATGGATAACTAGTATGGAGAGTAAAACGAGTTTAAATATATATAGAAATAAATGGAACATTGGGTGTGAGTTAATTTATAATAATAGTAAGGAAAGTAATTTATTGTTTAAGGCTCGAACAGGATCTTTAGCAACAAGGGAATATACATGTAAATGGAAAAATATGGGTGATTTACTCTGCAAGTTTTGTAAGGAAAGCATAGAAAATATTAGGCATCTGTTACTTCAATGTAAATGCTTGGAAGCAGAAAGGGTACAAATAATGAAGTTATGGAAGAATAAATATGAACGAAGTGATTATACAGAAAGAGAGTTATTGGTTTTTATGCTGGATTTGGGAAAAGGGGGATTTAGATATGAAGGCCATGGAGTTGACAAAGATAGTTATGGAAATGGGATGGAGCAGATTATGGGAAAACTTAGTAATGGAAAAGGAAGGTATAAAGTGGCTAACAGGGTTCTCTGGGCACAGTTGCGCTGAGAGATTCCTGACTCCATATAAGGAGAAGTCACAGTGCATCACATCACATCACTGTACTAATACTGTTGGACAGTGGAAGCTGTTAGCCACTAATAAAGAAAAAGATATTTTATTTATTTACAATTGAAATATGAGAAATGTTATGATGTTTAAATTTTTCCAGATTTGCATCACATTGTACATTTCCAATTCTTAATTTGTTGCCTGAATTCCAAGATAATGATGATAATAACATAAAGCATAAGTATCTGCCAATGTATGCTCCCTCCCCTCACACCGAATGAGCCTTGATTACAATTATTGAATCAGACTCTGCAACTTTTATTAATAATTAGATGGCTAAGTGCAGCTATATCCAAGGTCTGATAGATGGACTTTCTTATAATATCCTTAGCTTGTTTGGGAAATCCTTATTGCCTGGAATATTTTGCAATCTCCCAGATTTAAACACAGGTCATGGACATGTCAAGCAAATGCATTACACTGCTTTAAGAGTTCATTTCACCATTTCAGAAATTCCAATTTTTAACATAACATATATAAAACTTTATTTTCCAATAGTAGTGATTCTAGATCAACAAATGGAAACTTGCCGACAAAGTTATCATTATGAATTGATTTTTAATGAAGTCTATTTCTTACATCTATAGAACTAAAGATAAATACTAAAAGATTAAAGTAATGTTCAATAGACTTTCTCAAAAGAATATATTGTTAATGATAAATTAGAAATTAATACCTAGGCCAGATCATGAATATGAATGGAAACGTAATGGATGAAATTAATAATAGAATTACATGCGGATGAAATGTTTTTGATAACATTAATTTGATATTAAAAGGAAATGTGCTTGTGTTTACAAAGGGAATTTTTTAATAAATGTGTTTTACCAATTCTTACTTATAAATCTGATACTTCGATACTCAACAGAAAAGCAATACAGAGACTTCAGGCCATTTAACAAAGTATGGAAATATGTTAGGAGTAATAAAAAGGGATCAAAAACAAAATATATCGGTGAGAGAGAAAACAAATGTTATTGAAATCATTGAAAAAATTAAGTCTGTAGGGAGGCTGGACGTATTGCTAGAAGGTAGATGGACAATTCCAATCTTAAACTGGATTCCAGGAGATTGTAAATACCTTGAAAGAGACCACATATGAGATGGATGGATGAAATATGGAAGTTTGCTGATATGATGTGAAGAGAAACTGGATTAAACTTGGAGACCAATTTGTAGTGGATCAATAATGTTTGAAAAAATGATGCCATATCTATTTTTAGGTGTTATTTACTTTATCAACTAACCAGAAAGCTTGGATTCTGCATCAGAACTTTACATTTGAATTGTTTCCACCGCCCCCTCCTTCCCCTAGTCTTCGCAAAAACATACGCCTCAATGTGTATTATGTGCCAGTTAAAAACACATCAGTTATTATTTGATTATTAATTAAATCTTTTAAAATTTTTGGAGTGTAAAATTAATATAGTCAGATAAAGATTGTCAACATTTGTGTGATTATAAAAATGTACGTTTTAATTAAAAGCACGATGTTATCTTTGGCTTCTCTTTAATTAAACAAAGTCAAGGTTTCTGCGCATATGTTAAAAGATCAAAATCTTTATTTACCAAGTACAACACGCCCTTCCTCCATTGTTTATTGTAGTATCACAATAAACACATCTATTTCTTTTTTGTTTTTACATACTGGGTAGTCCTCTATTGAGTGTTTTGGGAAGTAATATTTAAATAACCGTAATTTAATGTAATTAATTTCATATACTAATTGGATTATATCTATTTTATAAAATATAATTTATTACAAATAATTTTTTTTTTTTTACCAAGGTTTAATAAAAGCTTTAGAATAGTATCTTAGGAGTGGTGCGTCAAGGAAGGGAATAAGTAATCGTTAAGTAACTTTTATTTTTCTGAATTCTATTAACCAATGGTTGATATTCTTCTGCTTGTTTTGGTGTCCCAGATCGCGACTCAGCCCCTCATTGTACCCCAATTTCTTAAGAACACCCAGACAATAAAACAGGCGATTTACTTTCTTAAGTGATTGTTATAACTTTAAAAGAAGCACTCCATTTTAAAATTTAAGGATGATTCAACTTTCCCACGAATATCTTGAACACCATTGAATAATTATTCTATAAAAGTAGTTCCCGCCTTTTGCTGTTCTCGTGAATATTAAAATATAAAATAAAGGGAAAGGAGTTTTGGAAAATATTAATAAATCATTTTTAAATGATGATAATTTTAGAATCGTAATCTTTAGATATATCAAAAGAAAATAATATATGACTCATTTAGCTTAATCTGCATTTGATATAAATAACTTTTCTGGTTTCCAATTTTTGTGTTCTACTACTTAATATCTAAAATACAAACTCTAATTAACATATTCAGTACTCATATTTGCAAAAATATACAATTCGTGGTTCCACTCTCACTAGTCAGTTTCTTGTTCATACAACAGATGATTGTTGGGTTGTTATTTATCCATCTAGGCTGGATTGTTTCATTCTTGGTGCTTTACTTCTTATCTGGTGTCAATTTGGCTTGATGATATTGACTTCCGCATGATGATGACTTACTCAAAAATTTGTCATATTCTTCTATGTTTAACCCTCGCCTACTTCTGCTGACATCCTAACAGAGGCGTATAAGGTGGAACACGACCAGCAAGTCATAACATATATACAGTCTTAAAGTATGTCTTATCTTATTCCCTCTTCAATGTTGGACATGGATTTGCAAATCTTTTGATATAATGCCTCACAAAGTGAGAGGTGATCTGATAGCAACATCTTTGCATTTAGGCTGACATCCTCTGATCTGCCCACACAATGGTTAACTTGTACAATGTAGCTTGGGGCATACTGTGTATCCATTGCATATTAAGCAAAGTCTGTTTTTAGGCCTGAATCAAATATCAATGATCATTTTAAAAATTAGTTTAATTCTGTGTTTGTGAATGTGAGATTAATATATTCATAAACACTTGTAGAAGCAGAAAACGATATGCTTTCTTATAAATTTTTTTACTTTTCTGAAAACAATTCTGAAAGTATAAAAAGAATTTTAAGAAAAGTGGAAAATTTCAATTTGTATAAAGATGAACTATTGTTGAATAATGAATTTCTCAGTTACATTAATTTTAAAATGACACAACTAACAAAAACACAACTTTGGGATCGCCTTATAAAGATTACTTCTCCATATTGCTATAATATCAGTTAAATTATTCACCTCTAAAATACAGTATTTAAAACTGGATACTTAAATGAAAGATTAAACAAGTAAGAGTTATTTAATCATTTGTTTTCACATGAACAACTATTTAATATCATGAGCAATACTGTAAAATGGTGAAGAGTATTATAAAATTAAAAATATTTCATTGTCCAAGTCTTAAGGCCTTAACTAACAGTAACATATAGCAATATTTCTATAGCGCCATCTCTTTTATAAATAATTATTTTTGCATATATTCAACTTTATCATTGATCAAAACCCTGAGAAAGATAAGAACTCCTTCAGATTTTTTAAATTATGATTCCGTTAAATAAAAATGCATACTTAGGGTGATAAATATTATATCTAAATATCCTGATAGCTATGGGTCCATTTATACTTACCTTTTTAAGCCATAAACAGTAATCTACTGGTAAACCAGTTGCTTAAATATATTTGGATCATACTAATATTTTGTAGTAGCAATATTATGATAATTTTTTAATTAAAATTTATGATTTCTTTATTCATATTCACAAACAAATCTATAAATAGCCAACTTCTGTATTCATTATCATGATTTTGTTAATTAATTAATTAAATATTTGATTACCTTTGTAATATTTTGTTATTCTTTGTATTACAAAGTCTTAATTATACAGTTATTTAATGACCACCATTTGTGATATGTGCACCCCTATTTAGTTGCCAGATATGTCATCCAGTCAACTTGCTCTTGATGGTCTTAAAAGCAGAAAAAGCTCCAGGAGCAGATACCAAATTTCCAGATTTTTCTACAACATTTAGGATCTAAAGCTAAAGCATCATTGCAAACTATTCAGTGACATTATTTGTTCAGAAATACTTTCAAAAATTTGGCAAAAAAGAAAAACTACGGCACTCTAAATCTAAATGAATTCAATACTGATCCCCCCTAAATGTCATTGAATGTCCTTATTATGTGGTCTTTACAAACTATTTGAAAAAATCATGTTAATAAAAAAAAATTCTAATAGTTGAAAGCCATTTATCTATAAATCAGGCTGTGTTTAGGTCAGGAAAAAACTGCTAGGAATGAGTTCTACTTCTAACAACTCACATAGAAAGATGTTCCAAAATAACCTGTTTATGATTTTGTTTTCTAAAATCCTTAAATGCAGAAAAAAACATGAATTTGACAAAATTCTGTGCAATAGAAAAATTCAAGTGATACTAAATATACAGTAATCACATCATACATAAATTTTTACAGAATCATCTACCATATGATAAATTGTTTCACCTACTTAATACATTCAATATGAGAAAAAAGAGGCATATGGCTTTATTTTTTGGGAGTTCATAAGAAGTTCGAGTGCCAGTATTGATCCTAGGACCTCTGATCCCACGTTGGACACTATCAACTGCACTAAACCATGCAGGTATATAAAGAGGCATATGGCTTGGGAGTTCATTAGAAGTTCAAAAGTCAGACTTGTGAGTACCTGAATCGATCTTAGAATCTACCAATCCTAAGTTGGATGCTCTACCACCTCCACCAAAACATAGAGGGCATATATTCAACGATCTTCCATTACAGAATGCAGGAAATTCATATATGCTAATGACAAAGAAATTCTTTCCATCTATTTGTTTCAGATTTATGTGTAACTCCATTGAGTCAAGAGACCATATCAATAATATTTTGGGCCATAAATTGGTTCAATTTTAAGTTCTTCTCTAATGTTCTTTATAAAATTGGTGCTAAGCGGAGAATTTATCTAGCTACTATTTATTTTTATAAAATGTTATCAACTCTGTTTTTTATAATCTCATTCTGTTGTAGCAATTTATTATATAAAGACGAGAAAAAAGTTTCTCCTTAATATTAAACTCTTACATTGATCTGAGTTCAAATTCAATGAAAATCTAATGCATTTCAAATCTTCTCAGCCTCGTTCTAAAGAAAGATGTGACCCTTGCACCCTAGATTACTTATAAAAGGGTTGCTGACTTACATTGATTATGTCCTGATCCTGCACGGTGATGTGAGACACTGCGACTTCTTTATCAAAGTCAGGAATCTCTCAGCTAATATGGCAAAAGAAATATGTTAGCCACACTTTTTCCCCCACATCATTTCTTACTCTTTACTACATCCAAAATCCCAAACTGATCATTCCATTCCCTTTCTGTGTTACATTATCTTCGCCTATTCAATAGTCTTAGCTATAAAGTCTGTTCTGATCTCAACATAAAAAAACAAAACCCCAATTTCCGCGTAATTGTTTACATTCTATTAGTAAATGCTTAATATTCCTTCGATACATAGTTTATAAACCAAATCCCCAAATCATTCTATTTCTGTAGATATTTTCTTACTGTTAAAGATTCTGATCGAATTTTAAAAAAGTAAATCAATTTTCTTTACTGCTATCAGAAAATGACTCGTACCCAAAAATAATTGTTTACTTCTATGTATATTCAAACTCATTTTACTCTCTATACCGTCTCTCTATCTCTTTGCCTTTTATTATTGATATTATTCTCCTGTCTTAATCTCTACTATTATAACATTCTATAATTTTCATAGTACATTCACTCCACCCTTTATACAGATAAATGACTTAGCCCAATTCTTCTGCATATCCTATAACCTGACTTCGATGATCTTCACTCAAACCCCAATTGCAAACTATTTTGGTTATTGTTACTACCTGTAAATCCAATTCTATCAAACATTTTCAGTTTGCTTTTTTGCATTCTTTATGTGAAAACGTGACCATCCCATCTCTTCTTGAATTGCCTTATTTTTCATCCATATAGTTGCATCATCTTACTATTTCTCTTTGAATTCTTTATGAAATATCCAACATTCTTTTACCAATACATAATGCATCATTCCAACATGTTAATTCTAATATCATAACTTGTTTCCATAGAATTTTTACTACAACACACCTATTACTTGAAAACAGTATTAATTTCTTTATCAACTGTCTTTTTTTCTTTGTATCATTTCTCAATTTTACTTTCCAATCTAACAAATAATCCTTTTTTTTTTTTGGTTATCAAAATAATTCCCAAATAATTATATCTACCACATTCATGTTTATATCTCCACCAAAAAACTCTTCCCCATTTCTTTTTTCAACATTTATCATCAACACTTGTGACCTTTTTTCACTGAACTTATATTACCCCATTTCTTTACCCATTCAAGTCTGCAGAAATATTTCCACACCTTCCCTACTTCTTGTACATAAAAAGGGATTATCAGTAAAAAAGATCCAGTAATATTCTCCCTTGTCATCTATTAACAGTATCTTTATACTTCTTATTAAGCCCTGTATTGCCAACCTCACTTCACTCTAAATGAAAGAGGTAATACAGAATATTCTTCCCTTAATACAATGTCATTTTGAATTCTGACTGTATTTTCTTAATTGATAAATATAATAGTTATCTTCAAATCAGCTCCACTAATCCTCTATTCATCCTAAAATGTAATAGACTTGTTCACGACCTATTTCTAATCATTCTAGCATGAGCCTTCATTATGCTTATAAAAGCTGTATATAAACATTTGCCTATTATCCTAACTATTTCTATAAGTGATGTTACTATAAATAATCTATCCTCTCTGTTTTTCAGATCCACCCACCTACCCTACATTTTCCTCATTATTATGCTATTCTCCTCCAATCTTTTCCTCAACAACCAAATATGCAAATATTTTATAGATCACTACAGTTAGTTTTTTTATAGTCCTTGCCATTTTTTTTTCATAACAATATTAACTCTTGTATTATTCCAACTATCTGGAAATTCTGTCGTTTGTACTATGATAAGAGAATTGACTTCATCTTAGCTTCCAAATTCGTCAACATCTCTGATGCTAACCCATCTGGGCCTCTCACTTTTTCACTACATCTACTACTGCTGCCCCCTTGCGACAGAATAAACGAGAACTAAAAGATAAACCAGCTATAAATAAGAATAGCTTTTAGCAACTTTGCCCAATTTGTTATTATTTCAGAAAAATACACAACTAATCCCCATATCTTAATGCAAAAATAAATAAATAAAAAATCTACACACCTTTTTAAAACATGGCTGCAGCAGAACAGACATTCAAACATAAGAACAGACCCTAAATGGACCCATTCTTCTGAAAAAAACAAAAAAAAAAAAAAACAAGCATTTTTCCATTAAAACACCTATGCATTATTGGAACTATAAGTGCAACGAAAAATGTTTTTAAATATAATTAGTAACTCAAAAAAATATTTGTCACAAAAATCTATTATTACAAAAGAAAACCTTTCATATATATATATATTTGTTAAGTTATTTAAATAAAAAAAAAAATATATATATATATATATCAAATATTTGTGCAATATATTTATGTAAAACATATAATGTCTTCCCTAGATATTGATTCAATGATAAACTTTAATAATAAAAAGCAGGTAAAATAAATAATAACATAATGAAACACACCATTTTATATCAGGGAAAATTTATTTACATTTTTAAATGAATAATGCATATTTGTTAATGCATGATATTGACTCATACATACATATGGATAGAGTATTCAATTCTTTCCACAATCATAAAATAATCATGATATATTTCACAAAATGAAGAATAGAAAAAAATAAAAATTTTAACAAATTACATTCTGTCAACTGAAAGAGAGCAACAGTTAAATTTGGTATTAGCCGTAATCAAATTTTATCCACATAATTTTGTTATTATTTCCAAATATCTTCACTCACAGGAGTTTCCATAATTAAAAATACATTCTTGTCTTTATAGACAAATTTAATCTAAAATGAAATATATCAAATCAAAAATACAGCCTCACACCACAGACCAGCATCTACAGAATATTATTTATGAACAAACTTATTTTAAACCAGACAGTACCAAATCAAAAATTCAGACATCTACTACAGGACAATGTTTACAGTATTTTTGGCGAATAAAATCATTGAGTATTAGATCTAATATTACCAAAGTAAAATAACTGCATACATCAGATGCTAGAATAAATTATGTCAAGTGGGTGGCTACCAATAACAAATCGCAACTGATGACGATTAGAGGTTATCACTTGATTGCGGTGCTCTTTTGCGTAGTTAACTCGACCTGCTTTTGGCCGGAAAACTTAACGTATATTCATATTTTTATTATCCAATGGCAATTTTCCTTAAAACGATTTAATAAAAAAAATCCTAATGTTATCTATTTCCATTAACAATAGTAATCTACTCAATTATTACTCTATTTCAGAGTCGTGTACATGATCATAAATAATCAATGAACATTAGATGATAGCATCTCTGAGTCCAGATTAGCTTTCATAGCGCTATTACTTCTACTTTACCATATGAGTGACTGACTTAGTTTCAGTTTCATATATTGAGATAAACATATTAGCCTGAGTTCAAACCTTAAAGCATTCAAAATTTTCATGTTATTAGTTCAAATAGTAAAGTGGCTTGATAGATAAATATGCACAATTCAGTATTCTTCACTACAAAAGACTAACAACCAGAAAACAAGTCTGAGGATCTGATTGGCGATATGATATGGTATTCACTAATTACTCATGCCTATGTATACGGCACTAGAGTAGTGATGATAACTATATTACTTCTTATAATAATATTAAATATAATGCTTGTTTATGTATAATAGTAATTATTCATAAGAAATAAACTATTCAGTCATGTGCCATTGGTATTAATTTGCTCGCACTCATCCGTCAATAAGTGTTTTAAACGCGTAAGCAGCTCTAAGCATAGGTGATTCACTTATGCTTTTAAAACACTTATTGATGAATGAGAGCAAAACAAATTAATACGAATGACGCAGGTCTTAAGAGTTTGTTTCCTCTCACATGATTTACATATATAAATAAATTAATTACAGATATTCGTAAAAAATAACTGTGTCAAATTACTTAATTCATTTTTAAAGCTTTAGATATATTAGATAATGTCAGCTGTAAAATTATAACTAATACATAACTCAAAAATAGTTTCTCCACTCTGCTGTTTATTAGAAAATTTTCAAACATTTCCTCAAAAAAAAATTGGCGACTCCTCTTATAGAAAATCATGAAAGACATCATTATTTAATAATAAACAATATTACATTAGAATCATTCATTCCGAAGTTCTAAATTCCTGACATCACCTCCCCATCTCTTTTTAAAATGAAACTATTAATAAGTTGGTTAATAAATGTGAAATATCTCAGTAATGAAAATACATGATGAATAGTTCGATAAATGATGATACACTTGTTTCTTCAATTTCAAATTAATCACATAAATCTGCCATACAATCAGTTTCTCTAATAAACAGTCTAGAGATTCCAGATATTTCATTAAATACAACTGGCCAATCAATGTCATGTAATCTACTTTAGTTATATATTTTAGATATTATCAATAAAGAACAAGGTTTTAAAGACATAAAATTTCTTTTTATTAAGAGAAATAAAAAAAAAATATTTGTAAATAATTATAATTAAATTTCAATAAATACTATAGTTACGGAATGTAAAATAAAGGAACGGGTCAGTTTGTGGCATCTTCTTAATCAATCAGATGGCTTCTTGACCTATTAAAAAAAAAAGGTAACCGTAAGAAATGTTAAAAAGACATAATATCGGAAATATTTTGTTCAAAATTTATTAAAATTTTTAATATTTTGTGAAAATAATTTTTTTTTGATTAAATATAACACATAGAAATCCAAGATTTGTGCATTTCTCCTCAATTTATTTGATTTTCAGGGCAATCATTTTCCATATTTATAAACACAACTATGATATGGAAATGTAATGTGTTTAAAACAGTTGTGAAGTGGTAGACTTAAGAGCAAAAAATTCCTGGATTATTCCCAAATGATGAAAATGTGTGTCTGTGAGGGGGAATTTTAATATATTGCTTTGCTCAGCTTTCATTTTGGCTTCAAGCTAAAGCAACTATACCTTTACAAATGGATAAAAAGTATTTTATTGGGTCTTTACATATTTAACATAATGAAATAAGATTATTTTTATTCAATATAAAAAGGAGTTGTCCTATTAAAAATCTAAGACAAGCAAATGTCATTTTAAACATTTTTTATATAAAGTTTTTTTTCTTGTTGTTTGACATGAAAGATTTTTATTCAAAAGTGACATACTGTATGGACTTTCTTTTGAATTAAAAGAAGTTAATACCTACAAATATTTTTTTCATTTTATACTAATAGTATTCATTATTAAATGATTTTAAAATGCTTTTATCCTGTACATTAGTGACACTATTGTAGCAATGCACCAATGTATTCTTCAAAGCTTTTCATAAAAGATATTTCTATTCCACTAGATAATGCAATTCTAAGGTCCCAAGGCCTGATTTATTATAATGTCATTATGACCTAATGTACAAAGTAAACTGTAAAAGAGAACTTATATGACAGTTTTGTATTATCAAATCTATTAGAAAAATAACAGAATATAAACCAGATAAATATTTGACAGAAACAGTAATAATAGTACACATTTGTGTGTGTGTGTAAGAAGAAGCAAATATCTAAGAAATTTTTTGTTCTTTAATTATAGCAATATGAATTCACACTAGAAAGGTTCTATTTATATTACTGTTTATAATAATATTAACTAAGGTAATAAACCTTTAAGCATATGCGCTTGAAAATACGAAGTTAGGGACCTCTACAGGTCTTAACCACAAGCGTTCCCCTCTTTTCTTCCAAAGAGTAAGCTTGTGATTAAGACCTGTAGAGGTCCCTACCTTCGTATTTTCAAGCGCACATGCTTGAAGGTTTATTGCCTTAGTAAATATTACTTATGTAATCAATGTGCGTTAAATAAATTTATAATTACTGTTTATACAATTAAAACAAAACTTAACCTTTATAAGCATACTCCAATGCACTAGATATTGTTCGCATATCAGTTTCAATACTTCGGGACCAATTTTCTACATCCCCAATCTCCTAAAAATATTACATAACATTCAAATTTATTTAGGAATTTTATTGTACTGTAACAAATCAATTGCTTGTTTTAAAAAAAAACTATATAATAAAATTTATATCTAGTGATAATATAAAAATAAATAATTATCACTGCATGGAAAACATTTAATTAACATATTAAAAATAAACGTTATGCCTAAATGCATGAATATTATACTAACAACAAACAAAAAAATCTACACTGGTGAATATGCAAATTTAAAAAACAAATCAAAAATATTATATAATGTGGAAAAGAATAAAGACACAGTATTAAGAATTTTGCATATTTACATGTGTAAATGGCATTAGGCTCTATTATTCTGCACTAAATACCCCTGAAGAATCAATTAACACTAGATGGCAGTATCAGCAAAATTCCCAGGAAGATTCCCGCTATGGGCCTCATCAATGAGAAATATTATATTTGAATGAAAGTCCAATCTTTTATCTATATATAGAAGTGCTTAAATATTAGTTACCAAAAAAAAAAAAATAATAAATCTAAATATAACCCAATAAACATCACATGATCACCATTTCTTATGCTTGCTTATAACTGTTATTAAAACAGGCAAAACTTTCTTTACGTATTGTTACTCAGTGCAAGCCAGAGTAATCAATGGAGGCCAGAAGGCTTGTGCGTAAAATCCCCATCTAGTGCCTACTCATCCAATATCTCCAGACTAGTTTCTGGCTTGTGGTCTTCATCAGTGAGGTGCCATGGATCTGAGAGCACTGCACCTAGATCTTAAGATCCAATGCAACCCTCCAGCAATATGTATAGAGAGTTTTGCCTGTTTTAATAACAGTTATAAGCAAACATAAGAAATGATGATCATGTAATGTTTATTGGCTTAAAACAAATCCTGCCTAATAGGATAGTGGTGGCTATGGTAAATGTATAGGTACTGAACTGAGTTCAGACTTATATGACTATATAAGCTAAGGAGCTTGGATTGAAAATATTATGGTGTTTTCAATTTAAGAGTCATAGTTTTGTAGTTGAGATAAAAGGGTGGCTGCTGGAGGGTTGCATTAGATCCTAACATCTAGGTGCAGTGCTCTCAAATCCAATGCTCCTCACTGAAGAAGGCGACAAGCCAGAAACTAGTCTGGGGATATTGGATGAGTAGGCACTAGATGTGGTTTTATGCACAAACCTTCTGGCATCCATTGATTATTCTGGCTTGTCTGTTTTTAATCTAAATATAATACTTTACATGTAGAAACGTATCATATCAAAGCACACTATTGTCAAAAAAAAAAGAAGAAGAATTCTTTTAATTACAAACAGAAAGGTAAGACTAAGTTTGTCTTCCATTTCTAGCAAAATAAAATTACTTCAATGATTTTCACAGTCCATAAAAACTTCCGAACCTTAAAGTAAAGAATGCAAATTAGTATTTGACTTAAATTTTGTCACCACACACATTTATCTTTAATGCAAACTTCATTTTCTCTCTACGGATTTTTAAATCCCAGGCAAGGGTAAGAGTAATGTGAATTGAATATGGATAAAACCAGCACACCCTTACAAAGTTTAAAGACAGATTCCCGTTTAAAGAAACAAACAGTTTAATAACACCAATTAAGGAACAATATTATAATATGTAACCTTATGTAAGGGCAATATATACATTCAAGCAGCACATCCAAATGAACATTCATGTGATGTTAAATGATATGCTTAGCAGAACATCAGTAAGAATGATCTCTCAATATCATATCAGTGCCACATATTCTGATTAAAAGATATAGTAATATGTTTGTATGAACATAAAGGTTAAAAAATACCTTCAACTGCATATCAGTATGAACGATCATCTTAAGTACGAACATTTATATCAAAAAATACATGCAGCAGTAGGGCAGTAAAAACATTCACGTTAAAAGCTAACATTTGAAATGTCTCCGTATAAATATTCATAGTAAAAAATCTAGACCAAACAAATAGTTGAAAGTCATCTAAAATTCATAAATCCAAATGCATTCTAAAGATTTGTTTAGATTACTTTGACATTACAATCTTGGTTCTAAAACTTTAATCTTTAAAGATAACAGGTCTATCACAAACAGTAATTGATATCTGCTATATGATTAGGAATCATTTCTGCAAATAAATATTTATCGAAGATAGGACTCCCATATATGTCTAAGAATTGAATACAGTACACATTGAGAATAATTTGTTTCAGACTCCATGTGGTGTTCTGCAGTCGTATAGTGGCAGACTCGACATGGAGAAATCTACAAACTACAGCTTAATCAGTTGTATTACTCGAAAATTGTATAATCTCCTAAGCAATTTAAACTATATAATTATTTTTTCTTTTTTTCCACCCTTGTTTTATTAGTATTACTTTTTCAATCTTACCTGTCTATTTATTAAAATCTGTCAGTGCAATAACTAGTTTCTGGCTTATTAAAATCTGTCAGTGCAATAACTAGTTTCTGGCTTGTGGCTTTCGTCAGTGAGGAGCCTTGGACCTGCGAACACTGCACCTAGATCTTAGGATCCAATGCAACCCTCCAGCAGCCACCTTTTACTTTTTTAGCTATGAGTCTAAAATGAAAACACAATAATGTTTTCAAGCTAAGCTCATTAGCTTGTATAGTTGTATACATCAGAACTCAGTTCTGCATCCATACTTTTTGCTGTCTTTGGTTCTTTAATAACCACAGTCACCATAATCCTATTGGGCAGGATTGGTATTAAACCATCAAACATCACATGATTACCATTCTTTATGCCTCTGTGAAAAACAGCTTGTGTAAGCATAAAGAATGGTATCATTGTGATGTCTAAAGGTTTAATACCAAACCTGCCCATTATGGTATGGTTATTAAAAATCCAAAGACACCAAAAATATGGATGCTGAACTGAGTTCAGAACTATACAATTATACAAGCTAATGAGTTTATCTTGAGAACATTATTGCGTTTTCATATTGGACTCAAAAGCTTTATAGTTAGCTAAAAAAATAAAAGATGGCTGTTGAAGGGTTGAATTAGATCCTAAGATGTAGGTAAAATGCTCTCAGATTTAAGGCTCCTATCTGATGAAAGTGACAAGCTAGAAACTCGTCTGGGGATATTGGATAAGTAGGCGTCAGATAAGGATTTTATACACAAACCTTCCTGCATCCATTGATTACTTTGGCTTGCACTGAGTGGCACTACTGTATGGAGAGTTTGTCTCTGTTGTATTTTAATGTAGTAGGTTTGATTCATCCTTAATGTCTGCTCTTTGTGAGTTGGCTGCATTCTACAGTTTCACTTATAATACTGTCCAAAACAAATAAGGTAAACAAAAAGTAAAATCATTATAATGCTTAAATTAATTAGAAAGAAGGTAGTTTTCATGTATACATTAAATTTGTCAGGATAACAACAGCAACCATACTTTTATTTTGCAAGGTCCTTTGTAGCTTTGCAGTCAGACGTTTGCGACACTACAAATAATACATCACTTTTTCAAAGGACAAAACCTGAAATACTTAGACTTTATCCTAAACGATAAGCAGAACTTTAATAATTATTTATTAAACATAAAAATTATTAAATTTATCTTATTTTTGATTTACAAATATAACTTTAAATATATACTTTTCTCAATTTTTTTCAATTGCGCATATGATTTTGCGCTCTTTACTCTTTAAACATATGCACAGTAAATGACCATAATGTTGAACTTGTGATCTTGAAAACTTCTTTCTGCAAATAAATCTGATTGAAAAGAATGCAAATCGTTTTTTTTACTTTGCGTCAAAAATTTGAAATTGTTTCAAAGAGTAAAACTAGTGATCATAGTAATTCATCCAAATAAATGAGAATTCATTGATCCATCCTGAAAGCCAGTTATTTGTTTGAAAAAAAAATCTATTCATAAAATAATAATAATAAAAAAAAAACAAATCCATTTTTATAATAATAAAAAATATATAATAAGTTTATTGTTTTATTTTAAACTAGTATGATTGAATTAAATATATTGTAACAGTCAGAAAACACGTGACTCGTTAACATAATGCAGAATTCGACCACCATACAGAAAAGCAGCACCATCGAGTAGCGAAGCCACCCGTGGTACTGAGTTTGAACATAGTTTATCGGTTCCACAATACAATCCACGAAACAACGCATCTGATGCGACATTAGTAAATATTTCCTTAGGCACGGTGGTCAGGGATATGCAAGAGATTCATGATTTTATTCTGGAGTTAGCCAATAATCAAACTAATATTAATTAAACATTCATATTTACATAATCGAGGAAATATTATATAGAATGGGTATCGAACAAATGAAACGTAACTGCAGACGTATAGCTTAAAATTATTTATTAATACATTTTAATAAAACAATCATTTACTAATAATATTTTATGGATTCAAAGCTTCAGTAGCAGGATTTGTGACATGATTATATTTTAAAGAATACATTTATTTATTTACACATTATTTTATATTGAGGACTCAGTAGCGGTATTTCCGATACTGTAATGTTTAAAAAAAGGAATTCAATTATTTGAAGGCTTAATCTAGCTACCTAAAATTCTCGAGTAAGTATTTCTAATGCATGCCTTGGGGAATTTATACCTTTGCAATGCAAGAGTCTAAAGTAAGATTTAAGAGTAGCGGCGGACATATATTTATTTAATTAAAATATTTATTTTATGACTAAGGGCAAACATTTATTTGAGAGTGAATTATGAAGATAATGCAGAGGTGGAGTGATATATAGAATAATAGAATTGAGTAAAGGAACACGTGGTATGCTTTAGAAAGGCGATATGGAATGGCAGTATATTGAAACTGCAATGCCGCGAATGAGTTTATAAGACTGTCGGGCTGGTCTCTGCCTTGGCCCGACGAAGTAAGGTGTCACATAAGCATAACCAGGGACAAGCGGTCCGTGTCGCAATTTGCCGGCTGGCTGCATGACAGGTCAAATCCTACGGGAGCATTTATTATGTCTGCTTGTGTAGGACGACTGGGGTTAATTTCAACCCTGAAGAATCCGGAATATTTACGGTGGAATAGATCATCGCGTCTTTAAAACGTAACACATGTAT
The DNA here is from genome assembly GCA_028023455.1 of Epiperipatus broadwayi. NCBI lineage: Eukaryota > Metazoa > Onychophora > Udeonychophora > Euonychophora > Peripatidae > Epiperipatus > Epiperipatus broadwayi. Next base: position 578,914 of record JAQFVV010000369.1, on the reverse strand, counting down.
AAGTATAAACGATTATGATGAGATTTAAATAGATTTCTAATTTGGCCCTACATTATCAACATTTACTAAAGAACGTTGGTGACTCTCAAAGAAATGTAATTTTCTGGAATTATTCATGATGATTTAATAAATACAAAACATATATAAATTGGGAATTATTATAACTAATATGTCAGCCATTTGCGAAGTAGTAGACCCCTGCATTACAATAAATGATGCACTGAATGCGTGTCAATTTATATGAAAGTTAAGTTATTTAGGAAAGTACATATTAATGAAAATGTGACACGCATTTACTGTTTCAAACGATCATAGATTTAAACTTTGAAAATAGAGACAATTGTGAGCATGCAATAATTAAATAATAAATATAGATAAAATGTAGATTTTAGAAATACGCACCCAAGATAGAATGAGGTAAGCTAGATTAGTAGAGAAATTTACACATTAAGTTAATTATTCAGTTTTAGTTATACATATGGTAGTTTTTACATTTTATAATTTAGATAAGTAGTATAAAGAAGAGCTATAGCATATTATTAGAGTACTCTAGAGTTTGAACACAGACAAGTACCTGTTTTATAAGAAGTTTTCTGATTCCGTTAGTTTAGCAGCAAAAGGTTCACGAGTGGCAATTCTTTCTTGTATTTAGATATTTCATTTAATTTCACAGCAGCAGCAGCTTTTTCATTTATTTCAGGCAGCAGATCTTCATGGTGAATTTATGACGGGCAATGGAAAGTTCGGCATCCGATAGGCCATCTCCCGATGGAGAATAATCTAGGTGCTTTACTCGGTCATACCTTGGCAGGAACAAATTATTTTTATTATTTTTGGAGACTCTCAGTGATCGAGAGCAAAGCTAAAGTTTAAGTGAATGTCTCCAGCAAGTCTAAGATGGCCTCTTTTCTTATCTTGATCTTTCACATTTTTGTTAAGGTATTTTTAGATTCTACTTAATCTGCCCTGAGGATAATCAATGCATTTTGTTGGTTTTTAATTAAAGAAAGCTGCTGTTCTATTGTTTACATTTTACATTTACTAATTATTTTGGGGAATTTTTCTTTAATTAATCTATTATCTATCACTGACCGATGCTTTTAAATTTCAAAGACAAAAAGGGAACATAAGATTATTTTAACTTTTAATTAAATATTACATCAGATTTTTTTAGAATTATTATTAAACGAAATTTAAACAAAGCAATAAATATGAACTTTATAATCCAAAATAAATGATTAAAATTATACAAAATTATATAACTAAAAGAAATCTAAATTATATTATTTTATCCCTATTTATTGCCTTTAATTTGAGATCGAAATGTGTGCGTGTTTATGCTGAATTCTACATATATTCATACATTTTTAATATTGCTACACACACAATTCGATACCAAAAAGTTTAAATTTGGGCGGGATAGACCGGTCAGTGAGAGACGACAGAAAAAGGTGAAATTTAAGATTCGAATACGAATCTTACTGTTTCAATATACACATACTAATATTATATATATATAGAGCTCGCAAATAAGCTCTTATCAAGCTTTGCAGAATATCCCCAACTAGCTTCCTTAGTGAAATGCTAGGGATATTCAAGCATTAAATTAAAAATACCAGGACAAGCCCAGCACTTTATCTAATGGATAAGTAGAAAATCTGACATTTTCAGACATCTATATGTCTGAAAATTTCAGATTTTCTAGTTAATAGTTATCAATTATATAAATTATAGTTGTCTGAAAATTTCAGATTTTTTACTTAATAGTTATCCATTAGATAAAGTGCTGGCTTGTCCTGGTATTTTTAATGTAATGCTTAAATATCCTAGCACCTCACTGAGGAAGCCAGTAGCAGAAACCGGCCTGGGGATATTCTGCAAAGCTTGTTAAGAGCTTATTTTGCAAGTTCTATATAAAACATTTGTAATACAACCTTGTTAAATTGGGTTATGTGACATATGACTTGATTTCTTTGTAAACATACTAATACCTATGCGCTTCACATTTATTCTATTTTTTTTAAAAAAAATAATTTTAATCTTTTTTTTACATATTATAAATTTGATCTCTGCCTAAGAAAAAAGTTCACAGATTAAACATCTGGTTACTCAAACAATAATAATAACAAATTGCCACTCATAAATGAATATGGTCAATTCAACTCCAAAAAGAGAGAAACTATTCTAGAAATGTTTTGGACTATACAAACCAATCTATGAACACACTCAATTAAATATTACCATGAAAAATATTATTGGGTCATTCAAGACTTATGTCAAATCAAGATTCATTTCTGGATATTCAACTAAGAAATTATAATCAAAGAATTATGACATTAGAAAGAAAAAATTACAAGGCTTCAAACAAATATATATTTTTTGATCTGACAGAAAAGCCAACTAGATATGATTTTCCAGATACAAGTAAACTCTAATCAATAGATTCAAATCGATCAAGGCTGTTGTGCTCATGTACACTATAAATGGAATTTAACAGTCTCTAATCTATGTAAATGTAGACAAACACATGGTTATTAAGTGCTGAGTCTATGGCTACATTGGCAGAATTCAACGACTTAATAAAACCATACTAAATCTATTCTTGATGGGATTCTCTACATATTCCTTTATATTTTATTAATAGTTAAATTGCCCACTAAAAAGTCCATATGCTAAATAAATAGAATTTTTATAATTAAGTTGTATTGTATGTGTGTTTATATAATGTTAAAAAGTGTTTGTGGTCTACATAGATATATATATATATACGTGTGTTACTAGTTCTTATATATGGATCTGAGACTTGGACAATTAACAGAAAACCACTAACTAAAGCATGGAGAGATGTATGTTAGAAATAACAAAAATGGGTCAAAAACGAAATACATGGGTGAAAGAACAAACAAGTGTTATTGACACGGATTGAAAGAATTAAGAAACTGAAGTGGAGTCAGAGTGGACATATTGCTAAATGAGATGATAATAAAAGGAAAGGTGAAATCTTAAAACTGGATTCCAAGAGAATGTAAAAGACCCAGAAAGAAACCACATGTGAGATGGATGGATGAAATAAGAAAGCATGCCGGGATAATGTGAAGAAGAGAGGCTAGAGATTGGAAAAGATGGATTGAACTTGGAGAGACCTTCATCCTACAGTGAATCGATAATGGATGAAGATGATGATGATACATGCAGGGGATAGTGTGATTTGTTGACAACGAGTATTATAAACAAAGTGTGCCTTTTAATAATTTTAAGTTTCAAAGAATACCTATTTTCTAATAATTTATGGGTTCTACATGCAAGTACAATGGTTCCACTATACTGCTAATCCTCAAAGAATGTTTATGACAAACCACTTTAATTAGACTAAAATAAAACTAAAAATAATATAACCAACCTATCTGTTTTCTTTGAAATTACAGAATTGTAATTAAGAGCATGCTTAGAATAACAAAAACTGTTTTAATTAGGCTTCCCACTTACTAATCAAAAACAAGTTTTCTAAGTTTTTAAGAGACCTGATTTTATTTTCTCATTTGCCTGTTTATAATTTTAATAGTTTCCAAGTAAAACTAAACAAACACTGTTTTTAAATAGGTAGATAGGTTTTGAACTGTTGCATAAAGTTACCTAATCATGTTTTTATTCATAATTTTGTTTAATAATGGACTATTCCTTACAACGTACAAGTTGAATACCATTATTTGGACTATTATTTCTTACTGCTCTCTTTTCCTATTTCTTTAAATAATTTTCTTAAATATATTATAACACTTCTATTACATTGATAAAATTAATTTTTTTGCCTATTGCTAGAATTAACTTCCAGTTATTACTATAGGTTAATAACTTTAATCTCATAATAAATTTCATCGTCATTCATATCTAATCTTATTTTTTTAAAATTATTATTGGAGGTATTTTTCTTTACTGCATTTTCTGTACAATTAATAATTTTTATATCATTTTCTTTTGTTATATATTTAGTAGTCATAATTTTTATGTTTTATTGCAATGTTTTTTTTTAAATTTTAAATAGATTTTTAAAGTGGTATTAAAGTATTGTACATATTTTAGTTTTAATATATGTCAGTAGAAGGATTTGAACTCAGCATTTTTCAAACCATTCATCCTCCATTCCATCTCGAGCAATCCATGACCACATACATTCAAAAAAGATGCATGATCACCAATATACGTATTTCACGCAGAACCAGCACTCATCAGTTGGGCCGGATCACAATCTCCCACACATACATACAATCAGTGCTCAGTTTATTTTAAGATAGCAATTCCCCAAACTTTAATGGACAGGCTTCAATCTTCCCACCCTTCCAACTATTCAACTGTCCCTTTCATTGAAAAAGCCATGATGGAATGCTCAAAGCTCTTATTGGATATGATTTTGTAGACATTATATTAATCTAACCCCTCATATTACCAGCCCATTACATATCAACCCAAGTTAATAGGAGAGGGATGAGCTGAACTTATACTAAGATGTAATCTACTTCGCAAGTAATATATAATTCTAAAGTGGTATGTCATTTGTTTATACTGAATGCTTCTTATAATGTAAGTAGAGGAATTTGAAATCAGGATTTTTTTATATTTGTGTGATCATAAGTATCAGTTACTTGAGATGGAGGAGAGGACAAGTAGACTGAAAAATCCTGAGTTCAAATCCTTCTATTTATATATATAAGAAACATCCAGAATTACATATTTTAGTTTTGAAATATGATTTTTTTTCTTTCTACAGTACAGGCTTTTTCATATCTGCACTTCTATATGTAATATGTAGGGGGTTTGAATTCAACTTTCACATGACCCTCAACCATCCATACTATCTCCTACCGCTGATACCCTTGATCACACATAAGTCGAAAAGATAAACAATCACCAATATATGTATTTCATGCTGAACCCGTCCTCGTCAGTTGATCCAGATTGTCATCTCCACACATATATACAATCAGAGCTAAGTATATATTAAGATAGCCAATTTTCATACTTTAATTGACGGGCTTCAAACCAATCCACCCCACAACTCTTCAGCCATCCATTTCATTGAAAATCTGATGATGGAATGCTCAAAACCCACCTTAGTGCCAACCTTCTCATTCTACCCATGTTGACCACAAGTCACTCTGACCCCTCATGTACAGGACCTAATCCATTTACATACGTTTGGTTTATATACTAAGATTTGATAATTTTATTTATGAATAAATAATAAAATAAAAAAAATAATTTAAAATGAGAGACAAGTTAACTTATTATTTGTAAAAATCCTAAAAAATATATATAAATTTTTGAAAAGATGACAACTTCAATCCTCTTGGGTAACACTTTTTCCACTACCACACTACATGAAATAAAGGATGACATTCCTGGAATGTATGTATATTGCAGAACAATTTTTTCATGTATTATATAGCAGTCATAGTGGAATTGACATCTCTTCAAAAATTTATTTCCATTTAATTTTAAAATGTGCTAATATATTTATTGTTAAAAGGAGGTTGCCATGACAACAGTTTGAAATTGTTGCTTGTTATTGATATTGGGATTGTCTAAGTTTTGACTGGTTTTTAATGATTATTATATAAAGTATACATCTATGTTTCAATCCTGTAAAGATATGATTAATGATTAAACCCTATCCAAACAGTTTATTTATAAATAAAAAGTATATTTTGTTTAACAACTACATGTAAGACGTGTTAAAGAAGAATGGAGATATGATTGTATTAGATTTAATTGACACTAAGAGCAGACCAACATGTAAGAAAGCTTGACAAACTCTTTTCTTTATTCACTTTGAAACACTTGCTTTGGTGGCAGTTCCTCTGAACAGCCACAAACTAGAGATCTTCATATTGCAAATCGCTCTGTCACTTCTGGTACTCAAAAATCATATGACCTCCCAAGTTAATTACCTTTTAAACTCATCATGGAATACATTTTCATCATTAACTTTATCTTTAATTAAATTAAATAATAGTAGAAGAAGCCTAATTTATTACTATAATAAACTTTTAAATTGCATTATTTTGAACAGAAACTGAAAATTTTTTGAAGCTAAGATCCTATTTTTATAATCAAGGTCACTAAAATATAAATTTGCTGAACTGAATTTAGATCTAAATAACTTGGCCAATATGTTACCTTGGATTCAATACTTTAGAGTCTTACAGTTTTCAAGTTTTCATTTTGAATAGCACAGTGCAAATGAAATAGCCAAGTCAGTGGATACAGTACAATAGTTTCTCCAATGTGCATGTGATTCAATCACCCACAGAGTGGCAAAGTACACTGACTTAACAATGTCCACTTAATGGATTATGAGTGCTATCAATATTCCCTATCATCTAAGTTAAGTTTTAAAGTTAGAATTCTTTAAAAAGCCAAATTATTCTCACAGTCTCTCTCTATAAAAAAGAAAAAAAAACAATACTAATAGAAACACTAAAAATCATTTTCAAAAATATAATCCTTTAAAACTTTAAATAATTCTAAGAAATAAATTCCATCCTTCAGTGCTGAAAAGGCACTGATTACGGTTTTTGACAATATAAATTTGGCACAAATTTCTCATTAACTCCACTCAATAAAGCTGTTTGATTATTATAATTAGAATGATGAACAAATATATATCGCTCACCTAAGATTATAAGCCGGGAAAAAAAAATCTCTGCTTTCAAAAAATAAAACTTAAATAAAATAAGTTATTTTAAATGTTAGATTATGTAAGGTTGATTAGTAGTATTAAATAAATACTGCATGATATAATCACTAACTACATAAATGTCAAGATAGCAAATAACAGTAATGGAAGTAGATCACAGTGGATGATAAAGTTAAGATTTAAGAGCATCAAACATCATATAAATTTCCAAATACAACAGTGCAATAACCCTTGGGGTAAATATAACTGATAATTTTTTTTACTATAAAATAAATATTTTAATCAAAAGGGAATTACATTCTATACACATGCACTGTTATATTGTTTTACTACCTCAATGGTGATTTATTTAGTATGAAGGATACTCTCAAACCAAAGCACAAGATAGAGACTTTGAAAAGATAAGAGCGGCCTTCTTATTCTCATACTAAATTCATTTATATAGGCCAATCTGAAGTGTGTTGAAATGAGAGCACGAAGATCTTCTATTAATCATTTTACAACCATTAACAATTGTGAAAATTTTCAAGCTACTGCCGGTTAATATTATGAAATTTTAAAATCTATGTAACTTTGTTTTGTTTACTAGCACAATAACTGGCTGCTCTTATCTTTTCACAGTCTCTATCTTGTGCTTTGGTTTGAGAGTATCCTTTGTACTTGATAAAATATCATTGAGGTATTAAAACAATATAACGGCGTATGTGTATAGGGTGTATTCCCTTCTGATTAAAATTACATACGAATATGGCATTAGTAAATTAAACACAGAGTTATATAAAATAATAATAATTTGATTAATGCACCCAATAAAAATATCTGTAACCAATCAAATTTTAGATTTAAAAAGTACTTTGACAAAGTTATTGCAAATTTTGAACTACCACCCAGTGTAAAATTTTCCAGATCAATCTCTCCAACTATAAATGCATTTCAAACTTCAAAATCTAATTGGTTATAATTAAGAGGTATACAAATTTCAAATGTCACGAAAGGAGGTTTCCTGAGAAATTTATTATATATAGAGAAATTGGTCGGGGAAATTTTATACTGAGTGGTAATTTGAGATTTATATAGAACTTATATAAGCACTGCATTTCTGATGTATGCGATTGGTTACAGAATAAATAAATAATTGAAAAATGGCAGAACATCATTAACATATTGCTCAAAAGGTCAAGATACATAGAAAAAATTCAATGATAAGCAGAACACAATGACATTTGCCCCCTCCCCCTCAATCCATCCTACTTTTATGCGTCAGAATATAGCATTTGTTTTTCACCATCCACTTTAGCTGAAACAATGACTGAGAGCAGCGATGGAATATTTATAAAATTATTTTAAATACATTCTTCTTTATTTGTTGATTAAATATCAACGCTCCCTCAGTATTTTGTTTGTTTTTTAAAATTATGAAATATCTTTTTTTTATATACTTGATAATGCAAATCCTTGTCTTTGTTGTTATTTAATAGCTAAGAGTTTCAACTGTTCAGCAGTCTTCATCAGAACTTCTAATATCTTTTGCTGTTCATATTGAAAAAGATACTAGAAGTTCTAACGAAGACTGTTGGATATTCAAAACTGTTAGTCATTAAATAATAATAATACAAGAATATGCATTAATAAGTATATAAAGAAAAAATCTTTACTTTATGGACTTATATTAATAATACAATAAATGCAAGAAAAGTGAAAGTGGAAATAACAATTATATACATCATCACCATTTTCAATTATGGGCAATCTACATCAGTATGAAAGATATCAATTCCATCCTGTTTTTCCAATCTATATCTTTTTCACATCACTCCATTAAAACTTCCTTAATAAATTTACCCATCTCTATGTCTCCTACAATCAATAAAGCATCACATGACTTTCTCTAGTTCTCTTTAACATCTGCTTTTAGGAGCAGTAATTTTCTTTATTTACCCTATTCCAGAGTCATCTATTGCAAGTTGAAGAATCTCAATTGTTAGATGGTAATGCTATATCCTCATCTCTAAACAAGTTTCTATCTAATGGCCTTCATCACTAGAGGGTTTAGGGTTTCTAATAGATAGTTATGGAGCAAAGAAAATGAAAAAAACAAAATCTTTTTTAATAATCTCTCAGAATACAATTTAAAACTTCAGTTGTTTATCTTTGGCCAACTTTTTTGGTAATATGTCAAGCTGAATTTCAATTCAGCCTCTTAACATTTTCCATGATGAGTTCCTTTTTCACTTTGAATATTTCCTGCTACTTCCTATGTAATCTCTCCGAACTGCACTGTGCAGTCTGAAGTCTCTCAATTGCTCTGCTATTAATACAAAAAGGGAGCACTGATTATCGCAAACACCCCTTTTCAAGTACATAATTATATTTCATTTAAATATTATACCATTTCCACTAAAAGGACTCTATCCAAATTCACTTTTATGATTAATTTCATCCATTATGTTTTCATTTATTTTAATAAAGTAATTAAAATATTTACAGTCATTAAATTCTTCTAATTTGTTCCTGTCAATATTAATTTTTGTAGCGCACAAGTTTGAATAATTTCAAATGCTGCAGTTTCATCCAATTTAAAGCAAAATTAAATGCAAGTGTGTTATCCCATCATGGGCTAAGTGCTAAACACATTGGCACAGACATGCCGGTGTTACTATGTAACACATGTGCTGATTCAGAAATAGCCAAGCAGGCAGTTTGAAGTAAAGAAACGTTCATTATTATATTATTAAATAATAATAAAATAACTCATTTCCTGAAACTCTGGTGTATTATTTGGAAAAAATAGCCACATCATCTGCAAAAATCTAGATGACTTAAGTGAGTCTCATTTTCTTTTATTTAAGTTCCTGTTTTAATGCTCAAAATATTTCCCATAAAACTGCTATAAAATTTTTTGGACAAATTAAATCATTCTGCTGCACCCTTATGCATTATGAAAAATACTCCTTATAATTCAACAAAATTCTGAATGTATGTATTAATGTTTCAGAGCTATAATTATACTAAAAAATATTTACAGTCAAATGCGTTTTCATAATCTCCAAATCCACTCGTTAGTCCTTCCAATAATTTCTCTCAATATCTCGGGTGACCATCTCTGTGATATAAATACTTTTGAAGTTAGACGATTAATCATCCGATTATTTTAGTGGGAATTTTGTATATATAATATCCATTCATACACAACTACATAATAATTTATTGATAAGTTTTAACATTAACTGAACATAATTAAAATTATTACAATTTATTTCAATTATATTTACATATTACAATTTTTAAAAATATTGAAAAAAAAAAAACCTTTAGTGCTTGATTAAAATTATCCACTTGATGGAGCCACTGTGTAACTTGTTTCGAAAATTGTGTAGCATTAATCTGCAATTCTTTGGCTTCAGCATCTAACTTCTTTTGGTTTGAGTAGGCCTGAGAAACCCTAAAACAATAAACAATTGTTGGAAGCTAAACAAATAATACAGTTAATCATATTTTGTTATAAATAACTCATAATAACGTGTTTGTTCTTGTGCGCACGAAATATTCTATTCCTTGGTGAATTAAAAAAAGCAAAACATTTTAGTTTGTAAAATTAAATGCTTTAATATAAAAGTAATGTTTAAAAAAAAAAAAGATTTCAAAGTGAGTATTAAGTTTATATTTAAAATAATTCGTCACAAGAGAAATAATGTTTCTTTTGTCTTAAAATTTTCATTACTATTTTTAATATAACGGATTGCAAAAAAATGTAAAAAAAAGAGAGGTGGGGGGTAGTTACAAAAAATAATAGATTTATTTGTACTTTTCCCGATCTGATAATGGCAAACGTCTTATGTATTAAAAATGAAATTGAACATGCTTTTAAACAAACAGACACCTTACCTTACATCTACAATAGTTGATAAGTTAACGTTCTGGATTCAAATAATTTTAGGTTATTAAATATTTAGAGAATAAACTTGGTTGGCCATTACAACTTTTATTAAAAATACTGTACTTATGTCCCTTATAACTAGGTTACAATTAATAGATGTATAAAAACTCAATATAAATCTTGTTTTATTTGACGAAACATTTCTTTTCACATCCACATATATGGCATAATATTCTTCATCACCTATATTTTAACCATCTCCTATAGTAATTTTAAAGTATCATTCCTATATATAAATTGATATTTATACTTTATGTTTACATAAATCAATAATAACAGTAACAAAAATTCATTCAAATTTCTACAATATTTTCTAAACTGAAAAGAATAATTTTATATATAAGATATTTATTTTTTTCTATTTATCTTCACATTATAATTTCAGTAACGAAAAAGTATTTAATAATGTTTAGATAAATATTTGATCAATCCACCAAGATAAGATAGAATCTGGACTAGTCCATTATTTGAAGGCAAGGTGAAATATGACAATATACCTTATATATATTTTTCTCATGTGTCATAGCATCAGCCGGGAAGCGAACCCGCTAACGCGGGACAACTGCTTGTAAAGCAGCTGTCACTGAACTCTCGATCACCAATGTTTGATATATACCTTAACTTTTTAATAATCTATAACATTCTAGGGTGCCTTTCTATTTCCAATTACAATTCTTCTCTATCCATCCATAAAAATTCCTACAAATTTCTGTATCTAATGTTTCATCTATTCTATCTTTCTAACTTTTTTTTGGGTTACCCTCTTTTTCTCTTTTCGATATCCAGTATAATATTTATTTTGACAATCTTTCCTGAGACGATCTATAGTCAAAATAAGAGTCATAAATCACATGACCCTATCTCTTACCATTTAAATTACCTTGCTTTGACATCATTTACTATAGAGCTTATGCAATCTCTCCAACAGATTTTCACCAATAATTTATTTTTTATTATCATTAATTCTCTTTCCATTCTTTCCTTCAACTATCAAACTTCATTTTCATATGTAATGATAATTTTCATTATTGTATCATATATTTAACATTCATTGACTTTTGATATATTTTGATTCCACTATATCTCATTTAATATTGCTAAAGCTTTTCTATCCAATATATTTCTTTCTCTTACAGATATATCTATTGGCCCCAATTGTGTGATCTCCACACCTCATCCAATCCAATCCAATCCAATGATCATCTTCTAATATTATATCCTGCTGGGTTCTTACAAAATATAGTATATATTTCTTTAAGTAAATTTTTGTTATTATTACTACTGATTTTTTATAAATATGTTACAAATTATACATCATTTTTAATTATTATCAATCCACTGCAAGATAAATGTTTCTCCAAGTATAATTCATTTTCTCTGAATGGTATATTCTCTTTTCTACTTCATAACAACAAATTTGCTCATTTTCTAGGTTTTTTTTTTTTTTTTTTACAGTTTTTTGGGATCAAATTTAAGACATACAATGTCCATCCATCATTGTGTCTTTTATCAATATGTCTAGATCAGTTCCATTTCAGTCTATTATTGTTTCACCCAAGTATTTTACTCTCAATCCATTCTTGTTATTTTCAAATGTACAGTTCTCCACATTTTACCGAATAGTCTCAAGTCTCTCCATTGCTAATAAGTGTCCAAATTTCAGATCCAGAAATAAGAATTAGTAAAACATATCTTTTCTTTTCAAATATAGTCATACTTTCTTTCAGTATTAAGTCTTTTCTACCTTTTTATTATTAATTTCATCCACTAAATTACAAATACAGATTTGTATACCTATATAGCAATATCCTTGAAATGATCATGGGAGATGATTGAATCATAGGAGATGCAAAATCTTATACAACAGATATAGATCACAAAATAAAACAGAATGTATAAAAAATATGTACATTGAAAATTTGTATATGTTGGAATTTATGGGCCATTTTAGAAATAAAATAAAAAGGGAAATTTACATGGAAGTATTGATTTATTAAATTAATATACAGTGTAATTTCTCTGCATGAATTCAATCTGAGATAACTAGGTGATAAGATATTAAGACCAAACTATAGTATTTGAACATGGCCAGTATTTTATCAATATTATTGCATTCTTAAAATATTTTATTTTAGCATCACAAAGTTTATTAAAACCCTCTTTGATCACTAAAATGCTGAAATTCATACTGATAATAAAAACTTCAGTAACAGTTTAACGGACATTATCATCCAATCATAAAAGCAAGTTGAATTTAAAAATGCTTTTACAAATTGGATTACATACAGATAATGAGAAAAGTTATAGAAAGGATGATTGAAAGAATGATACATAGATTATGAAAAGGCATCAGAGTCTATAAACATTTTCACAGTGAATGGAGCTATGGAACCACAAGTATGAACATGGAATATTGCCATATCCTAAAAGTATTTATCAAAACGCAATAATAATGATTAAATTGCAAGAAGATGCTACGAAAATTAATACAAATAAGAGTAAACAACATGGTGACTAAAATGGAAAGCTATGAAAGTAAAAGTAAATGGAGATTATTTAAGTCATCCAGATTTTGGCAGTGATGTGGCCATTTTTGCAAATAAAGCTTCCAAGTTTCAAGAAATGTTGTAAGAGTTATCAGATGAAAGTAAGAAATCAGAATAATAAAAAAAAAAGATTAATGTTCAATGGATTTTGACACAAGATGAAAAAAAAAAAAGATTTATAATTGTAACAACTATAAATACTTTACATTATTACTACATATGAAAACATAATTTGATAAAAGTAATTGTAGAATTAAACTTGGATGTAGCGTTTTTGGTACAAATAACATTAAAAGCAAAGATGCCTATGTGGTTGAAAGGGTTTTTAATAGATTTGTTTTTCCCATTCTTACTAAATCTGAGACTTGGACATTCAACAGAAGAGAAATATTTGACTTCAGGCCACTCAATGCAGTATGAAGAGATTTATGTTGGGAGTAACATGATTGAGTGAGAGAACAAACAGATATCGTAAACATAAACTGAAATAATTAAAAGACTGAAGTGGAAAGAATCTAAATATTACAAGAAGAGATGATGATAGATGAACAATAAACACCTTAAATTGGATGCCAAGAGATTGTGTAAAATCTAAAGAAAGATACTAAATATGAGGCGGATGAATAACAATGTTTGTTGGTAAGGTGTGGAGAAGAGATGTTATGGATCACAGAAACTAGATTAAACTGGAAGAAATCTTCTTCATGCATGAATCAATAATGTTTGACAAAATGGTAATAATGATGACATATATGTTATCTTCCTGAATTCATGGTAATCACTGAATAATTTCACTTATAACTAATGTCACACAACTTAGCAATTTAAAATGTTATTTTAATACATAATTGCAATAATGGATAAGGCCGAATAATCTATAGTTTTCTAAATGACTAATAATAATCATTAATGTATTTATCTGGATTTGTTGGTGTCAAAGTAGTAAATACAGATAGTTGGACACATGTAAACCAGATTGTAACGATTTGGGATTAATAAAAAAATGAATAAATGGCATATAAAACATTATGACCTGAATCAAATGAAGAATGCTGGTTCAGCATGAAATGCATAGTGGGGAAGGGGGTCATTTTTTTTTTTTGGATGCCTTTTATTCACATGATTAAATTCGAATATCAGCCTTTCAAGCTAATTGTGCAAACGCTTTGTGAGTGTTAATAATAAATGAATACTTTCTCACCAATACAAGATATAGTATTTATGCAGGAATAAAAGGAATCCTCTTATCCCTACAACTCAAATATTTATATATGAGCAAATCTGAAGTACTGTCAAAGAAAGCGTGATGATAGAACAGTCACTTTAAATTACTCTATACGATGTCTGAATGAATGATGTCGATGAAATGTGGAGTGAATGTTTTAGGTTCAATGTATCCAAAAATGAATGTACTACCCATAATAATGTATCATGCAGAAGATTTTCCAAATAAAATCAGGGAAGGAGAAGTTGAAAACATATTTAATGATAAAAAGATGTTTGTAATCAACATACAAAATGAATCCAGCAAAATTTAAAAAATACCCTCATTTAATATTTCTCTAGTTGAAGTAACTAAGCAAACTGTTAAAGTTCAAGTGAAATATTTTAATTAATGATTAATGAGATAATTAACAGAAGTTAAAATCTCCATGAGTTGGTGAATTAAATATTATCAGGTGGTAAAATCAATTGTTGATTTTCAACTTATTATAATAGCTTATCTCATTTAATGTAGCTAAGAGCTGTGTGTCAATCTAAAACAATAGGCTTCATTTAGCTGCAGGAAATGACCCGATAATTCATTTGTTGTAATTTGATAACTGAAAGGTTTTCAGGAAGATTCCTCGAAAGATCTATTCAAAGGTAAATAATAAAACTATGAATGAAATATCGACCTTCATCATCACAATTTTCAATTATTATATATCCATTGCAGGATGAAGATGGCAACAGATTTAATCCAGCTTCTCTGATCATAGCTTACTCTTCACATTATACAAGGAAACTTGCTTATTTCATCCATCTGTTGACTTAATCATCTTATTAATACAGATGGTAATTGTTAAAGTCAATGATCAGACAAAACATTTTGGTTATCTTTAAATAATGATATAAGAATTTAGATAATGATTTTTAGATGATATAACTATATCCTACCTGCTCAATTTTAATTGGACAGAAATAATCTTTTAGATAAGGTGAAATCACTCATTGTAATCCTAAAAGTGGAAATACTGCAGGTTGTGATGAGACACCTGAAAAAGTTTTAAAATAGTGTGGTGATCTATCAATTCAAAACAACTGACATTTTTTAAAGGATGTATGGATTTATGATTAGCATCATCTAATCTTAAGAATACTTTTATTATTACTAAGGGATAGATAAGACTGCAGTGATGATTGTGGAAAATCATTATTATCCACTACAGCAAAGGTACTTTCAAGGATTTTGTTAAATAGATTGCTTCTAGTCATAGATGAATAGCTACCAGAGACTGAAGATCATTTTAAAAAATTAAGAGCCCTACAGATAATAGTTATTATTACCAGGCAAGAGTGCAAGAAAAGAGTCAGGAATTAAGAAAAGGCCTAATATTGTTATTGATTTAATAAAATGTGATTCAGCTAATCAAGGAAGTCTGTGGGATTGTTAAAACTGATTGTCTGTCCAAATTTATTCGTATTATACAGCTACTATAAGATGAAATGAGAGACAATGTTATTTCTACAGTTAAATAATCTGAAACATTTGAAATAAAAATTGGTGCTAAATAAGGGTTCCAATATAAGTTTCTATTTTTATGATAGTAGTCTTTGTAATTCATAAAACAACAAAATTTTATATACACTTGATAACGGAATTTTTAACGTGAATCCATTAAAAACAAGAACAAGAATTTCATCTCTTGACTTAGAGATTTGCAGGACATTGATGACTGTGCTATTGTTGCTGCGTACTTTATTGAATTAAAAAAAGTCGTTCAATGTGATACCACATTTAGATTATATACAAAAATACAGGAGAAAAAAAAATCCATATTTAGTTAAAATGCATGATGAGAGAAAGAATTTATAACATCAGTGGCCTTGCATCAGATGTGGTTACTGTTGACGAAAATTATCAGATAATGTATTCCAAGTACCGAGTTAAATTTTAACTACACCAGAGAGAATATGAGTCTGAATTTATATATAAATAAAAGATCTTTAAATAGTCTACCACATGACCAAGATTTCTCAAAAGACCATTTGAAAAGAAATAATGAACGAATCATCAGTACTCACTAGACTTAGCCATTGCTGGCTAGTGACATTTCGAGCATTTTTTCAATCTTGTTTTACCTTTTAAGCAAGATTAGCTAAATATCCATTTATATCAACCACTACCAGATCAAAGTAAGACAGATTCAAGCTTTGGCATGTGTGTAAAGATTGCATTACATCTGAATTCTAGAATAAGTTTCGGAAAAACTTTTCACCTAAAGGCTACATGCACGGCACTTTTGATAAAGTCCAATATTTGAATATGATGTTGGGTCTTAAGACATATTCCAATACATGGTAGCACAATGGAATAAGTAAATTGTTAAATAAAATTATTTTGGCATAAAAATAATCTTATGATCTGTTGCTTGGGAAGTCATGTGATATTTGAGCACCATATTAAAGGAATAATTTTGAGAAAATGATTATTTTGCTCAGCTGGTAGTTGATTCAGAAATCTTTAGTTCTTAAATCTGCTATTCTACCATTGAACTAAACTGCATGGGACAATTCATTTGTTAAAAATATTTCAAGAGCAGTTCCTTTCATTATATTCTAGAGCCATCTACTGTAAGCTTGAGTAACTAACGAACCCTAAATGGTACTGTAGTTATTATATTCATATCTCCATGCTGATTCTTGGTTTTTGTCTTCTTTAGTAAAAATAAGATTCAAAATTGGAAATTACTTTATTTGTGCATGTAGCCCCAATCCCTTATTTCAAATAAGCATACTGGAACAATACCAGCATAAGCCACAAATCAGTTTCGGGAGAAGAAAAATTCCAAAAATTTTGTAATGTCTCATTTTAGCATAAGACGAATGGTCAGTGAGTGAATACTGCCATTCACAGTGACCTCCATTTTATATTCTAAGATGCAGACCCATTGAAGAAAGTCATGGGCTCATTCAATCGGCTAGTCGAGAAATCCCAACATGAAGGGTAAAGTTTTTTTTTTTTAGCACGTAAGCCAGTTGCATTCTGCGATATGCTGCATTTAAACCCCTGTACCCATTGGAATGATGTATGTTGTCCCTTGTGGTCATCACTAGTTGTTGGAATCAACATTGATTATGGCCTGGAAAGAAGAGTAGCATAAGAAAGGTCACCCTCTGTGCCTTATTCATCTTAGCAATTCCAAAACTTATTTGACAGAAAAAGTAGTAAATAAATAAATAAAGCTTAGAATCTGTAACATGTAAGACAATATAATAAGTAATAATTAAAAAGGGAAAAATCGAAGTGGAAAGCTACAAATAAATTATTAGAGATAAAATGGTCAATTTGACGCATTTTACCTCTCAAACCATGTGTGTGATGCGCCAATGAATATATGACTTAATAAACACATATATTGTGTTACATATGTAATCATTTAAAATAAATAATCAAATTGATGTAAAAAAAAAAGGGAAAATAATAAAATATAAATTATATGTTTCTAAAGAATTTTTTTTTTTTGGAACGCAAACTTGCAAAAATAAAGTATTAAATAGGGTCAATGAGCACAGACTTTCACACAACCCACCACTCTACAGTCCATATAATAACACTGATACACTCAAGCACACATATGCTGAAAAGAAAAATAATCACCAATATATGTATTTCATGCTAAACCAGCAATCATCAGTTGGTTCAGATTATCATCTCCCATACATATATACTATGAGTGCTCAGATATATATTAAGATAGACAATCTTCATATTGCATCACCTTTGTCTTTTAAAAATAATAGACAGTTTTAGTATTAAAGAACAAACAGGGGTGGGGGAATAATTTTTAAGTAAAAGTTGAAACTAGCTCTCCCTGTTATAAATTTAATGAAGAAAAAAATAATATTCTAAAAATGAAATAAATACTAAAAAAAATATAATTTGTAAAAAGAAAACATTTAAAATTTACAATTCATTAAAGATTATTTGGATGATAAAAAAAGAAAAGATAACCCCCATTTGATCTAATTAAAGAAACAAAGGAAAAGATTACGGACATTATCTTATCGAAGTATTAGATCAAGAGATTAGATTAAAACAGAATGCAAAAATTAATTAAGGAAATATAAAATTAAACTAGATCGAATGATGATAAAGAAAAACAATGAGAAAGAAGCATATAAAAAGACTTGAGAGATGAGAAATCATTATTATTGCTATTGCCATTCAGATTGTTCCAGATGCAGTAAAACACTGGCGTAGTATTATTAAAATTAAAGAGAAGACGGCAAAAAGCTATCCATGTTTCCAGTATGCATGCGCATCGACCTATCTTCACTGAAGGCCAACATAATCTTTAATATTGCATTCGTAAATTCTTAATATATTGTATTAGAAATAGGTGTGTGTGTATATGTATTTTTTTATATCATGTTATAATTATGTGTGTGTGTAAAATAAAATATTTATTTGCTTAATTGTGTCTGACCGATTCTCTCTTTTATAACTGCATCACTAGTAAGTTAAGTTATAAATAGTTATATGTAGTGGGCAAGTGTGTCAAAGATTTTTCCCCCACAATTGAAAAAAGAAGCTAGCTTGGGATATATCAAGCGCTGGATTGCTGACTATATAATCTGTGGTTAGCTGGTACCTGAGGTTAATCCGCAAAACCAATAAAGTGCTTCAGATAGTAGGGGTTTGAATCTAGCAGTCGAAAAGTGCTATACTCTAGAAATGTGATCATAGGTTATACTTTGTATGCCTCGGTCTGGTTATAGGTAGCGTGGATGTTTCATCTGTGATATTATATTTTTCTGCTTGAAGGGCCGATCTACTGCTGCAGTGTAGAGTACAGCCTTAGTTAAAATCGAGATTTTAAAATATATAATCAGAGTAATTTTCTCCGAACTGATTCAATATATATTTTTTTGTTAATTCAATCAATACAATAGAATAAATTAATGGCAATATTAGTACCACTTCATATACTGAGAAACCATTGATGACATTAATGACAATCTTAATCTATTAAAGTTGTATTGAATGTTTCATATGTTATCTCTGTGTATGAAATGGTGTTAAATCCAAACACGCCAGCCAATATCAATAACACTCTACTGGTTAATTTTAAGCATTGGGTAGGATATGATTTACATATGATAATCAATTAATGTGCCCTCATGGTTTATTATATTTAAAGAAGTGGTATTAAATATTGTCGTTAATTTACAACAGTATATTTTTAATGATCCCAGTTTGTATGAAGGTAAACCGTTTCTGTCCTTTGGTTATAACTAGTATACATGACTCTAAACTTATCTTTTATACATGCTTTCTGAAGCAATTAATTTTATCCTATTTCAGAACAGAGTGAAAGAAAAATTCTTGAAAGCATATTAAGGAGCTGATAAAGTCACATGACCAAAAAAGCAATTTTTTCCCCTCTCATTATGATTATGCTATCTAATGAAAGTTTTAGTAATCATTGGATGCCAGACAATAGTGCTCAATAACTCTATTCAGTGCTATTCTATACAATATTTCAAGCTAGTATTTAGCTGATAGCTTTCATCAGTAAGTGGCTTTGGATATGGAAGAAATGCACCTAGATCTTTAGGCTCTATTGCATGTTTCAGCCATCAGCTACCTTTTACTTGGATTTTACTATCAAGCTACCAAAAGATTCAGGTCACTGCTTCCTGACACAAAGTTCTTCACTGATGAAAACCATAAATTAAAAACAGGATTTATTCAGCATCTGGCATTTATTGATTACTAAAACTGACACTAGGTAGCCTAACCAGGGATGAGAAAAAAAAAATTGCAACCGAATAGCAATATGTAAGCTGGTATCATTCAAATTCTTACTGGTTTTAAAGTCTCATGATGCTTTGTTAATAATCTTCATATTCCATCGCTATCATTAAACTTAGAAAAGGAAGACTTTAAACCAGTATATATTGATAGCTACAATGGATTCCTACAATACAGATAATATAACTTCCTGACATTAAAAAAAAAAAAAAGCTTTGTCAGAGTAAAAGCAGAATTTCCCAAGACATAAACAGTATGAAAGACATGCTAGATAATTTTAAACAATGTTACAAAATACAAGTGATCCGGATTTTTTTTTTTTTACTCTAAATGGACGGGCAAAAGTAATCAACACACTAATTTATTCTGAAATAATCAGACAGTAATGTTAAAAGAAATCCTGGGCAGTTTTATGCAATGATGCAGGTTCCCCTATCAATTCTAATCTAAATTATTAAAGCAAAAAACAAAAAAACTAGGTTCAAATGAATTGAATGGACAAGCTGCAAGGTTTAGTGTAGTGGCACACCCTGGAGTATAAGATCCTTGGATCGAACACAGTACTGGCGTTTCAGACACTAAAACTTATTATGAACATTAGAGCAAGAAAGTCATTCTACATATAATAATAATGGAAAAGTTAAACGTTCAATCTGCTATTAAGGGACACGAACACATACAACCAAATACAAACTATTATACAGTATATATATATGCAAACATATTCCCTACCAATTTAACTGCTTTTGAGGGGGGGGGGGATTTCTGTATATACATACAATAGTTTCAAAACATTTACTTAACTGTTTATATAAATGAAAATATAGAAGACAGATTGTTTTTTTTTAGCTAATGAAATTGCTTTCAAAAGTGGATAAACAAAGCATTTCAAATTGAATTTGTAAATAAAAGAAACAAGGAATTTTGTTTCAACCCAACGAAATATATTTCTAATGAATCAATTACTCTATCTCAGAGAGAGATTTAAAATATTGAAAACAATCACATTTCCATTCCAAGTAAAACAACCTTCATATAAGTTCTTGCTTATTCTAAAGCATTTACACGCGGTACATTAATTTTCCCCATAAAGAAGCTGGTAATTAAAAACTTACCCTTCGTTAAGATGATCGACTAAGGCATGCGTGACCGTGGTGGCTGCAACAACCGCTTCTTTACGCCGTTTTTCTATACATAAACAAAAACAATTTTATTAAGCATTTTAAAGGCGGTATGTGTGTATGTATAATTTAATTAAAAAATAGTCATGATGCAATAAAATTACTTTTTCTTAATTAAAAAAAAAGATTCATTAGTTAAAATTTGAACTGACAGAATCTATAATCATCATCACTTTCAATTACGACGAATCCACTTTAATATGAAAGTGTCTCCAAGTTTAATTTAATTTCTACAATCCTAGATCCTTTTCTTCACATCATTATAGCAAATTCCTTTATCTCATCCATCCACCTTACACGTGGTCTTTTTCTAGATCTTTACACATATGTCTAACCCACATATATATTAAAAAATATTTTTTATCGGTAAAATTGTCTTGAAATAGTTAATTGTAAAGCAAAGGTCTCTCTGATAGCGTTTCATAGAGGAACATCATAGCAAATATTTCTGGGCTTGCCAATTTCCAGAGGTTGAAAGAATAGTTTTTTTGTTTAAAAATAGCCAAACACCTATTAATATCTACCAATATTGGATAGTTAGCTACAGGCTGGCTACCTAAAACAAAAAAAAAAGCAGACTAAATTCAAACCCAGGTCGTGGATATCGGGAATGGAATCACTACTTGTATGCCACAAGATTCTTAAAAATAATTTTTTAAAATATAATTGTGACAAATGACCATGTGGACAATTGCACTTTTTTTTAATTTTCTAGTAACTTACTTTTCATCACATGATCACCATTTCTTATGCTTGTTCATAACTATTATTAAAACAGGCAAAACTCTCCATACAGTAATGCCACTCAGTGCAAGCCAGAGTAATCAATGGATGCATAAAAACCCTATCTAGGTGCAGTGCTCTCAGATCCAAGGCTCCTCACTGATGAAAGCCACAAGTTAGAAACTAGTCTGGGGATATTGGATGAGTAGGCACTAGATAGGGATTTTATTTTCTGGCATCCATTGATTACTCTGACTTGCAATGAGTGGCACTACTATATGGAGAGTTTTGCCTGTTTTTAACTTGTGTTGGTGGCCTAGTTGCTAGCATAGCTGCTTTCTAAGCAGCTGTCCCAGGGTTCACTTCCCGGCCTACGCTTTGACATATATATAAAAATGTTATTCTAATTAACATTTAAACAAACACAAATCTTTAAATTCTATTATCATATTCCTATAAAATAAAACTTTGCCAAATCTATCTTTATTTTTCATCTGTAAAGACTCCTGTAAACTTATGTCATACTGCCTAAATTGCCCATTGTGCTGCCCAAATTAGCATTACGAAGAGAGAGACATGATAAACATATCTAAACAAAATTTCCAATTAGATATATTATTATACTCAATCTATCTTTTATTCTTTTCCTTATTCATTAATAATTCCATAGATGGAGAAGGTCCACTATGCAGGAAAGATTATAAAAAATTATAACTCCTTTACAGATTAGCACCAGTTAATATTCATAGCAATTGTGACCGGCCAGGTCGAAAACAATGTTCAGCTGTAAATCTATAAAAGAGTTATAATTTCATAATCTTTCCTGCACAGGGACCTACTCTATCTATTGAAATACATTATGTTAATAAAAATTGAAACAAATCAACAAAATACAGAGCATAAAAGACACCAGTAATAGATTGTCTGGATTTGCTAGCAAGATATTTAAAAACAAAATTATAAATGAAATGCTGGAAAATATACATACTACTATAATAATTGTAGTTAATTATGAAAACTCATTATTTTAATACATAGAAGAAGAGAAAAAAGATAACATCTCACATTCTTTTTTATTTATTATGTAAATAATAAAATATTATAATCACATTGCATGGAATATCCATGATAAAAATTAAGCAAATTTTAAAAACCTTCCTTTTAATATTAACATAGGCAATTTAAATTTCATCTTTTTATACTTCCTATTTAATATCGGATATTCATTAACACATTCTATTTTCTCATTACCATAGTTAATACCAACTATTCATTTATCTATTTTATTCTACATTCATCTTATACTTGTTAGAATATTCATTCATCCATTTTACTTCATATTTCTTTTTACTTTTATCCATAAACGCCCCCTCCTCCATTATGCTAGCACTTCTTTTAGCTCTACAACCCTACAGATTGCTCCAAATAATAAAATTTTCTTTAAAGAAATAAAATATATAGGGTATATGAGCACAGATTTTCCCACGACCCACCACTCTCCACTCCATTTCATAACACTGATACCCTTGAACACATATATGTTGAAAAGATAAATAATTATCAATATTTCATGCTAAACCAGAAATCTTCAGTTGGTCCAGATTACCATCTCCACACATATAGATGAATATTTTTGCAAAGAAAGAGACATCAGTGCCCAATATAGAGAACATGAAGCCCCTTAGAGTTCTTTCAACAAAAATCAATGCATATAATTAACCCAAATTAAAAAAAATAAATAATTTTTTTGCCTTTGATTTCTAAAGTTGAAAGATTTTTTTGACTGAAATTATCACCTTTTCCAAAAGTCCCAAAAAAATCTTTCAACTTGAGATCAAAAGGAGGGGGGGGGAAGACAGCAGAGACATTTCTTTTTATGCGAGAATGTCAAATCTATTCAAAATTGATAGCTATATAAGGCAGAAAGATTTTAAATCTCCTAAATCAAAGTTTTCAACATACATTATTTATTTCTTTAGTGCTGGAATGGGCACACTGTTTCAGGGCAAGAGCTATTTATAATTTTCTTCAAATAAAACAGTCCACCAATTATATATTATATGCCTTTCAATGTTTTTTTTTTTTTGAAAAATGATATATTTTCATGGCCTGTACAACACTCATGTTATAATCATCAATGGTCCCATGCTTTATTAAAATTGTCTTTCCTTTGCAATTATTTCATACATTATAACTTCTTTTAAAACATAATAAAATATTAATTTTCACAATAAATTTTTCAATCCCGTGCAATTGTCATAACAAAAATAGTTATCGATTTAAGACTGACTGAATGTATCCAGTGCTTCCATTGTGCAGCAAATGTATTCAAGCCAATAAATTTGTAATCAATGTATGCATCACTGTGCATTTTGCATGAAGGTATCAGTGCCAAACAACCCATTCATTGGCAAGCATCAAGCTACACACAGTTGTCTTGATTGTAAACAGCTGATTCTTGCCTATAATAGCTGTGTGGGTGAAAAATATGCTTTCTTATCTATAGTTATCTAGTGCAATGTAACACTTTTTGTTACCTTTTTTTTAAAAAAATTCAGGTGGTCACCCCAAAATGTCTTGGTGGCCCATGATCAATATCTTGCCCATCTCTCATTTAG
Organism: Epiperipatus broadwayi; assembly: GCA_028023455.1. Lineage (NCBI taxonomy): Eukaryota > Metazoa > Onychophora > Udeonychophora > Euonychophora > Peripatidae > Epiperipatus > Epiperipatus broadwayi. Next base: position 554,194 of record JAQFVV010000369.1, on the reverse strand, counting down.
TGTATGGATTGTGTTTTTTTAGACAGCTTAACTACTGTCAAAATATCATAAAGGAACTCATAAAGATTTTAACCAGAATTCATTAAATTCTTTAATTATGCCAACATATTCATAGATATGAGAGCCATTAACTTTGTGGTTTATCCTTATCTACATTGACCAATAGCTGTTTATTTCTACATATGAAGCAGATAACTCTCACAGGCTTCTAAGACCAGTGCTTTTACTATTCTAGAATCATTTGTGGTTAGCTTGAGTAGTAACTAATAGACATAAGGTTGAATAGTGGTATAACATCCACATAAACCCAAACTGGGTTCTGACTTATCTTTATCTGTGAAACTTAGAATTCAAAACTACAGAAAGTTATGTGATATTATTGTTAGTATTTATTTTCTTAGCAAAAGGAGCCTACTATTGGCATAAAATTAAGGATTAAAATGCACAGAAACTGATCTGGTCTCAGATCTAAAAAATTAAGCAAGTGAATTAGCTTAAATTATTTTATTTTTCAATTTCTAGCTTTCAGTTTGAATAATATAAAAAGTAAAAAAAGACTGCTCGATGCACGAGTGCATTAATTCTAGCTTTGAATCCTAAATCCTCAAAAATAAAAAAAAAAGATCAGAGTGTGAACACAACAGCACTATATCATATAGTATTGACTGATTACCCAGGCTTATATTAGTTGGTTTTGGAGTAAAGTGAAGTTAAATACAACAATATTAAATTTACTCATAAAGCTGTATTGTCATTAAGCCTTCAATACTCTTTTTTAAAAATACATCAATAAACAAAACAATAAGATTATAACTGACATTATTTCAAAATAATATAAATCATCATATGGTTAGTCACTCAGAAAGCCATGGGATCTTTGAGCACCGGAAGTGAAAGGTTAAGCTTTGATCCAAGAATCTTTGATTCTCAACCTATCACACCAGCTCTGGGCTAAATTGTGAGGGCATTTCAATGCATATATGTAAAGAGCAATAATTATCCTCATAGAAATAATCGAATGGTTTAATGCTCAAGATTTCATAACAAGTTTGAGCACTGGACATGGCAAGTGGTCTGTGATTTGGACCTTGAAATCTGGAGACAGCCACTATCACTACATCAAACCAAACAGGGTGTCTCTAACAGTGACAAATCAGTTATCACTACTGCTGACCCATTATTTGTCATATTTAATGACACCCCCACCTATGCAGTTAATATAAATATGTGATATTTAGCCAAATTCAACTAGTTTTGCAGTAGGGAATCATTAAATTATAAAGTTAAAATAAATTCCTTTAAGAGGGAGGTGAAAAATGGCAAAATTACCAGTTCTACTGCTTGATCATAGTATTCTATTTGCCCATCACCCAAATCATTTTTAGTTAGGCATTTATATGTACATATATACTGAGACAGTTAGGTGTCTCATGGCATACAACAACATAGTAGTGTATGCATGTATATATATAAAGTTGAAAAGAAAAGTAGAAATACATACTTTTTGTAGATTTTCTACATTACACTGGAATAACATTTAAGGATTAAATAGTTTTGAATTAAAAAAATTATTATAAATTAAATATTTTAAAAAGTTTAATTAATATTTTATTATTTCTGATTTTGAAATTCAGACAAGCATGTTTTTATGTTACAATGAATATACTGGTAATTATAAATTCCACTGTATGTTGATTAGCAAATTTTTTGTAATTAATGCTTGTATAACATATTTTGATAAAATTCTATAAGGTTGTTTTTCATAGGATTAAGTTGAATTGAAAAAGAATTATTTTTTCAATCAAGATAGGGAAAACTTATTTTTAATTACTGTATTTTTTCCTCTTCCTGATTATAAAAGGTTGGAAAAGAGATAAAGGAAAGTTTTTATAGATTTACAGATTATGACAACATGACTACTATCATGAAGATATAACTGATGCAAGACAATGGTTTCAGCTGGTGCTACTAGTGCAACAATGGTAGAGTTTGGATTCATATGGAAGCAAGTCCCAGCTTGTATGTTCTCCATAACCATATGCCTGAAGTCTATCTATCCAATTCTAGACTAAATGGAGATGATTAAATGCCATTAGTTAGCTGATTACACCTTTTCCCTAAGATAAGCTAGTCTACTCTTTAGAAGAAACCAGCTTATCCAGAGAGTCCATCAGTTTGCTGAACAATGTTTATATGCATATTATTTGATCTATATGCAGAGAGACACAGATAAAGGTACTGCATCATATATATAAAATACAGCTTGATGAGTAGTGTTATATATATTGAGAATGATAGTATTTTAAATAGTTTATTGAAATGGCATTTAAAATTTCTAATTAACAAATTTTAAAAGTAAATGACTTTTGTCAACTAAAAATAAAACAAGGAAAGAAAATAATAAATGACATTTGTGTCTAGAAGATTATTTGTTTCTGATATTGTTTATATAAAAAAGAGGAAAACTCCAGATATCTTTTTTTTAAAATATTGAAGATGAGGCCATAAGAATATGAATTTTAAATGAAACTTTCCAAACAATAAGTTTTTTTTTAAAAAAAAAGAAAAACCATAAAAAAAAGAGGCTAATTAATAACTTTAATTCATATCAACTATTTTTTTTATATATACATACACATCGTACATGTGGATTTATGTATTATTAAAAACAAATTCAATTTTTTTGCAAGTCTAGGACAATTAGAACATATTAATTTTTAAATTATTATACAGCACATCTGAGTGCTTCTATATGTGTGAATTCTATATATATTTTCAACAAGGAATTAATAGTGAAAAATATAATTTTAATAAGTATTATTTTGACAAATTAAAATATATAATATAAATATTAGTGTGCACACACATTTCTATAGATACATACATATATAGGTGAAATCATTATTTAAGTATCATTAAAATGTGATAACTTAATTTTTTATTATATGACAATTCCCATATGTTATAGCACATCTGAGTGCTTATATAGATGAATGTCAAGTAAACACATGTTAAAATTAATCATTTATTATATGACAATTCAAATATGTCCACAAATTATTATACTGCATGTCTGTGTGCTTATACATGAGTGTTTTAAGTTATTCCAGTGAATTTATTTAATCCTAAAATATTATAAATTATTATATGTTGGATTATATCTGTTGCTCACAGTAAGTTAGAGCTTTTGTTCCTGAGCTAGATTCATGGATAAGTCTGTTATATAAAAAGAGGTTTATATTCAATGTTTATGGACATCTAGTTGATGATGATCCTGGATTACCACAAAGGGGATATCCTTTAAAGTCCATGCACTACATTTTATTTTGTTTAGTATTTATTAGAAATTAAGTTTATAGATGGCCAGTACATTAAAGGTACTAAGAGGCCAGAGCATTGATGATGATCAGTATGTTTTAATATCCCAGCATTATTGTTTTTGTTATATATTCTGATGGATTAGCACTTAAAGTTTGTGCATCCAAATTAATGTTTAAATAATCTGCCCCAAGCTGGCAAGGACTAAAAATTAGTCTGATGTGTAGTAGACCCATTTCACATCCAGTCACAAGATGGACTGTTGATTTATTTTTATTGTTGATCATTCATGATGATGAATGATTATTTCTTGTCTATAATGCTGGTGAATGCTCCTCAGTATTTATTTGTATTTAATTTTACATTTAAAATTTATATTGACTTAGCGATGATGATAAGCACCAAGATAAGAATATAATTTGACAATATATATATAATTGATGACACAATTTGATAGTAATCTATCAATCATAATTAGAATTATGAAAAATTCCATAATTAAAATTTAATAAATTATATCATTTATAAAAATCTACTTAACCAAAGAAAGGAAAACCAATATCAAATATACATATAGCTTTAATGCTTCTTCCGTGCTCATTTTTATAATTGCTAACCTAAGTATGTAAGTTAATTTGTTCGTATTGATTCTCTAGATTAGACAAATATACTTAATTACACGTAATGAAGTAAAAAAAAAATCATATAATAAATATTGCATGCAATAAAAAAAAAATAGAATCAGATTTCGAATTTAAATTATAAAAAAAGATTTAATCAATTACTTCATCTCCAAATATATTGTTTTAAAAATCTGATGGCTAAACAAAATTTTACATCCTAAGAAAAATAAATAAGCTAATTCTGGTGGTTCAAACATCTTAACATCTAATTGCAAGGAAATCAAGTCAAATATCACATGACTTAATAAGCTTGTATTACAAATGTTATATAATGAGCATGCCAATAGCTCTTGGCAAGCTTTTCAGAACACCCCTATCCCCAGCCAGTTTCTAGCTCTGGCTTTCATCAGTGAAGTGCTAAGATATTCAGGCATTGGATTTAAAATACCAGGCCAAGCCCAGCACTTTATCTAATGTTTAATTATTAAGTAGAAAATCTGAAAATTTCAGACATTCATATGTCTTCAAATCCAGCTATCTAACTTAAATAGCCATATGGGACTGAATTAAATTCAGATACACCATATAATAATAGCTTTAACAATATAAAATCACAAAAACCTTAACAGCAATAACAATAATTACAAGGAAATCAAGACATATATCAAGTGACTTAATAAGGGTACTTATTATTAATATATAATGAGCATGCTAATAGCTCTTAACAAGCTTTTCGGAACATCCCTATACCTAGACTGGTTTCTAGATCTGGATTTCATCAATGAGAAGATAGAATATTCAATTGTTATTGACACACTCATTATATAATATTAACATCTATTTGGAATTGATCTCAATTCCTGATGATCCTCTGGTTAATTGAACTGTTAAGATGGGGAATATTTTGGTATGTGTGAATAGAAGCTAGGATATTCAATTGTTATTGACACACTCATTATATAATATCAACATCTATTTGGAATTGATTTAAATTCCTGATAATTCTCTGGTTAATTGAACTATTGAAGATGGGGAATGATATTTTGGTATGTATGAATACTTTGGTAAAATTCCCAATATCAATTTTATTCAAACTGCTATTACCAGGTCATCAGAAATCCTAAGTTTGAAATCATTTTACTGAGAAAGCCATGTTATATTTTATACTGATCAGAGAATTCATTTTTTTTAAATATGTAAGAGCAAAAACTGTATGAGAATTAAAGCCTGCAGACCCAAAGGCCAACCATCAAATAAAAATGGAATGTTGAGATGTGCCAAAGATCAGATTAGTTTTGAATCAGAATATTTCTCGGAGACAATTATCAATACTGAATTAGCAGAAACTTACATGAATTGTTTCCATAGAGTTATACAAGAATTCAGTCAACAACTTATAGAAAAAGAGCCACCTTGGCAAAAAAAAAAAATATTATTAATCTTTAAGTATGAATAGGATTTGAAATAATATATGTTGAATTTGTATTAAAATATTTCAGCATAACCATTTTGATTCCAAGAATTTTGGTGGAGTTTTATGGAAAACTACTTTGTTTTAATCTTTAAATTGTGTTTGTGAAGTAATACAGAGGCAATAAAACATATATTATAAATCTATATTCACAATAAATACTAAAAATTAGAAAACACCAATCTTCAAGTTTGATATAAATATTTAATTGAAATAAAAGCTCTTCCCATAAGCATAACTCACTTTTGTATTCAATAGTGATCTTTCATTATTGGGTTGTAACTAGTTATGCTAGTAATTATTTGTCAGTAGAAGTAAAATAATGATAATATTATTTCTGCATTTGTCCACAGAACAGGTTAGTAGATTTGTAACTATAACAGCAATGTTTATATTGATTTTAATTAAGAAAAATCAATAACCACATTTGTAACTGTACAGCATTGGTTACTAGAATGTAACAATGTTTTAAATTGAATCTCTGAAAAATTTTATTCATGCTTTTCATAATGCTTTTTATTAATGACAGTTTTGACTGCATAATAGTCTTCTTCAGGGCTGTAAAATACAATTGCATTATATTATTTCTTGCTTATTTATGCAAACATGCAATAACGCTCACAAGTTGTGCTTAAATTTTTATCAATGCAACCCTAAGACCAACACTATCATATCGTATCATCCATGAGTGCAGAAATTCAAACTACTTTCTCTCACTATCAATGAATTTTACGACCAACCTTAACTTATCTGATGAGCCACAAATATCATAACACCTGAATTTTCTTTGTGCATGTTGTCAACTCAATATAAAAATTTTGATAATTTCTATACATGCACATATTTTTATTTATATACAAATATTTTATTCTTAATGTATATATAATTTTTTAATTTAATAATTTTCCACTTTATTAAATATGTCAAAAGTGCCAAATAATTATTATAAAAAGCATTGTGAAAATTGTACTGAAGAAGATTGCTAGATGGTCGAAATTGTTAGGTAATTGAATAGAAAACATTGTGAAAGTGAAAAAGAGAAGTAATTTTTTTTCTTAGACATTTACATAAGCAATGCAAAAAGAATGAGAGTATCTGATGTTTAAGCTATTTATTTACCATTATGTAATTATGTTACCCAGCATTGATTACTCTGGTGAAGTTATTACAACTATGTCCATTGATGAACTTCTGTGACAATAATTTCACCTATGATGGAAATATTACCTAATTGCTAATGGCAATAGGTAATGAATATTCTACACTTATGTGAAGAAAAGATGGTAGAATAAAGAAGATAATGGTTAATATAATAAAGGATATACTTATTAAGTAGTTCATTTAATGTCTTATCTGTTTTCTTTGTGCTTATAATTTTAAATATAAATGTTTAGACATTTATATGTCTGAACATTTTTATATTTAAAATAAAGGATATAATATATGGATGATATAATAAAGGATGTACCAATGAACTTTTGAAGTACAAAGCAAACCGTAGGAGAGCTTAAAACAATTGTTTTGGAAAAATGTGTAGATCAATGCATTTTGGAAAGGGATATATATATATATTGTACATACAAAGAGCAATGTATTGGTTATTGTACAATATTCTAAGTTCAAATTTAGGCAAAGCATAGAAACAATTTTTAAAAAGCCGAGGAACTCTCAAACTTATTTCATATTTGTTTTATACTTACATTAGCTACCCAAGTAACATTGGTCACTAAATGAGTATATACTTATTCATGCCAGGAAGATAAAGATTCAAAAATAATCTGGATTGGCCATGAAATGAAAACATGATTCCTGGGGAAGCATTTATGAAACATGCATAGGGGTTCAAATTCACGATGAATAAAACTTTAATTTTTTTTCAAGCATTGTTAGGCTTAAGATTTTTTCTTTTAGGCAGCAGCCTGTTATGACTAGACTATACAATACTAATTGGTATTTGACATCTAGCTATTTATGAAATATTCTTTCTTTTCCTTCACTATTGTTTTTGCACTGGTCATATTAATTAAAATATAAATAGAAATAATATTTAAACATTTACCTTATGCAGCCTATACAATGCAATATCTCTATTAAATTCTCTAATCCAGTTGTTCAATAGTCTTCCTCAGAAATTTTCTTCTACCTATTTAGAAACACTTTTATGCGGGATAGGATAAAAGGTCTGAGAAAGACTATTGAACAGTTGAAATAGTCAGCTGAAATGGAAAATTTAATAAAAGATATTACATTATATTGGGTGTGTAAGAGAAATATTTAAATACTTTATATCTAGTTTTTATTAGAAAATAAAATAAGAATAGAATTCAGAAATTGGCAATATCTTCTCTTGCTGTTTTTATGAGAAGTGATTTGAAAGGCTTTCTCTGAGGAGTGTGTATTTAAACACTGTTTTATTTTTACATATACCAACAAAACATCACATGATCTTACTTTTAAGTGGCAGATTTAATTCTCCTACTCGTTTTTTACCTTGTGTAAGTTTGAGCAATCAATAAATACTGGATTATTGGGCTTAATAATCCCTAACAGTGTTGTCCTATTCGTATCCCAGTCTAGTTTTTAGCTTGTGGCTTACATTGGATCCAAAACCTCTCTCTAATGAAAATTATAGTCTTGGAACTTCTCTGGGAATCCGCATAGGAAAGCAATGGGCAGAGCTTTATTAAGCAGAGTCATATAGCATCTATTGATTGCTCAAGCTTACACCAGGTGGTAGAACTGGGGCAAGAGCAATACAATTGCAATCAATAACAATTGAACTAACAATAATCCATTGCTATTCTTTGCTCTTATATTATTATTCTGGCAAAGCAGCATATAAATGTACATAAACCACTTGTTAAATTTTTTTACAGTCTGAAATAAGTACATGTATATAGTTATATTTTTGTGAAATACAGATATTTTTTTATTTGCAAAATGAAGTTCTTTGTTTATTTACAATAAAACTTTGTTTATTTAATTCAAATGTTTAGATTAAATTCCGACAAATGAATCCCACAAATGCGCAGCTGATAGCAAAATAATGAGTTGATTGAAAGAGTTCGCTCGACTCAATGGAGATTTGGCAGACGGTAAGCAAAAAAAATGCTGATCCATAATCACGTATTAAAATTCTACTCAGCACTTTTTTCTCTTTATGGATATATACGCATGCGTTTATTTATGTTGATCAAATTCATATAAGTTCGTTTAATTGTCGTAAACAAGCGATCATTACAAGCAGTAGGGTGAAAAGAATTGCTTTAGAAAATATCAGAAACGTCATCAAACAGAAAAAATACTTATGGACTAGGAATACAAAACAGAGGTCCAGAAGAGAATGTTTATGGCCATGCTCAACAAAATCTTGCCTTCAGGATTATGACGCTATTTCAAATACACGCACACACACACACACAAATAAAACATTTAAAACAAAAAAAAAATATAGTTTTCAGTTTTGCAAATATATCTTCTATATGTATAAAAATATGTAAAAGATCTGAAAATAAAACAATTGGGCGAAAGAATAGACAGGTATAATTTACATCATTGAAAGAGAATTAAGATACCCGAAATAGAATTGACTTGTAAATATTGCTAGATGATAATAAATGTACAATTGGAGCGCTTAAATTGGATTCTAAAAGATTGTAAAAGACCTAGAAAGAAATCACGAGAAGGTTGAATGAAAAAAGACAGTTTGGTGGAATATGTGGATAAGAGATGTTATGGATTAAACCCAAACGGATTTTGTTTGAAAGTGATATTAAAAATTGTAGCGATTTGTCAAGCGTTGTTAGCCGAGAGGTCATAGCAGCTGCCTTGCAAGCAAGTAGTTGGTTGCAGAAGGTTGTGGGTTCGCGTCCCGGCCGATGCTATGACATATGAAAAAAAAAAGTGTAGCGATTTTATTCAGTCTAATTTGTAAAAAAAAAAGTTTGATAAGTAGAAAATGGAGGGAGAGGTCATTTTGTCCAAATGTCTCAATTTTGAAAATATGAGAAATGTTCTGTATTTATTTATAAGTAAAAACAACTTAAAAATGTAACTGCAAAACAAAGAGTTCTCCAGCAACAATCCACAGAAGGGGCTGGTTAGACAAAAGTAACTACCATGTTGCTGCTTTCTTTTCCAGATTCTTAAAAAATACACTGAACACACAGTTAGTATAATTGTTTACAATACCTTGTGACATTTGGTGTACTAGTAGAGTGACAGATTTGATAATTAAAGGTCTTTGGATCACATTTCTAATCCGCTAATTTCAATGCTTGAAAATTATATAACAACTCAAGTAATAATCTATTTAAACAGGCAAAACTCTCCATACAGTATTGCCACTCAATGCAAGCCAGAGTAATCAATGGATGCCAGAAGGCTTGTGCATAAAATCCCCATCTAGTGCCTACTCATCCAATATCCCCAGATTATTTTCTGGCTTGTGGCCTTCACTGAGAAGCCTTGGAACTGAGAGAATTGCATCTAGATCTTAGGATCTAATTCAATCCTCCAGCAGCCACCTTTTATCTCAACTTAACTACAAAATTATGTCTTAAATTGAAAACACAATAATATTTATATAGCCATATAGGTCTGCACTCAGTTCAGTACCCATACATTTTGGTGTCTTTAATAACCATAGCCACCACTATCCTATTAGGAAAAATTGGGTTTAAGCCAATAAACATCACAATGATCACCATTTCTCATGCTTGTTTATAACTGTTATTAAAACTGGCAAAACTCTCCATACAGTGTTGCCACTCAATACTCATGTGATGTTTATTGGCTTAAAACAAATCCTGCCTAATAGGATAGTGGTGGCTATGTTTATTAAAGAACCAAAGACACCAAAATGTATGGGTACTGAACTGAGTTCAGACCTATATGACTATATAGGCTAATGAGCTTGGATTGAAAATATTGTCAATTTTATTCTCATAGCTTTGTAGTTAAGTAGAGATAACAGGTGGCTGCTGGAGGGTTGCATTAGATCCTAAGATCTAGGTGCAGTGCTCGCAGATCCAAGGCTCCTCACCGACGAAGGTCACAAGCGAGAAACTAGTCTGGGGATATTGGATGAGTAGGCATTAGATGAGGATTTTTTACACAAGCCTTCTGGCATCCATTGATTACTCTGGCTTGCATTGAGTGGCAATACTATAAGGAGAGTTTTGCCTCTTTTAATAACAGTTATAAGCAAGCATAAGAAACGGTGATCATGTGATGTTTATTGGCTTAACAACCTATTTGATTGTTATGCCGCTTGCTTTATAATCAGGTAATGAGGTGATCATCATCAGGGATGGCTTGATAACACCTCAACATAATTTATGCTAGCATTTTAATTTTAGAATGAAATCAATAACATTCCCAAGCTGCATCAATTAGGATACATTATTCATACTTAACATTGTATCTTATTTTAAATAAAAAATTTAAGAAATATATCAGAGATAAGATTTAATGATGTATGCTCAAATTATGTTTGAAGAATGAAAGGATTTAAACAAATTAGACTGAACATATTTCATATTCTGTGTATAAATTTAAAAAACGAATTGCGAGAAAATAGTAAAAGTTTTCAATCCAACAATGCAATGATTTTGGTGTATATGGTTAATAAGGTATGATATTTGATAATAAAAGTACAACTGACTAAGAAAACTTGAAAATGAATGGAGGAATAAATATTTGAAAAGATGCCTAAAGATATCTCCCAAACAAATTACTTAAAAAACAACAACAAAACATTAAAAGTTTTCATCCGTATAATACAAATAGTTTTGGTGCATGTTTTAGAAATAAAATGGTCAATAAAATGTGTTATGTGATAACAGAAAGTACACTGGCTGAAAAAATATTTAAAAATGAATGCAATTAATACTTTAACAGATGCCTAAGATACCTCTCAAAAAAGATATTGGAAGAAATTTCTCCACAAACTATTTTTTCTTTGTGAGAGAGATAGAAATAAACGATAAAAAAGGATTATAAAAGAAATATAGAGATATGTAGATCGAATCATATATATATATAATTGTAATATATACTAATTTACAATGCTAAATATTTGTATGTAGTGTTTTGAAATTAACCCACTGCAACTATTTTTTAAATACAATTGAATAACCTTCTAGTTACAATGCATTTTAAAGTTAAAAAGATCCCTCCTTAATTTTGTTCACCTTCATATATTAGAAACTGGAGAGTTATTCAATTCTATTCAATAAACAGTTACAATGAGTTCATCTCAAACATTATTCAAGATGGACTATAAGTTTCAATACAACTCTGCTTGGATTGGTCGGTGTGGTCTCCCAGATCTCACCTCACTTGATTTTTATTTTTTGGGCACTTAAGGCCATGGTGTATCAGGAACAGATATGAACATAAATCATCTTAGGAGACATATCACCAACGCCATTACAAGCATAACTCCAGCTGTGCAGATGTGTGCTCATCAAAAGTGAACACGTATTGAAATATGTTTTCAAAACAATGGTAGTCATGTACAGCATATTATACAAATAAAAATGGTTTTTCATTAAAAAAATATTTATTTTTCATATGTATGTAAAATTATGACCCACCCTGCATGTATATATATGTAAATAACGTATATTAGTTAATAAAGGTATTACTAAAAAAAAAAAAATCAATATTCAAATTACGTGTTTTTTTTTTTTTAAATCAGTAATTTAAAAAAAAAATTATAAATGCATAAAAATGACTTTTAACTTATATCAAATGATAATTCAAAGGTCATAAATTTTTGTTATATAATCGTTAACTTCTTATTTGTTACATTTTTGAAAAAAAACAAAACAGGTTTTGCATGATGTGCATAATATTGCAAGAAAATACACACCCATCGTAGGAATTAAATTTATTTAAGATTATTTTAAATAAATAATAATTAGTATGAATTGTTTTTTCTTTTCACCAATAAAAATTGTAATTATACATATGCGATTTTTTCGTATGCGTTAGTGAAGTTGTAATTATACTATAATGTTTAATATGCCTGCTTAGCGCTTTCGAGATTTAGTATTCTAATCTCATACTCATAGCTTTAAGAATGAAGACTGTTGTAATTTATTGTACACATATGCAAATGAGTTTGAATTTTTAATTAGTTAGTCCATTGTTTGGAGAAAGCATGCCTCTCTTCTATTAATGGCACTGAGATCATTTGCTATATAAAAAGCTTCTTTGATCTTTCTTTTGGCATCACTCTTCTCTGTGCAAATTATTTGGGCAGAACTGGGTTCGAATACATGGCCTGTAGCTGCCTGGTGTTTGATGTTCATTCATTTTTATTTTTAACCCTGTTGTATGCATACATGTGTTGGCCCTAACATTAACCAGCTAATAAATAATTCCAAAGATAAAATAGAAAAAGATCAAGCCCCTCATGTAGTCTATAAAATAGCATGTCCTCAATTAGGCTGCCAGGCATCTTAGTATGGTGAGACTCGGGCTAACATCAACGCAAGAATTTACCAACACAGGTATGCATACAATAGGGTTAAAAATAAAAATGAAGGAACATCAATCTTCTGGGACCACCAGGCAGCTACAGGCCATGTATTCGAACCCAGTTCTGCTCAAATAATTTGCATAGAGAAGAGTGATGCCAAAAGAAAGGTCAAAGAAGCTTTTTACATAGAAAATGATCTCAGTGCCATTAATAGAAGAGAGGCAAGCTTTGCTCTCTCCAAATAATGGACTAACTAATTAAAAATTCACTCATTTGCATATGTGTACAATAAATTACAACAGTCTTCATTCGTAAAGCTATGAGTATGAGATTAGAATACTAAATCTCGAAAGTGCTAAACAGGCATATTAAACATTATAGTATAATTACAGCTTCACTAACGCATGCAAAAAAATTACATACGTATAATAATTAGTATAATAAATCATTCATTACTAACAGCTACTTATGAATATAAATGACCATCCTAATACACATGCACACAAAAAAAGAAGAACAAGTTAAAAAATGAAGTATGTGATGCCTATACAAACCAATCTATAAAACACATGTCTACATATCACAAGCTGCTACTTTAGTCTATTTATTTTGCAACTTGCAATGGTGAATTTTGGTCTATGATATTTATACCCGGCTTAATGGTAGTTCTCCATTGTAAGTTATTCTCAGCCACATTCCTCCAATCAAAGCAATCAATATTGAATTCCTTTAGACTATTCATGAGAGATAATCTTTATAACATACATAGAATCTGCACACGGTCATAAAGAAGTTTATTACCCTCCATTGGACTGAACATGAGAAGTGAATGAAGACTTATCTTTACAATAAAAAATTCCATAGCAACACATACCACCAAAATCAGTCTTATGATCTTATTATTAAATTCCCAGAACACTGCCAAGCAATGTTATATATATTTTCCCAGCCCTTTTATCTTATATTGATGAGAGATTCTATGTCTTGTCTCCATACAATAAATTTAATTAAATATCAGCTTCGTAGATGTAATTATATCAGTGATATAATATCTTCTTAAATGCAGGTGAACCAAATCCCAATCATCCTCGACATCTAAATCTGATTTTAGTCTGAAAATATTACTACAATATTTTAAACCAATTCACCCTTTCAAACTGATGACAACCCGAGCCCAGAAATGATAATTTTTCTTAACCACTAACTGATACAATACCTGAATTTTTTAATATTAGTACACCATACTCTTTAGAGACTTGATTCAAAGCATGAAAACCACTCTGTACATTATACTTGGTATTGACAAATATAGCATCCTCATTTATCATACTGTACATCTGGAACGTGTTGCTTTTAACCAATTATATATTGAATCGTATTTCATGATTGTTTATTATCAGAAAAGAAAATGAAATTGTAGTTAGTATGCATTCCTGTTTTGCCATCATGTAGTGACAGCATTAATAAGAATAAATTTCTGTGGGTAACTAGTTATTTTTAAATTTACTATATGTATTGCCACTCAGTGCAAGCCAGAGTAATCAATGGATGCCAGAAGGCTTGTGCATAAAATCAGCATCTAGTGCCTACTCATCCAATATCCCCAGACTGGTTTCTGGCCTTCATCAGTGAGGAGCCTTGGATCTGAGAGCACTGCACCTAGATTAAATGAGTTAAACTCTTGACACTTTTTTTAAGGTCACTTACCTGATAATAAATTAAAAAAAAAAAATAAAGGATTAAATAAATTAGTACTATAGGCAAAAATTATTTACAGGATTAACTACTTATAAAAAAAAGAATATTAAACATAGATAATTCTGACAAAAAAAAAAAAAAAAGGGAAGGAATATGAATATTGGTAAAAGATCAGTCTGGACAATTTACATAAGGGGACATTTTTTTGCTCACAAAATAAAAACTAAAATTCTGAATTAGTCATAAATTTTGAATACTTGTTTTTATATGTCAAAGATAGATTAACATTATCCTGAAATTCTTGGTTCCATGTCCTTTTAGAATTCAATAATATCCCCCACCCCCACTCATGGTAAACCTAAACTCACTGAAAATTTAAATTAATTTTTTTTTATTATCTATAGTTTATGTAAGTAGAGATTTGAACTCAGGATTTTTCAGCCTTTCCTTTTTCATTCCATCTCAAGTAACCAATACACATGACCACACAAATGTGAAAAAGATACGTTTCCCAATATATATATTTCGAACAGAACCAGCACTCATCAATTGGGCCAGATCATATCTTTTCACCATTCCAACAAACTACTCAATTATCCATTTCAATAAAAAACCAATGATGGAATGCTCAAAACCCTTATTGGATTTGATATTGTAATCATACCCATATAGACATTATGTCAGACCTTTATGTATCCATATATATTGATAGGAGAGAGACATGCTGAACTTATACTAAAATGTAATCTATTTCCCAAGCAATATGTAATTCTAAGGCAGTAACTCGCTTACACTGAATGTAAGCAGAGGAATTTGAACCCAGGATTTTGCAGTATTTGTCCTCCCTATCTCAAACAAATGATGATCCCCAATATATATATATATTGTGCAGACCCAGAACTCAATAGTTGGACCAGATCATAATCTTCCACATATATATATATACAATAAGTGCTTGGTTTATATTAAGATAGCAATTCCTCAAACTTTAACGGGCAGGTTTTAATCTTCTCACTCTTCCAAATATTCAAGCATCTACTTCATTGAAAAACCAACAATGAAACACTCAAAGCCCTTATTGGATTTGATATTGTAGCCATACCCATGTAGATATTATATCAATTGCTTGGGAAATAGATTACATTTTAGTATAAGTTCAGCCCATCCCTCTCCTATTAATATATATGGATACTTAATGGTCCGATAATATGAGAGGTTATATTGACATAATGTCTACATGGGTATAACTACGATATCAAATCCAATAAGGGCCTTTGAGCATTCCATCATTAGTTTTTCAATGAAATGAATGATTGAATAGTTAGTTGGAAAGGTAAGAAGATTGAAACCTGTCCATTAAAGTTTGAGAAATTGCTATCATAATAGAAACAGAGCATTGATTTATAGAGATGTGGAGGATTACAATCTAGTCAAACTGATGAGTGCTGGTCCTGCAAGAAATAGATATAATGGAGATCACGTACCTTTTTTGCATGTGTGTGGTCATGTGTTACTTGTAATGAAATGGAGGATGAACTGACTGAAAAATTCTGAATTCCAATCCTTCTACTTTCATACATAAAACATCCAGTATAAGCAAGTTACATACTGCCTTAAAATTATCTATTATTTAGTATATATAAATACTGTTTAAATTACATCATAACAACCCAGACTTATCTACACCATGAATCTTACAATCTGTTGTTAAGGGAACATCTATAAAAATATGGATTCCATCTTAAAATAGATAAAGAAAAGTGGCACAGGACTAATAGATTTTTTTTTTTTCATATTCCTAAAAGTTTAAATAATTCCCATTAAACAGGCAAATATAATCTGTTTTTGAAAGTAGATTAATAATAATCATTTAACCATGTTCAAAACCCATTACTAAAGTTTATTTAAACTTCTAGGAATATTTAAAAAAAAACTCAATTGCCAGTTGTCTTTATCTATATAAAGATCTTGGATCAGAATAAAAGCTGGAATCTATCTTTAATTTATAGAGGTTGCCTTGGCAACAGATATAAGATTCATGGTATAGATAAGCTTGGGTCGGTATATTCCTTTTTTCATTTGTTGATTGTTTAAAATAATGCATTGAGAATACCAGGATAACTAATCAATACATTTAATATTCAGTGCACTTTGCATTTGTAAATTTATATGTACTTAAATACTTATAAAAAATACAACAGAACGTAAATATAAAAATGAAACATTTTTACACGAGTTACAATAAATAATTTTTTTTTTTACTATTTAAAAATTAATCTAAAAATAAACTTATTGTGTTCTTCATCTATATTGTTAGGTGTTTTTTTTTTGATAAGAAAGGTCAAAATAAATACATTGTTCATTTAGTCTTATGATCTCAGAACGTTAGTCATGTGAAATTATATGCTGTTGTTTTACAGAAATGTTGTTTCCAAAGATTTCTATGGAAAATTGACAGTAAAAAAAGTGCGTTGGAATTTTTTAGGCTACAACAAACTTCTTAATGAAGATGAAAGACATATTTTAAAGCCTCACCTGGAGTACATATGCTGGGAAATGTCTCAGCAAAATAGCCATGTACGGACTTCTTTTTAACATTTCCTCATTCGAGACATGCACGCAGTAGTGATAATCAAAGAAAATAATTTTCATGGCTTCAATCTTTTTATTTCTTGTTATTACAAAACCATTTTTTTTTTCTTTTGTAATTTGTATTGGAAATGATGGAACATTTTATGTGAAAAATAATAAATTTGTTAACTGATTATTATTTTAGCCCTTTATTATTGTTTTCATAAAAGCAATCCATGACACAAAGGACTATTTTTTTCTTTTGCTCACTTTTTCACAACCAGAAAAATTTACAAATATGCTAATAAAAGTTCCTAACAAATCTGTCAATTACAAGTAATTTTTAAGAGGTTTGAAATTATATATTTAATTTATAAAAGAATTTGTAAACCAATAAGAAACTTATACTTAACTATTTTTTTTCTTCCTTCTCATCTCCCATTCCATCTTTGTTCAAAACCAAATAAGAAATTGAAAAGATAAATAATAGTAAAAGTTCGAAACCAACCGGTCAATTACAATTAATAAGAAGTTTTTAAATTACACATAGTATTTTATGGGAAATCACTTTCCAAATAAAAAGAATCTTAAATGTGTTAATTAGTTATTCAAGTATTGTTTCATGATGTCACACAGTGTTTAAAGAATCAACAAATATAAACTGAAATGTAGGTACCTGACTCTATTGGTACCAATATTATTTATATACTGTAAACACAATGTATGGGTAAGAGAACAAACAGGTGTTATTGACCTCATTGAAAAAATTGAGACTGAAGTGGAGTTGGGCTGGACATATTGCTAGAAGAGATGATAATAGATGGACACTTGAAATGTTAAATTGGATTCCAAGAGATTTAAAAGACCCAGAAAGAGACCACATGTGAGATGGATGGATGAAATAAGAAAGTATGTAGGGGTGATGTGGAGAAGAGAAGCGAAAGATCGGAAAAGATGGATTGAACTTGGAGAGACCTTCATCCTGCAGTGGATTGATAGTGGTTGATGATAATGATAAATGTATTTTATTATTAAATTCTTTAATATTTTTATATAATAAATTAGAAGTAAAAATTAAAATCGTATATTTTAGAGAAAATATTGAAAATGGCTTAAATGATGAGTGTTGGTTCTGCATAAAATACATATATTGTGACTCATGTATTTTTTCCACATGTATATGGTCATGTGTATCGGTTGCTTGAGATGGAGTGGAGAATAAATGTAGACTGAAAAATCCTAAATTTGGATCGTTCAACTTACATATATAAGAAAAATTCGGTATAAGCAAGTTACATAATATGTTAGTTATATATAATCTTAATGCATTTTCAGTACTGAATTAGAGAGCTTCGAATTTAATGATAAATTAACCGTATTCATAACAAAGGTTTAGATCAATAGTAAATGTTGGACTTGAGAGCTAATAGTTTTTAATTAATTCTTGACTAAAAAGAATAAAAAAAAATGCAAGCATAGTGCCTAGACTATTCGGTGCTCAAACACCATTTGATTTACTGTGTCACACAAATAATTAGAATAAGGTCATATCTTAACAGATAAATTCTATAAGATCAAATGGAGTTTTTTAATTAAATTTAAAATCTTTTACTGTTAAAAAAAAACAAACAAGAATATATGATATATTATGTTGTGTTTAATCATGATTATACATATAAACACAAACGAGAATACATATGTTTTAATAATATATTTATTAGTAATATATAGATACAAACATACACTTGATTTCTAATATATTTACAATATTTACAGATTTAAGTAATGATGGTTATTCTCCGCCTGCTACTGTCTAGTGGGGTATAGTTACTAGTTCTAAAGTGAACTATTGAAGAAGGAACTGCATGCGCCCTTATATATATTTCTCTACCCACTTCCAATTGTACTTGACAGCCTGCCTCATGAGTAGGTACAAAGACTTCCGGCTACAGCTTGCCTCGAGTCGGCTTTGGTTCTGCCAGCTTCCAGTCCTAAACATGGACTTGCCTTGCTGTGCTAACCATTAGCTTAAATAGCTATAGTCTAGAAAATTATCACTGCTGTTCAGATTAGCAGGAGTTTCCTTCACCTGTGTGGGGAGAACTACGCTACTGTTATTCAGGTTTAACAGTTGTTCTCTGGAGAATGCATACCATATTTCAAGTTTGACAGTCATTCTCTCCCTTACCTTCAAAAAGGCTGACTATTTATTGCCAGATCTCCAACCTTAATGGAAACATTTGGATTCAGTGAGCATCATTGCTTATTGACTTATTCTTGCCATTGGCTGTGCGCTATCTTTATATATACATATTGGTTAGCGGCAATGAATATTCAATCTGATTGCGGTAAGAAAAAACCCTGGACTAGTCCATTATTCGAAGGCAAGGTGAGATATGACACATTAATAAATAAATGCCCTGTGTGCTTTAATGCAGTAATAGAGTATCAGAATCTGGAGTATAAGACCCTCGAATCAATTATAATTCTGATCCTTCCAGTGTTCAAATTCCTTATGAACTTCTGACCAATAAAGCCATTTGATTACTTATTTAACAAAGAAATGGATAATCGCTTGGAAAAATATGTGATGTTTGAGCACTGGAAATGACAGGATAAGTTTTGGTTCAGAGATCTCTAATTATTGATTCAACCAAGCTATACTACCACTGGGACAAACTTGTCAAAGTATAATAAATTTAAATAAACATTCAAAAAGAAATAATTTCCAACTAAAAAAAAAACATCACTTTTTTCATTTACACAAACCATCACATAGCATATATTTTAGGATATAGTGTGGATACATGAGAATATATTTATATACGTAAGATAGAAACATATATACATGTAATATTTTGAAGATTATGATGCTCAATCATTTGTTAAAAAAAAATAACTTTTTTCATTTACACAAACCATCATATGACATATATTTTAGGATATAGTACGGATACATGAAAATATATTTATATATGTAAGATAGAAACATAGATACATATAACATTTTAAAAATTATGACGCTTAATCATATGTAGGATATAATATCTTTGATTGTCAAAAGGAACAAAAAAACAAACAATTGGATATCCTAATCAAGTGTTCATTTCCTTCCCAAATGTACATTCAAAAGATATTAATTATGTGACAACTATTCAAAAGCTTTTATATTGATATACATTTATTCACACGATGACATCATAATTAGATATTATAGGTACCAATATATACTTTAAAAAAAAAAATTAAAAAAAAGTTTAATTATATTTGACAATAATATAAATATAATATTGTTTAAAGGCATTATAAAATGGTTTTCTAAATATATTATAATTATATAAACATACATCCAATAAGATTTCTATATCTGTATCATAAGGTTTTAAACCCTTTACACAGATACTGAAATCCACAGATAACAACAAAGATTATATACCTTTTTAACACATATATACACAGCATATTTTCAGCATATGTAAATAAAAAGATAACTATAATATTTAGACCACAGTGAATTGTAAAATTATAATCCACAAGTGTGCAGGCAATTAATAATAAATGTAGCTTTAAAAGTGAAAAGTAAACCAGGCTTTTGATGAAACACATCTTTATCAAACTAGACCTAAATTTATTAGAGCATTTCCTAATGTACACTTCATTATAAATCAAAATACGAGTTTAGGTTAAGTGTAATGCAGTTGGTTATCTTAATGGCATACTTTGAATAAATTATCTGTCAAGCCATTTTTATTTTATTAAAATGAGATATAGGCAATTTAAATATTAGAATAGCACAGTACTTTCAGTTGCATAATATGTCTAAAATAGTAGCATATACTTCCATATTTTTGGAACATGAAAAAGAGACCTAATATTTCTTTGAAGTTGATTATGCCAAAATCATTTCTCTACGAAAAAATGATAAAAAACATAAAATAAGAGACTTGTCAGATAATTAATGCAAAATATCTCGCTAAGATAAAGGCCAATAGCATTCCCCATAAAAAGAATTCATACTTTGATTTATCTGTACTCATGTACTAAAATTAGCTGTAATAAATTTTGTTCTAGCTTTGATAAAGATGCAATACAGCAAAAGCTTGGCTTAACCATTTTAAATTTTAACATTATATTATCAACACATTATTGGTGGAATATAATTTTCTATGCAAAGTATTTGTATACACTTATGATACAATTTAAGTTAAAAAATTATACATATTAAGATGTCAACAGAGGTAGTGTAATTATTAAAAAAATAGAATACTACAGTAATACAGCTGTAATAAATTAACTAAGCACATTCACATGCAATAGATATATCATGAGTAACACACAGGAAATTAATAACAACATTTTTTTATAAGGTATTATCAATAGTAAATAAAATTAATTTAGTACTAAAACTCACAACAAAGTATTATTAACAACAGATCACTCAACACCCAAACAAATAAAACCCTATGTATATATTATTGGTCAAACACTGACTCCATAGTCTATCACTCAAATCTGACGGTGTACAAATTTAACAAGTTCATATACTCATAGTTCATTCTGTGTTTCCTCCTATAGAGGCTGTTAGGTGTAAAAGAAACAAAATAAGATCTGCGAGAACAGCTTTAGTCCCTAATGGCTGTTGAAACTTAGAGGCACGGTCTCTGGGATTGCTTCCCTTGATGCGTGAACTACCTATTGCTTCCTGGACAGCTTCTCATTGGCTTCTTTCAGCCTGTTCTAACTCCAGTCGGCTCCAAATACCCAGTACTAACAGTTCACAATTAAAATAGTCCGCAATGAATGCGCAAGTAATTCTGCAAAAGCAAAAATCTTCTGTTGTTTCTGTACACATTATTTATATCTCTTGCTGATTTCCCTTGGGCGTTCCAGTTTTAATTCTTCATCGCAATCTTATTTCCTCAGATACCAATCAGACTGTTTTCTTCTCTGGTATTTTAAATTAGTCTTTTTCGACTTCGATTGTGTTATGCAAATAATTCTTATTAGTAAATCTCCCTTATCAATTAACAAGCAAAATTTCTTATTATTTGTTTCACACAACTAATTTCTATTACTTATTTTAAGCAAATATTTCTTATTATTTACATAAATTTCATTTAACTTTCTTTCAATAACATTCCAATTAATTTTACTGCCATTTTCCTTAACTTTATTTGTTAACGATCTATTAAATATATTTTCTTTGCCTTATCTTTTCCTGGAGTAATAAATAAGTTGTTTACTTCTATAATTGTTGGGTTTAAATTTAAATATTAATACAAAACATACCAGACACATACTGGTATTCACTGGTATTATATGTCCAAGTGATTCCTCACACTTTTTCAAATAAATATAAATGAAGTGTTCTATATTTTTCTATGTTATTCTTGTAAGTAAAGCTGTTAATGATAATGAAATGCAAAAGAAATAAATGCCCAGAATGAAATACCGATAATAGCAAACAAAGTTAGAAGCAAGGAAAAAGTAAACCTTGCAGGAAATTAAAAGTAAAATAAAAATAGTCTTAATAGGTATAATTCAAAAGCAAAATTAATTAGCTTTGAGAAACTATCTATAATTAAATACAATGGAAATATAATCTTATAAAAATAAGGACTTAATTGTTACCTAGAGAAAATATTTATATCTACAGTAGTTAGTTTGAATTGATTAAACCTAGATAATTAGTTTTAAGTTGTTTGCATTTATTCTATTGGATAGAATTCTCCGGAAAGAATAAAAAAACAGATATATAAATTGTCAGAGAGAGTTTCCTTCTCCTGCATCTTCATGATCATTTGAGGACAGCAGTTTTGAAATAGCAGAAACATTCAGCAAGAGATATGTTTTCCTGGGGACTTGGCACTTGTAGGTCAGAAAGCTGACCAGATAGTTTCCTTCTCCTGCATCTTCACGATCATCTGAGGACTGCAGTTTTGAAATAGAAACATTCAGCGAGAGAGATGTTTTCCTGGGGACTTGGTTCCCGTACGTCAGAAAGCTTACCAGATTAGCTTGATCTTTATTATGATTTTTTTAAGCCTCAAGATCGATAGACTGCAAATGAGCAAGTTGTAAAGCTAGAGTGGGATTATAATATTAATCTACATGTGTACTTTAGAGAATAGACTGTAAAATTAAGATGGAAATAATAACAGCTTCTAATTAGATGTGGATAATGAAATTATCAAATCCTACATCAAAAGAATGCATATATGGGTTAGGTATTAAATTAATATTTAAATATAGTTTATTTGCATTCTGTATAAATTATTAGTGAATTATTTATTTTTAAAATTGACTTCTAGAATATTTAACATTCTTAATAGGGAATTAGCAGGTCAGATATACTTAAGTGGATGTCAATTCATAAAATTTCAAACACATTTAATTACTATACCTAGAAACTGCCATTTTCTTGTGATATTCTGAGATTGCTGTTCCTAGCATTTGCACCATCATTTACTAAAGTGGAATTTCACTTTTTATAGCATTTAATTCTACAACTGCAAATAAGGCTGCTTCAATTGAAACATCACAAATTATACCAGAGGCAAAAAAATAATTACTGCAAAATTATAATAGGTAAGACTATGTGAAAATTATTTATTTAGTATTCTCCCCAAATAGTAGAATTTAAAAAAAAATGTGGATTATGAATCTGTCGAAAAGGGTGGCCCCACTGTACTGCATATTTACATTTTTCACTGTTGGCATTTGTCTTACAACGATTAAATTTCACAAAAGGCATCCTGAGTATAGATGAGCAGAGGAACGATGTTAGCAAAGCTTGGATAGACATTTGTAGACAAATTGAACAGCCATTCTAAAAGAAGGAATTACAGGGAATATGTTGGAAGGAACTATCAAGGTTAAATGGAAGTGAGATTGTTAAGTTTATAGAGATCTTACATCAGCAAGGAAGAGCTACGATTGTTCTAAAAGATGGAAAGAATTTCAGACAATAGTTTGGAATACTGAGTAAAATCATAATAGATGATCGATAATTAACTACAAAAACTTATCACATGATAGGCCAATTGTCACACACTACCATTAATTGTATTTGTAATAATGCAGAAGTCCGGAAACCCCCCAGCAAGCTACATATAAACTGACCGTCTATAAACGGAAATATAGAATGAGCCTATCTATATTTTAGCTTGGGTAGTATACAAGCATATCATCTATAGATGTATTGACATGCAGAGACTGATTTGTATATACTAATGTTATATGCTGTTCTGAAATCACTAGAACCAATCAGACGGAAACGCTGAACCTCATATTTAACAATCTTTAAACATTAAATTAATCTTCAGTTAATAGATGTAAATATAACTTTTTGGTAGCTTGAATATAATTGTAATAAATGGAAGTACTGAAAACCCCCAGTGAGCTATATGTCTACTAATCATCTACAAAAACAATGAGCTCATCTATACTTTAGCTTGGATGATATTTAATCACATGATCACTATCTCATACTAGCACAATAATTGTTATTAAACAATTCAAAACAAAACAACACTCTCCATATAGTAGTGCCATCTTGTGCTAACAATAGCAATCAATGGATGCCAGGAGGCTTGTGCATAAAATCCCTATCTAGTGCCTACTCATCCAATATCCCCAGACTAGTTTCTGGCTTGTGGCCTTCATCAGTGAGGAGCCTTGGATCTGAGAGCACTGCACCTAGATCTTAGGATCTAATGCAACCCTCCAGCACCCACCTTTTAACTCTATTTAACTACAAAACTATGAGAATGAAATTGAAAACACTATTAATATTTTCAATCCAAGCTCAATAGCTTATATAGTCATATGGGTCTGAACTCAATTCAGTACCCTTACATTTTGGTGTCTTTGGCTCTTTAACAACCATAGCCACCACTATCTTATTAGGCAGGATTGGTGTTAAACCACTAAACATCACATGATCACTATCTCATACTAGCACAATAATTGTTATTAAACAATTCAAAACAAAACAACACTCTCCATATAGTAGTGCCATCTTGTGCTAACAAGAGCAATCAATGGATGCCAGGAGGCTTGTGCATAAAATCCCTATCTAGTGCCTACTCATCCAATATCCCCAGACTAGTTTCTGGCTTGTGGCCTTCATCAGTGAGGAGCCTTGGATCTGAGAGCACTGCACCTAGATCTTAGGATCTAATGCAACCCTCCAGCACCCACCTTTTAACTCTATTTAACTACAAAACTATGAGAATGAAATTGAAAACACTATTAATATTTTCAATCCAAGCTCAATAGCTTATATAGTCATATGGGTCTGAACTCAATTCAGTACCCATACATTTTGGTGTCTTTGGCTCTTTAACAACCATAGCCACCACTATCTTATTAGGCAGGATTGGTGTTAAACCACTAAACATCACATGATCACTATCTCATACTAGCACAATAATTGTTATTAAACAATTCAAAACAAAACAACACTCTCCTCACTGATGAAGGCCACAAGCCAGAAACTAGTCTGGGGATATTGGATGAGTAGGCACTAGATAGGGATTTTATGCACAAGCCTCCTGGCATCCATTGATTGCTCTTGTTAGCACAAGATGGCACTACTATATGGAGAGTGTTGTTTTGTTTTGAATTGTTTAATAACAATTATTGTGCTAGTATGAGATAGTGATCATGTGATGTTTAGTGGTTTAACACCAATCCTGCCTAATAAGATAGTGGTGGCTATGGTTGTTAAAGAGCCAAAGACACCAAAATGTATGGGTACTGAATTGAGTTCAGACCCATATGACTATATAAGCTATTGAGCTTGGATTGAAAATATTAATAGTGTTTTCAATTTCATTCTCATAGTTTTGTAGTTAAATAGAGTTAAAAGGTGGGTGCTGGAGGGTTGCATTAGATCCTAAGATCTAGGTGCAGTGCTCTCAGATCCAAGGCTCCTCACTGATGAAGGCCACAAGCCAGAAACTAGTCTGGGATATTGGATGAGTAGGCACTAGATAGGGATTTTATGCACAAGCCTTCTGGCATCCATTGATTGCTCTTGTTAGCACAAGATGGCACTACTATATGGAGAGTGTTGTTTTGTTTTGAATTGTTTAATAACAATTATTGTGCTAGTATGAGATAGTGATCATGTGATGTTTAGTGGTTTAACACCAATCCTGCCTAATAAGATAGTGGTGGCTATGGTTGTTAAAGAGCCAAAGACACCAAAATGTATGGGTACTGAATTGAGTTCAGACCCATATGACTATATAAGCTATTGAGCTTGGATTGAAAATATTAATAGTGTTTTCAATTTCATTCTCATAGTTTTGTAGTTAAATAGAGTTAAAAGGTGGGTGCTGGAGGGTTGCATTAGATCCTAAGATCTAGGTGCAGTGCTCTCAGATCCAAGGCTCCTCACTGATGAAGGCCACAAGCCAGAAACTAGTCTGGGGATATTGGATGAGTAGGCACTAGATAGGGATTTTATGCACAAGCCTTCTGGCATCCATTGATTGCTCTTGTTAGCACAAGATGGCACTACTATATGGAGAGTGTTGTTTTGTTTTGAATTGTTTAATAACAATTATTGTGCTAGTATGAGATAGTGATCATGTGATGTTTAGTGGTTTAACACCAATCCTGCCTAATAAGATAGTGGTGGCTATGGTTGTTAAAGAGCCAAAGACACCAAAATGTATGGGTACTGAATTGAGTTCAGACCCATATGACTATATAAGCTATTGAGCTTGGATTGAAAATATTAATAGTGTTTTCAATTTCATTCTCATAGTTTTGTAGTTAAATAGAGTTAAAAGGTGGGTGCTGGAGGGTTGCATTAGATCCTAAGATCTAGGTGCAGTGCTCTCAGATCCAAGGCTCCTCACTGATGAAGGCCACAAGCCAGAAACTAGTCTGGGGATATTGGATGAGTAGGCACTAGATAGGGATTTTATGCACAAGCCTCCTGGCATCCATTGATTGCTTTTGTTAGCACAAGATGGCACTACTATATGGAGAGTGTTGTTTTGTTTTGAATTGTTTAATAACAATTATTGTGCTAGTATGAGATAGTGATCATGTGATGTTTAGTGGTTTAACACCAATCCTGCCTAATAAGATAGTGGTGGCTATGGTTGTTAAAGAGCCAAAGACACCAAAATGTATGGGTACTGAATTGAGTTCAGACCCATATGACTATATAAGCTATTGAGCTTGGATTGAAAATATTAATAGTGTTTTCAATTTCATTCTCATAGTTTTGTAGTTAAATAGAGTTAAAAGGTGGGTGCTGGAGGGTTGCATTAGATCCTAAGATCTAGGTGCAGTGCTCTCAGATCCAAGGCTCCTCACTGATGAAGGCCACAAGCCAGAAACTAGTCTGGGGATATTGGATGAGTAGGCACTAGATAGGGATTTTATGCACAAGCCTTCTGGCATCCATTGATTGCTCTTGTTAGCACAAGATGGCACTACTATATGGAGAGTGTTGTTTTGTTTTGAATTGTTTAATAACAATTATTGTGCTAGTATGAGATAGTGATCATGTGATGTTTAGTGGTTTAACACCAATCCTGCCTAATAGGATAGTGGTGGCTATGGTTGTTAAAGAGCCAAAGACACCAAAATGTATGGGTACTGAATTGAGTTCAGACCCATATGACTATATAAGCTATTGAGCTTGGATTGAAAATATTAATAGTGTTTTCAATTTCATTCTCATAGTTTTGTAGTTAAATAGAGTTAAAAGGTGGGTGCTGGAGGGTTGCATTAGATCCTAAGATCTAGGTGCAGTGCTCTCAGATCCAAGGCTCCTCACTGATGAAGGCCACAAGCCAGAAACTAGTCTGGGGATATTGGATGAGTAGGCACTAGATAGGGATTTTATGCACAAGCCTCCTGGCATCCATTGATTGCTCTTGTTAGCACAAGATGGCACTACTATATGGAGAGTGTTGTTTTGTTTTGAATTGTTTAATAACAATTATTGTGCTAGTATGAGATAGTGATCATGTGAAGTTTAGTGGTTTAACACCAATCCTGCCTAATAAGATAGTGGTGGCTATGGTTGTTAAAGAGCCAAAGACACCAAAATGTATGGGTACTGAATTGAGTTCAGACCCATATGACTATATAAGCTATTGAGCTTGGATTGAAAATATTAATAGTGTTTTCAATTTCATTCTCATAGTTTTGTAGTTAAATAGAGTTAAAAGGTGGGTGCTGGAGGGTTGCATTAGATCCTAAGATCTAGGTGCAGTGCTCTCAGATCCAAGGCTCCTCACTGATGAAGGCCACAAGCCAGAAACTAGTCTGGGGATATTGGATGAGTAGGCACTAGATAGGGATTTTATGCACAAGCCTCCTGGCATCCATTGATTGCTCTTGTTAGCACAAGATGGCACTACTATATGGAGAGTGTTGTTTTGTTTTGAATTGATATATAATATATATAAAAGAATATAAAAATCTATGGTGAAACCACAGATTATTACGAATTCAATTCAAATAGTTATCATATCTACAATTTGTTTGTTTCTGATCAACTCTCATTATTATGTTTAATACAATTTGTTGCTCTGCGCAGTTTAATACACTGGTAATGTGATAGACTCAAAAGCTACGATCTCTGAAATGAATTTCAACCTGTTAGCTTTAGTGTTTGATAAACAAACAGCCTGAGTATCAAATCATTCAATTATATACATATTCCATATAATAAACTGTTTTGCATACGATAGAAATCAAATCTATTTTACGTCCTTTAATGCAAATAATTGAAAGGAGTTCATAAGAAGTGTTAGCAGTAACAGACTGGGCTGTGATCCATGAGCTAAGAGTTCCAAAGTTTGCCATTCTATTACTGAACCAAACCATGCAGACATTGATTATTATTAATATACCAAAAACCTACAATTTCAATTGTTATAAATTAGATGAATTGAATAATTTATCAGCTGCAATTGCTGCCAAAGTTGATTACTTTAAATGAATAAATAAGTAATTGTTTGGTTAATTGGCCATGTTTAAAATCCAAGTGTAAAATCAAACCCATTAAGTTGAGAATTATTTCAGAAATCATTTGATCATGGGACTATCACTCTATAACCAGTAGGGTGGTTGATATATTTTAATGACTTATAAGTTTGGTGCAAGTTAATGCAATAGTACAATATTAGGCTCAAGACCTAAAAGTTTGTGGTTTAATTCTCACCTAAGTTAAAAAAATCACAAACGTTAACTGCTAAAAGTGACTTCATTTGTGAAACAGTATATAGATCTTTTTACAGATTAATTAGATAGTGTTATTATGTTTTAGATGATAGTTTTATTACTAAAAACACATGCCAAAAGTTAGATATTGCACATCAACATAGATAATTTCCTCCAAGTGTTATTATTATTCGATCTGCTTTTCAAAAGCTCAAAACTATTTCTAAATTTAGGATTCATATACAATTTCTCTCTTCTTACCTCTCTTTTTCTCATCTTTCATAGCTCTTACCCAAGTCCATAATCTTTATTTCTAAATATATATCCAATTCACTTTAGCTTTTCCTTCTTAGTTTTTCAAGAATCATCTTTCATTCATTATCCACAACACCTATACATATCTAATTCTGTCAACCTTTCAACATCTTTCCAAATCTTATCAACATCTACAAAGTCAATCTGCCATATCTTCAGAAAATTTGATACAACGACATCACTTCTTGATATTAACTGTGCTACTATCCAGACAATTGCAGAGCAGTTCATCTAAATAAATTAAACGAATTCGGAGAAAGATTCTAGCCTTGATTTAAATATCTTTTATGTATACAAATTTCTTAACAGTCATTTCCTTTTGTAATATCCAATAAAATAAACCAATACATTTTGTCAAAAGCATAAAAAAATAAGCATGGAAAATATTTACATTGAATGATTTTGAAGTTTATACAAAACTAGATTTTCTTTTTTTTATAATTATTATATCTCATGTTTCTAACAGCAGTAATCAATTCTATAATATTCAACTCTAGAGCATCGCATGTAACCTATGAATATCAAATAGTAATAGCAAGTGAACATAAATGTGAGTTTATGGATTAGTGACAAATCAGTTACATTATCATTGAACAATCGCTGGTTAACTTCATAGATCAATTAGTGAATAATATATTAATAATTAAATAATATTTAACTCTACCATAATTAAAGTAAGATGCTTATCTTATCTTAAAATGGGTCTTTAATAGATGGCTCATGTTAAATGGGGGCAAAGAAAAATCATGTGAGGTTTTGCTAATAAAATAGATCTTTGAAATGGACTAAGAAAATAATCCTGCTTATTGGAAAAAATAAAATAAAAACAATTACATAAGAACTACAAAAATTACATGAAGATTACATTGAACCAAGATTTGAAAATGTAGCAATTTTCTGACAAATAATCAGACAAAAAAAGGTAGCCAATTACACACACAAACAAATTGTTGAAATAAAATTTAGTTTTCTTATAAAGAGGAAGCACTGCAATCAGTTTTCATATTACTGTGAAAAAGGTGTAAGCAAATGGTGACTAAACTAAGTAATCATGTTACAATAATTTTTCAGTCACCAATATCGTGAGCTTTCGCTGACTTTCACTTTATGTTGAATACTGGTCACAATATTTTTATAGCTGCTTGTTTATATAAAGCCAATTGGGTAACTTATTGAACCTCAATTATTAGCTATAAAATATAATTTTTTAATTCATTACTATCCTCATTATCAATTTTTATTTGATTTGTTTTATGTCTGTCACAAATACACAACAAAACTGTTACAGTAAAGAGGATTTAATTTACACGTTAATCGCTAATAAGACAAAAAAGGGTGGGGGTTTTCCCATCCTGTATTAATTTTTCTGCCTGCCAAAAATCATTATTTAGAGGTCATACAAAAAGTCATATTTAAATAAAATTTTAAGTTCGTAATATTTTTTTTTTTTTTTTGTTGCCTAAGTAAAAGAAATAGAAATTATATTAAAGCAATGGCAAAAATGGAGTCCTTACAGGAAGTTGATTCAATTGGTCCAGAAAACTACCTACATATTTAAAACCAATGAAGTATCACATAACTCTAGCTTATGTAATGCTGTTCAATATCAGATTCTTTTACTCTCACTAGTTATGCCACCTACTGTAAATTTGTGTAATCAATAGATGCCAGATGGTAATAATTCTTAAATCCCGATCCAGTGCTGCCTTATCCAATACCCTGACTAGATACTAGTTTATGGATTTCATTAGTGAAGAGTTTTGAATCTGGAAATAGGCACTTGGACCTTTTAGATCTAATGCACTTTTTCATTAGCAGCTTGATATGAAAACAAATAAAAAATAATAGAGAAAACATGCATTAGATTTAAAATATCCAGGTGTATTGCTCTCAAAGCCAAAGCTCCTCAATGATGAAAGTAAAAAAAAAAAACCTAATCTGGGAATATTGAACAGGATAGCACTAGATAGGGATTTATTAAGTATTGCTATCCGGCATATATTGATTAATCAAATTTACACCAGAATGCATAACTGTGATAAGAACCTAAATTTCATTATTTAAATGAGGTTCAGTTTTATTTATGAAAGTAAACTAAATCAGTAAATTTGATTAAAAAATTGCAAGCTTTATAAGCATTATGTGGATTAGCAGCACAGAGCTCAATCTGCTTCTATTCATTCTTTCAGAATTGACTTTTGAACAGAAAACTGATCTATTGTGGCTCATTTTTGTCTTAAATCTCTGGTAATATTACTAAAATATCATTTGCACCAAAGCAATCACAGGAATGACAAAAAGACTATTGATTATGCTACTGAACTGGAGAATCCAGTCCTGTTTTGGTGCATATATTTAAATATTTCCTAGATGGAATATTATTTGTGATGTGAAGGATTGTATACTGTGAATAAAATTATAAATAGATTCTAATACTAGCTTCCAATAGGTAAGGGTCCCTAGCAGAGTTAATGACAGATCAGGTTTCATCGTTAAAATGAATTGCTTAGAAATTAAGGCCGTCAATCAGCCTATGAGCAGAGAATAAAAACCTTATCAATTACCAGAAGTTAAATCCTGATTCAACTACAACAAAATTCATTAACACAATTCTTACATACAATCGCGATCTAAATATTGTATTCATAAAATGATCACCATTCTTTATGCTTACACAAGGTGTTTCTACAGAAGCAAAATTCTCCATATAGTAGTGCCAATCAGTACAAGCCAGAGTAATCAATGGATGCAGGGAAGATTTTATGCACAAATCTTCCTACATCCATTGATTACTCTGGCATGCACTGAATGGCACTACTGTATGAAGAGTTTTGCCTCTTCATGTTTTTTATTCACGTTGAAATAGAACCATCTTACCAAAGAAACAACAGGCTATCTAAGTTAAAGGATAAAATCAGATTTCCAAAACAAACAGAAACGAATCTAAATCACACTGAAAAATCAACTAAGGTTAATTTTTAAATTCCAGATTAAAACAATAACATTACTTATAATGGAGATAAAATCTGTCTTTACAATCTCAATTGTTTTTTGAGAATTCCTAGTCTCTTATTAACAAAAAAGAAAATGGTCAAACTATGTTAATAAGACAAAGTCATCAAAGACTATTAAGAAAATCAAATCTTCATATTAGATGAAGCAAAAGTAAGAGATGAAAAAAATCATAACTTCTAACCTCCTCCTATCATCTCAATTAAAAAGCTTGGCAATTTAATATCAATGTAATAATTTAGGTTATATTCTAATTGAAGTGAACCAGGTTAAAAACCTGATCAATATTAAAAGAAAAATAAACTAACATTTTCAAATAATAAGCCTAGTTATTATCAGGACAATAAATCCAGTCCAAATTGGCAAAAGCATTGAGTCAATATATGTTAAATTCGGGCTGTTACCATTCACCTTGTATTCTAACATGTTCAGAGAAATTAACTAACTGAAAGAATGGCCTATGAAGTAGAAAAAGCTCCTTGAAAAACTACAACAGAAAGCTGAAACATGTCTGGAAAAAATACTGTGAATTCAAAATATGACTTCAAAATCAGTTATCGATATTTCAACAAAAACAAATTCAGTAGCTCCAAAGTCAATTATCTATGAAACAATTAAGATTCTGCTGTGTCCAGAGACAAACTGTTGACCACTGAATTGCATAAAGTTATAATAAAAGTAATACTCTGAATAAAATGGGATGGACATGGCTAGTGGTTAAAAATAATGAAGTTTAATTAACATAAGACTCACGAGTTATAAACAAATAGCATTTTTGTTATACATTCTAAGTTACACACTTTATATAAATACTCTACATAACATAATTATATGGGCCTTAAGGTTTATAAAATAATACTGAAAATATATACAACCTGTAATGAATCCCTGAGTTTACTTTGGAATGTTTGGAAGGTAAACTTCTTTGTGAGGCTATAGGCGAAGGAGGGGGGTAGGTGGCTGCAGCACCCGTTGGAATGCATGTTTGCATACTTAGAGCTTCACCTCAAGAGTACACTTTTTCCCTGGTTCTTCTACTTGCACATCTGCCGTATAGTCCATTGTTTCTTTTGATTGGCCATCAGCTGCCCATGTGGTGACCTGTATCTAGAGTTCCCTATCTAATTCTAGGGATCAGATAAAGCCATTTACATTCCATTTATATATTTTTAGCCATCAATTTTCACTATCATCGAAACTGATCAGGAACTAACATTCCATAGTTGCAATGGCTTTCTTTACTTTACTTAGATTTATCTCTTCGCTATTACTGATTATTTATAAGAATAGCTAATCTTTGATATAGGATTTATTTCTTTTAATTAATATCATTTAATTCATCTATAGTACTTTATAATTAATGTGTATGCCTTCTGTATACACACACATTTAATTTTATACATATAATATACATTTTAATAAATACTACTTTTATTTATTCTTATTTTCATTTACATGTGAATATAAATATATACACACATAATTAACAAACTCCAAATCCAATTTTTTTAGAAATTATATTAATGACCAAAGTCTTATATCATCATCACAGTGGAAACTTTAAATGGGTTCCTTCTGCGATGATGATGATGATAATAATAATAATAATAATAAAGAAGACCTACATAGTAAAAATATACAAGGAGAACCTTCACTATCAGCACAATCACAAAAGCAAAGATATCCTAGATAAAATCACTAGCGATATTAGTGTTAGGTCTTTCCTTACTGAATAAGCTGCTATCACATCATATATTGTTTCTGCGTAAATAGAGGAAATAATTTAAAATTTATTTGTACGGATAATATCTGAATTTTGTTTGATTTCAGAATGAGTGTTTATTAACAGTGCCCAATCTACGCGAGATTTGTACATCAGAATAAAATATATTTAGATTTGTTACATAAGTACATCTACTTGGATTAATTCATGTTCCTGTTAGAATAAATTATCATTAAACTGTTACTTAAATAATTGAGTATCTGTCAATTCTTTTTCCAACAATTCTAGGCATATCTTTTGAAATAAATATGAAAATGTTTAAAATCAGTCAAAAAGTAACAGGCGTTGACTTGCATAAGTTGTTAAAATTCCTAATTTGCAAGATATGGATCATGAAGATATTTTAAAATGAAAAAACATTTTTGTATTGTATGTTAATTTAAAACTTTACCTAATAAATAAAAAAACCATAATTTATTCCATGGAGTGGATTATAAATGCTAACGTTACTTACTGCAACATTTTATCCTGTTGCAAATATTAAATAATTACATTTTTTAAAGCTGAGTAAAAGAAATTTAGCTATTTGTATGTTTACAATAATTAAAAATATTGAAATACAGATGCTAATATTATTTATCCATTGCAAATACTATTTTAAAATCCATGCTCAATTTAACATTTTTGTGTCATGCATTAATTCAAAAAGTTGTTGCATATACTAATAACAACTACTTTGTCAACCAGGTGTTTACATAACTGGAGCCTGCTCTTCACATGGTATATATTCCACAGCTATTAATTCAATTTTTTTTTTTTTTAAATTGAAGTGAAAATGAACACAACACAGGGAAAATTAAATAACAAATTATCGCAGTCATTATATACTTTGAAATAATTTTATCAATTTCACTGAGCTAACCTTTTACAATTTTAAATTAAATTTGCAACATTTTTTCCATTTATAAACTTTTTAACCTAAGTAAAGAAACACAGTTAGCTGAGAGGTCAGCGCAGCTGCCTTGCAAGCAAGCAGTTGGTTGCAGATGGTTGTTGCAGGTTCGCCTCCTGGCCGATGCTGTGACATATGGGGGGGGGGGGGAAGAAGCATTCAGTTTTATCAATTTTATTTGACTACTTATCCATAAGGCATTTTTTACAGCTAGTTTTAGTTTTTGTTGCATTTTATTTTTATTTCTTTTGCCTCTTTTTATCTGTCTTATTTTCCTTAGTATCATTGCAGGATTGTCTTTTTACGTTAATGTGAGTCCATTGTTATTTTGTTCCCCAATGCTTTTTAAAGTTACAATTGTTTGATAAGTTTTCTATACATTTGTAAGATTATCCTCTAATGATTTATTTTGATCCTTGCTCTCATTCAATTTCTTTTTC
Source organism: Epiperipatus broadwayi (assembly GCA_028023455.1). Lineage (NCBI taxonomy): Eukaryota > Metazoa > Onychophora > Udeonychophora > Euonychophora > Peripatidae > Epiperipatus > Epiperipatus broadwayi. The sequence continues at coordinate 518,384 of JAQFVV010000369.1, read as the reverse complement.
ATTATTTCCATGTTCTTAATGTTTAAAATATTACTATTTTTCTTTGACATCTTTATATATTGCTTTCTCAAATGTTTCTATATCTAACTGTATTAACATTTTTGGCTCTGGTTATTTTGTTGCTATGCTAACATGTTTTATATTACATACATAATTCAGTGTGTCAAACTTTATGCATCTGCCCATTTTACACTTAATAGCTAAAAATCTTACTCCATTACAACTAAAACAGAGATCATTTTCATTCAATACAACAAATACCAGTATCAATCAGTACAGTATTTGTTTTTTTTATTTAAATATACCTGTTTTAAGTTTTAAGGTCACTCTCTATGTGTTTATTGTTTTTATCTTTTATTACTTATGCATAGTCCGCCATTTCTGATAAAGAAATATTTCTCGTCAAAATATAAGGAAAGGATATGTATGTACTTAAAAGTTAACCATAGGCTAAAAGGTCAATAGTTAACTCAATAAATTCTTCTTCCATATATTCTTTATTAAACTTTCAGTTAATTTATTTGGGACTTATTATATTCAATGGAAATAAAACTTGACAGTGCGAAGGTTGGAGCAATATATTGAATATTAAAAGACAATCCTTGAATGCAATATACTGATAGATCTTACGAGATTATTCTTTATGTAAGTGTACATATAAAATTTAAAACGTGTTCCTAAATACTTAACTTTTAAAAAGAATATGAATATACAGATACAATATAGACAACAGAATACAAATGATTTTTAAAGGCTGAGTGCTGTTTCTAATACAAACTGTTATTCTTTTTTTCATCTTGAGTCATTTAAGTTAGAATAGGGCCTGATCATCATTACCTCTCATGCTATCAGTCATTTTCCCTATATTGTGATTAAGGTAAATGTGTATTTTTTGCAACGACATTTCCATTCTCTACTTGCAAACACAGCTTTTTGAGTCCAATATCTTTTTTCATTTTTTTTTAGCTCAAGTTTTCAAGAATTAAGAAAGCATAACAGGGACAGGCATAGAACGCTGGCAATTCTTAGTGGTAATCTTTGCTTGAGGCAATATAAACACAAATGAATCTCTTTGTAACTGAATTTGAGACAGGAGTACTATCTGGCCATGAAAGTGGCTTAGAAAATTGATTTTAAAATGGTCTACCTCATATTATGCGTGGGGGGACTACTCATAACCGTAATAGAAATAATATCAATAATAGTGATAAAACAGGAAGTAGTGATAATACTAAAGCTACATGGAAGATGCAAATTTTATTTGATACAAACTCTTCAAGATACGATTAGAGAACTGCACTGGTGACTAAGAACATATCAAGATTTAAGATTGCTATATTTGTTCTAAATGAAATCAATCTTCAAGAAAAAAGTTTAAATTTTTTTTTATGAGGACAGATTAGCCAGTGAAAGACGAATGCATAATGTTAGACTTGCTGTAAAGTCTAATTCTTGCATTTTTTATTCTAAAAATTCCCCTTTCTATCAACGTAATGGTGTTAAAAGCTGCCTTACACAATTAATACATATACTTTAACCTAGCTTATATTCCTTACTGAATAACTTTTTTACAGCAAAACCATTAAAGGATTAAATTTATCTTCTTGAAGCTTTAATGACATGTTGCACAAATATTGGATATTGGCCAAAAGATGTTACTAATAATGGTATTGATGCTATAAATTCAAATGGTCCATTGTTATTGAATTTTTGCAAACACTTTGATTAGATAGAAAGACTGTTATTAAGGAACATGGATGCATTCAAGTTCAAAACAATGTCATTTAATACATTATAGTAAGGAATCAGAATACAAAAGATGTTTATATTATGTGAGTACAAATTGATGGACGAATCATAAATTAGTACATTCCAAGATCAAAATGATAAGTGCATAAAAAAAATCTTATTCCAGTTATATATGTACTGAATTTCAGAAGTTACTAATTTGAATCTTCAGGACTGTCATATTGATGCATGGAATTCTCTTAAGAAGACTGTTATGGCTTCAAGCAAATCTATTCTTGGCTTCACTAAAAAGAAAAGGGATCATAACTAACTTTCTGACAAAAATCTTATTATTACTGATTTGATTTAAAGTAAATATATGATATTTTCTTCTAGACAAAATAATAGATTAAATTTGGAACTTCATAAGACTAAACGCAGAAGTTCAATGACGAACAAAAAGATCTAAAAATACCTGGTGGATTAAAACTATAAAGAATAAACAAACATTGGCTGGTATTATCACTTTAGATCAATTTTTGATACATTAAAAGCAACATATGGATCTGAGAAAGAGCACCACAATCTTATTAAGTCCAGCAATGGCACTCCCTAATATGATGATAATCTATTTCGAACAGGTGGAAGTAGTATTTTGATTATTTTTTGAATAACGATACAATAATTTAGATAATGACTTTTAATGATAAACCCATTTTACCTATTCATTTAGATTTGGACAAAGAGCCCCAATTTAGTGAAACCAAAATAGCTCTTTATAATTTTAAAAATGAAAAGACTGCAGTTATTGATAAAATACACAGAGAAAATATGATGGTAATATGTTAGCTTCAAAAATATTGGGATTTTTTTTAAGAATATATAGATTTATTAAGTTCTGCTGCCAGATCTTTAGGATACTCCTATTGCTTCAATTTTTAAAAAAGGGTAAGACAACATCCTTATTATCCACTTCAGCAAAGAAACTTTTAAGAATTTTGTTGAATAGCTTGTTTCCAGTCATATATGAATAGTCACCAGACTCGATGTGGTTTTACAGAATCAAGAACCATCATAGATATAGTTTTTGTTGCTAGACAAATCCAAGAAAAAATGTTGGAAACAAAAATGTTATTCATACATTGCTTTTATTCGCTTTGTTAACAAATTTAAGGCATTGTTTGAAATTTTAGTTGCCAAATAAAATTTATTTGTATTATATAGCTTTTACAAGATGGAATGAGAGGAAGTGGTATTACTATAGTTGGAAAATCTGGGGCAATAGAAATGAACATTGGTGTCAAACAAGAATGACTGCCATTATTTTCAATTTTTATGATATCTGTCTTTGGAATTATTAACAGGAGGCATAATAAAGCAGAAATCAAGATAAAATACTTTGATGGCAGAACTTTTTAAAATTAATTAAAAGCAGAAAGAATAACTTCATTTTCTTGGATTCTGAATTTACAGTATGTTGATGATTGTGTTATTTTTCCTAGTTCAAAAAATGATTTACAAAATGAAAATAATGTTTCGAGTGCAACATTTAAAGACTTTGGTTTAATAACTGATGCTAAAAAAAACAAAAAAACTTAAGCTTTTTATCAGCCAATAATAGGGGAAAAACCCTCAGCAACTTTTAGTTTGAATGGGTATCAACTTAAAAATGTAAACCAAATTAAATACCTTGATAATTTATAAGTAGAAAGATGAGATGTGCTGATGTTGCTTTCAACAAGTTAAATGATCGAATATTTCATCACAAGAAAATAACTACTGCATATATATAGCTATTATTTTACTTAATTTATTGTATGGAAATGAGATTTGTAAGGTATTAAAAAAATTTCATTTAAAGAAGCGCCATAAAATTTTAAAAATAAAATAACATCATAAAATCAACGATTGTGCTTCAACTTGCTGGAGGTGATACTATAAAATACACTGCTATAAAATCACACCTTCATTGGATTGGATGAACAACCTGAAGACTTCCTAAGTGTATTTAATAAGGAATTTGAGCATGGTTTTCAATGAGAGATAGATCTCACCGATGTTATAAGGTTTATCTCAAAGATGATTTTAAAAAATTGGAAAGATATGACCAAAACAGAATACATTAGAAAGCTATAATTAGACATAATGTTGAAGAATTTCAAAGCTGATGAAATTAAAAGACAAATACTAAAATATTAAATAAAAAAAATAGTCAACATTATTTGTGGTTCATAGATTGGTTTGTATAGTCACTGCAAAACTCATTCTTAGAGTAGTTTTTTTCATCTCTTTTCTTTCTTTGGAATGTTCATACTTTTTTTGTGCGTGGCTGTTACATATATGTATTAAAATACATTTAATTTTCAGTTTACACAATTCCTTATAAACCTATCGTACATGTTTAAAATCAAAATTTTGGTCAAAAATTGTTGTATGATATTGATCAAGGAAAATTATCAGGCATATTGCAACTCTGATGGAAGATATTTCATGAATGTATTCCCAACCAGTACTGTATATCTACTTTTGGCCCATCTTAAATAGGGATCTCAATACACATTGCTTGTAACAGTCTTTCTTCTTATCCCATTCTCAAGTTCTTTATTTACTTAATGTCTTCAGACATTTAAATTAGTGTAGGCCAGGTCATCGACAGTCTTGTCATTTTGATACAAACTGATGTAACGAGTCTATACAATCACATTTCCATTCTTTAATTAAAATGTACACAATTCTGACTCAAATCTTCTTTGTCTTGGTTTTCTGTATTCTTTCTAATGGGCACCCTTGTTTATAAATGGTCGCTAATGATGATGATAAATTTCTGTTAGACCAGCATATATGGATTATAGACAAATAGAATTTTATGTTAACATTACATTTTGTAGTATGTGTAAAGTTTAACATGCCTATATAAGTATTGTTAAAAGGCTACCTTGACAATGGTTTGAAATTGTTGATTGTATTGATATTGTTTAAGTGTTTACTGGTTTAAATGATTACTTACAAACCCATTTAGCCTTGAACATTATTACACTTATTATTTAAGTAATATTTTGGGTGCAATTTGAAACTTGTAATTACAGTTTGTAATGTTATAAGTGTCTATTTATTAGTCTGCATTCAGAATAGCTTATAGTTACTTGTTTAAAGAGGTTTATTTAAAACTTCTTTGTATCAATAATTTCAATCTCTATGTGTATGGTCAAGTTGCAATTTTTAGTGTCTATATAAGTATATTAGAGCATTAATAAACGTGTAATAAAGGTGAATTCCACTTAAAAGGAGGTTGCCTTGACAACAGTTTGAAATTGTTGATTTTATCATTGGGATTGTCTAAATGTTGACTAGTTTTTAATGATTAGTAATAGAATAGTATGTGCTCGAATGAGTACTTTTTTTTTTTAAGTGTCATAGCATCGGCCGGGACGCGAACCCACAATCCGTACTTTTGAATTCCACTTTCAACCTATTACAATTTTCATGAAATTTTATTTCCCTTTACGGTATGAACGTTGTTCTTCTTTTCTAAGTTTCAATTACGTTTTTAGTGGAAAACATCATATTGTACTTATGTTCGTAGCTTATTATAAACCCTGTCGGCAGCAATTCGAATACTATTTTCAAATTGTAAAAAAGTTGAACGAACTACCATAACATACATATTTTTTATTGCTACATTATTTTTGATGATGCATTCACTAAATGATTTACATATAAAATCAAATTATGAATTAATTAGGTTATACCAACTCCATGTTTTTTTACATATTGAAATGTTTATTGTATATCTTAGCCAATAATACTCGGCCCTTATAAATAAATATTACATAAATATAAAGTTTTTAATATATTATTTTAACATTATGTAAAAGGAAAACGGAAATGTTTACAGAATAAACAAAATAGTGACAATTGACAAGAAATAAACTTAAACGTTATTCGTTGCTTGTAAACAAACGCAAAAAAAAAAAATACCTTGAATTTCCTTACGATGAAGTTGCCGAGCTTGGTGTTCTCTGACTAAACTTGATAACATTTTCTGTATATATTTATTTTTTGATAATGCTTCTAGTGCGTAAAATTGGAAGATTAATCATACAATGCGTAGGAAAAATTTCACTTCAAATAGATCATTCACGGATGTCCTTCCCAAAATCCTCGCATTTCAGTTCTGGTAAAATATTCCCTGGTTTAATTCGGCATAGTCTGAGTTCATTACTAAACAAAGATCTTCAAAACTATTAGTTATATTCTGAAACATAAACAAAAAGGTCAGTTGCAAGACAGTAAGCAAACTGACGATATAAATCTTACCAAGAAAATTATTCAATCTCGTCACCTCGCGAGACTAAAAGGCATCTGTAATGAGTGAGTGTTTGGGGAACATGGCGGCAGGTCGGACGATGATCTCCTTAATATTTTTAGTCCTTGTAGTAAAGATTTTAGCTTTTAATTTAGAACCTAGGATACCGATTATAAAAAAAGGGAATGATAGTACATATTTTGGATTTTCTGTTGCTGAACATTTAGTGAATTCTACAGGCAAACCGATTTCAAAGTAAGTACCGCTAGAAGCATTTACTTTTAAAATTTATACGAACTTCAGGCTAGGCGATCCCACTTTAATTAAGTTGGTGATATTTCATTCGTTTGTAAAATTATAGGAAAATACTTTTTTAAATATTTAATAGGGACTTTAATACTTGTTTGAGATTTAAAAAAAATGCTGATTAACACTAGTCACATGTTTTGAAAATCTGTTTACTTTTATTAAAGGCGGTCAACTTTAAAACTTTAGAAATCACTGCCGCTTAAGGTGGGACGTTTTGCTTCTCAAAATGATTTTTAAAATTTTATTTTAATAATGTATGAATATTTTTATTAATTTTTTTTAAGCCAAATAAAAATTATACGTATTCATAAGTACTAAAATAAAAGTATAAAAACTTTTCAGCACCCCCCCCCCCCGCTTATTTTTTGTCTAATTGTAAATTTTTTAAAAATATTTATTATTTTATTTTTAACCTATTATTCTTATTAATAATTTGTTCACGTTGCCTATTTAATGTAATTATCAATATGGTTATTCTTTAACTCAATATTTAATCTATTTTCTCTCTGTAATTTTGGAGTTGGTCAGTTGTTAAACTATTATTGATTCCCGTTCATGAGTCAGTCAGTTGAAATGATCTTAACATAAAAGGTTCATCGGGTTTTGGCTTCGGTTTTAGATAGATTTATCTCCTAACTGGTCTGTATTCATTGACCAAGCACATTTCTATCGGATTAGTTACTTCACTTGTAATGGATCATAAATAAGGCATTGTCGTTAATTATCTTTTTTGTTCGGTGCTCTTATCACACGAACCGAAATCTTTACATACTATCGGTTTTGACTTTCACTGGTATAACAGCTGAACTGGCTGGTAGTCTTCTGTCAACTTCAAAATTATCGAACTCCAGTGAAAACTTCAGTTGGTTAAAGTATTCATATATTATGTGAGAGCAATATGCTATTTAAAAATATATTTTATGGTAGTACATGCATATTTTTTACCCCCTTTGTGTAAATCTTTTTTAAAAAAAACCTCTTTGTTTGGCTAATATCTCGGTTTAATGTTCCCATTCAAGATTTGTTTATGTGAGGGAACCCTGACGTCAGAAGGAGCTACTTATTTAAAAAGTAAGGGTGTGTGAAGATAAAAAAGATGGCGTTCTTTTACTTTTCTTGAGTCCTTCCGTGACTATATTTGGCTTTCTTAAATGCTGACTCCATTTTCATAATTCTCCTTCGGCAACTATTTGGAGAAAGGTTTTATTAAAAAAAAATAGTAATTTGTTCTTGATGTTTATACATAAAATAAGTTTCAGTGCAATACAAGAGAACAATCTACTGAAGGAGGGTGCTTGCACGTGCGTGAGCATATTAAACCGATCGAATTGTTGCTGCTATTGGTTGTTGTGAAAATGGTCATTAGGGATTCTTTTATTTTACCAAGTCCGTTTATTTAGCATATTTAACAAGAAATAACTCCTCCCAGTTCATGATGTGAATTTTATTTTTTGTACTCGGTGAAAGTCGGCACCACATCTGTTGTGACTGTCAACACGACTACTAAAATCTGCCGGGAAAATAAAATCTTCTAATGACCGTAATTCAAATACTTTTGTTTATTTTTGATGGGAAAAATAAAAATAAACTCCCCGTCAAAATGTGAAACGTTTAATTTTGCAGATGTCCCGTATTTAAAAGAATTTGTTGCTTATTTTTTTTTTTAAAAATGGTATGGAGCAGATAACATTTCTCGATTTGAATGTTTATGTTAGTTCTCAGAAAATTACATTTTTCAGTTTTATTTATGAATAGTATTTACATCTCGTAAGCATGTCCATAGACACACATACACATAATATGATATATATTGATGAATATATATTTTTTAAAGGCGGAGGATATGGCCAACTACCTTTAATAGGCCAGTCTAATGACCATCTATCATAATTACCTTCATTGTCAAATAAAAATATATACGAGTCAGCAAATAGCAGATACTCCACCAAACTAATAATCATTTAATAGTCTACATTTTATGTAGACAAACCGAGAAGAATTGATTTTTTATGACAAATCTAATTTGAATTTGCAATTCTTTCAAAATAAGAGTATAATTTGATGGTTTACTTAGGATAAGTTTTACTGAAATGATTACCTTAGGGCGTTTGGACAAAATATCTGAAATACTTGCTATACTTTGATGTAGTGGTATCATTTTTTCAAAGAACATATGGAATGGAAATAAATTACGTACAAAGTATCTGAATATGTAGTTTAACTCATTCTTCACAGATATTAACTTTTTACAAAAATGACCTACTGAGGCCCAATATTTTATTTAGATAATTGGGAGGACATGGCTGATGTGATATATCATTCCCATGTTCCTCAAATTTATATTTGACTGCATGGTTTGATGAAATTATTTGTCTTTGAAAATGACAGTTATCTGGAAACCATGGTCCTATTCTTAGTGGACTTAATTTTCCCAAATGTTCTAATAGTCTGCAGTAGAGAAGCTTTCGTACAGAATAGTATGTGGATCAAGGGTTATCATAATAAGGCTTCTCAAACCACACATTTCAGCATCATGCTTCACAGGTGAGAGAAGGCAATCTGGTTGATGATGCTGAGTTAGAAAAAGAGTAAAGATGATATTCCTGGATATATGAAATGTTTAGTCATTAATTGTCCTTTTAAAAAATATTTGATACCACCATTATAATATTTATATTGGAAACTAGAGGGTTTGAATTGATTTCTCTGTCATAAACATTCTGCATGCAGAGATCATGATTGAAGTGAAATGTTCAGATTATATTGATTTGTTTTGCTATAATTTTTATATTGTCAACTGCCTCTTAGTAAGCATTGATTTTTAAACAATTCTAAAAGGTTGTTTCTCTTAAATCATGAATCTTTGAGATTAATGATTTTAACATTGGCAGACAAGATAGTAGCTACTACCATGTTCTGTAGTCCTCCCCCCCCCCTTTCTTTTTTAATTTTAACTTTAAGCACTAAACATCACATGATCACCATATCTTATGCTTGCTCATAACTGTTATTAAAACAGGCAAAACTCTCCATACAGTAATGCCACTCAGGGCAAGCCAGAGTAATCAAAGCTAGAAACTAGTCTGGGGATATTGGATGAGTAGGCACTAGATAGGGATTTTATACATAAGTCTTCTGGTATCTGGCTTGCACTGAGTGGCACTATTGTATGGATAGTTTTGCATGTTTTAATATTGACTTTGTTTTGTTTTCAGTAAGGAAGATATACGTTTTTTTTTTCCTTATTGCTTTTACCTCAAAGTTAAAATTTTATATTTCTTGTTTCAAAGAAATAGACTGCAGAAAATGTACTTGATATTTGAAGATTTTATTTCAAGGTTTGATAGCCACTTGAGTAGAGCAATGCCTGTTGGTGGTAACCATTCTATTATCCCCCTAAGAATAATTCGATATTCATTTAATGTCCAATATTGGATGAACAGTTGAATTGATAATTGCTGGTGAACTGACCAATTTTCAGCTAACTGAACAATTTTAGTTCAAAAATTACTTAAATTACAGGATGATTACATGTTAGAGGAAGTTGCAACTTTCATTTTATCGGAAAGAAATATCTCTGAAGCAAAATTTATTAGAAAAAAATCAGTAAGTTAATGCAAATGTTGAATAATGGATTTATAGGATTACTAAACTTTTTGATACTATGAAACTTACCATAGTAAAACATCCATATATTATTTTAAGACTATTTGAATCATGTCTTCATTTATCGTCATCATTAGTAGCATCCTTCGGAAATGAATATGGCCATTACAAAGATAGAGAAACAACAAAAAAAAATGAATATAAAAAAAACAGTAAATGAAAAAACAATTGTTATGTGTATAATTAAAAGTTTGAAATGAAGCTGCGTAAAGGGAGGTGATTGTGCCATTATTTTCATTAATTATTGATCAATTACAAGATAGTGTCTCCAATTTTAATCCCATTTCTCTGATTTCTAGTCTATCTTCTCCACATCATATGAGCAAATTTATTTAATTCATATATCTCACTTGTGGTTTCTTTCTAGGTCTTTTACAATCTTTTAGGATTCTGTTTACGATTTTAATTCTATCTAACATCATCTGTTCTAGAAATATGTCCAACCTTTCTCACTTCAATCCGTTAATTCTTTCAATGATGTAAGTAATACCTGTTTGTACTCACCCATGTATTTTGATTTCGAACTCTTCTTGTTACTCCAAATGCACATTGCTCCATACTTTCAATGGTCTGAAGTCTATGTTGCTCTTCTGTTGAATGTCCAAATTTCAGATTCATAAGTAAGAACTGGTAAAGCACATTTATTAAAAATATTCCGTTTTAACCGCATAGACATATTTCATTTTTATATTAAGTTATTTATACCAAATGCATTATCCAAGTTTAATTCTATGATTAATTTCATCCATTATGTTTCCATCTGTAGTAATAACCTGACCAAGATATTTTTAATTGTTAACTTCTTTTAATTCATAATTATAAATTATCTTAATCAAAATGACTAAAGATGGTAAGATAAAAATAAATAAAAGAAAATGAGAAAAAATATATACTTATACACATTATAATTATGTCCAGAATGTGCACGTGACATGTGTGACATCATTTCATTTAATTATAGAAGAAACCACAAACAATCAAATTAATGCATATACAGTATATATATATAACGCATATATAGAAAAACCTCATATATAATAATTCAGTTATAGATTACTATCAAATCATGGATCTCAAAGAGTGCATTCACGGCAGAGACATTCATATTATAAGGTTATCTGTCTTTCTTATCTACTCAATCTGGCTTGTCAGGTGTGGCAAATTATATACCTTACCCCAACCAGAAGAAGATCATCTCTTCCTCCATGTGATTAGGAAAATAAAAGAAAGAGACAAAACCTTGGCCACAAAATTCCTTTATGAGGAGACATGGAAGCTTTTTAATATACCATCTCAATAGTCTAGATCAAATGGTCTTATATGCATCTTCATAGGAAGGTAGATTTTGTTCAAAACTAGATGATAAATTTACATTTTACTCAAAGTTATTATGAACTCAATATAGATATGTTCTGATTGCTTTTGCATTGAAGAATTTTTTTTTGGAAATCTTTTGATACACTACATGGAATAGACTAGATCAAATAAATTTATATATATCTTCATAGGGAAAATAGCCTTTGTCTAAGGACTAGATGATCAATTTACTATTTATTCAAAGATACAATGTATTCAATATAATCATGTATCAATTGTTTTGCATTAATAAATTTGTTTTAGAATAGAATGCTAAAGTCTTTGCCTGAAGGCAGAAAATAGAATATTGTTGCTTGATAACATAATTTATTGTTGCATTTAAATTTTTGAGCTATATTTAATGAACCCCACTTCATCATTGATTATTAGATCCACTGCCAATAAAAGCTTGCCAATATTTCTCTATAATTGAGATAATTGTTTTTTCATATTTGTATAATTCATCGTTCCAGTATGAATTAGATCTTTCTAGGTTGGTTTTATTTTAATATTCCCACACCCTCTGACTGTGTATATTGATACTCCACCAGAGGGCGCTGGAAGCTTTATATATATATAGTATTTAATGTTGTAAAATTATCTTGTTTCAGTGTGTTTTTCACCCTGAAGACAATATTTTAAAAATTATTACGACATACTTATCAAAAATTCGTTTTTAAAAATTTTTTTAACCCTTGATTGTTAAGTTTTGTGCATCCCAGACAGCTATAAAATAAATAAATATTGAACAATGTTGCAAGATGTTTTTTATATATTCTTAGCTGAAATTAAATTTTAATTAATTATCATTTTAATTGTTTATTAATAATCTGTTAAATTGTGTTTGTTTATCTTTTTCATGACATTTTATAATCATTTACAGATTATTTTTCATTTAAAATATTCAACATATAAAACTTCCTTCTTTCATGGACTTTTCCTCCTTTCCCACATTTTCTCTCAATAATGTGTATTCTTTAATATAAATTGCAACACTTAATTATACTTTTAAAATTTCTTAACATTATATAACATAATAAATGTTGAGTAGAAAAGCAATTATTGAAAAAGGGGGAGGGGGCTGTCAGTGAAGTAAAGCATTTGGTCAACAATTAATTATGAAAAATTCTTTGGAAGAGACATAACATTATAAATCATTTGCCTAAAAAACAGGTTCTACTCAACTATATCTCCTTTATTTTTTTTGTTATCTTCAATTTAATTTGGTTAATAATGTAATCTAATAAAATATTTTTGCAACTACGTTATATATATATTGTTATTGGTGTTTCAAACATATATTTCTTAATACTTCATATTTAAGAAAAGACATGGAAATCAAGCAATATTAATAGAAGGTTAAATTGATATTTTTCTTTGTTGTTTTACATCATTTGGTTGAAGCCCTGCGCGGTTTGGCACAGTGGTAAAATGTCCAACTTGGCTCGGGAGATCTGGTGCTCAAACTTTTTATGAACTCCTGAGCAATAAATCCATTAGTCTTTTTTATTCAGCACAGTTTGCTATAGTGGTAGAGCATCTGACTTGTGATTGGTTGGTTCCAGGATCAATTCTGGTGCTCGCAGGTCTGCCAAGCACTAAAATCATTAGGTTTTTTTTTTGGTTGAGAATTGATTATGGAACTTTGAATTCTGATTCACTTCTATAACTGTGCTGAATTTATTCTTTCAACTTATAGTAGTTCTGCCGTCTACTACTGTGGTTGAATAATTGTAAATCTTAGTATGTTGGACAGCAATTAATTGATGTTATTTTTAATATCCTTATTAGTGTACTTTATCAGCTTCATATGAAGTGAGTGGATTAATTTTTTGTTTATTCTACAAATAAATTATAAATGTTTACTTCATAACAAGCTGTTTTATTTCTGTAAAATCTTCAATATATCACATGATCAACAAAACATTGCACAGCTTTAGCTTAGTTACGTAATGCATTATTGGGTTTGTACCAATTCTGGCCAAAGGATAAAATGACAAAAGTTATAAAAAAAACTAAGATCACCAAAATATATACAGTTGAACAGTTTACAGATATTAAGTTTTTCAATTTAGGCTGTTAGCTTAATAGTATAACAAAAAGTAGAAAAATTGTTAATGGAGGATAAATGCATTAGATCCAAAAGACCCAAATCCAAAAAACTTCTCACTGATGAATACCCTAAACTAGTCTGGGATATTTGGATAATATAGAACCAGGATAAGGTTTTAATAAACACTACTATTTAGCTTCCATTGATTGCTAAAACATACACAACATGGTGACAAAAGTGTAGAGAGAATAAAAGAAATGTTTGGTCTATGCATGCAGTCCATTTTCCTTTAGATCGTGATCCCCCCCCCTCCAAAAAAACGCACTGGTATATAAAATGAGGCAGATATTAATATGAACTGATATTAAAGATATCTTTAAGCTGATGATTAAATTTTTGTTGCCATTTCATGGGATTGACTTGTAGAATGTTCTTAATATTTTGAATGAATTATATAAAGAATTTGATTTAGTAATTATGGATTTTTTTTAAAAAAAAAATTGGTGCTTTCTCAGGCAGTCACTAAAGAAAAATTTCAATGATTTTTGACTTGGATTTATGACCAACTTGACAATGTTGAGTCATTTGTTTGGTTGTTTTAGATTAAAAGGTGGTATTGTGAGTTGAGGATTAGCAGACTGATCTGCAGCTGCTATATATACATTGTTTAAAGATTGTATAGGTATATCATTATTGTAGGTTATTGTAAAGTTATAACTACTTTAATTAATTACTTAGACCTATAGGTGTTATTCTGTCAAATTTATATGGAAGTAGATATTCTTACATATAAAGGCATTTCATTTGTGGATGATCTATCTGAAAATATGATGGCAGGTTCATAAAATTAATATATTCTTTAGTTTTCCAGATACAATATCATAAAAGCATATATATGTTCATTTGTCCATGTGTAGTAAATGAATGGTAAAATTGCATATTATTTTTATAAGTAGATCTTATTCACAATATGAAATATTGTAAAGAGTATTTTAAAGAGATATGTAGTATTGATTGCCTTCATTTAAAAGATATGGTAAATAGAATACAGCTAGAATTTTAAGTAATGTAAGTTTTTTAAGTCTTTAAGAAAACTTTGCTGAAGAAAAGATTGAAAGTCAGCATCTTTAAAATATCACATAGTCTAAATTACCAGTGAATGTGATTGGTTTGTGAGATGTCATTATAAAAATCATCTTAAACTTTTTTACTCTTTATCTTTCTAGATTTTTTTTCTTTATAAACTTTCACCCATATTGATGATAATATTATTCATGCATACATTATTGCATATTTATTTTTGTATTTGGAAAAAAAGTGTCAATAAAAATTTGATTATTTTTTTCTCTTCCTTTTTTAATCTCTGAAATCTGTATCTAAAAAAATTTTCTGATGCAAACTTCATGGCAGCTAATTTAAGAATAAATGCCATCACTTCACTCTGCCTTTTTTTTACTTCTGGCATATTATAGCAGTAAAACTTTTCTTAGGGGATGAGGGAATTGATTAAAAGATAAAATGTAAACATGGTGCTCATATTAAGTAGACTTATTTGTATATAGGTTATTTGGAATATATTTGTTCTTTATTACATTCATTAATTGGTTTACTATACTCTAGGTACTTTTTTTATGTTTGTTTATTCAAGATTAAGTAGATATTTTTTAAATGTATTATAACTCATGTTGGTAATTGTGACAAGTAGTTACTCAGGAGGTGGTATAGCATTCAAGCACCCTAGTCAAGCATTTAATAATTTTATTCAGGTTTTATTTATTTTACATGACTGAGAGTTGATCCCTGGAAATTTTAGCTCTATCATCATAATGTTACCATGGTGGAGAAGTTATATTATTGGGAGCTGGATTAAAAGTATTGTTTCTGGAAGATTGTTTACCCAACTTAGCAAAATTATAAGTATCTTTTTTATAATTATAACTAATAATTATTGATATTTTAAACCTAGACTATTATTTATATCTGTACCTCTGGCAATTCATGTAGAATGCTGATAATCTAGTTTTCTATAATTTACCAATTTTGACCACTTAAACAAAGGAACTTTTTATATTTTTACCACTACCAGAGTTTGTTATTTTAACATGAATTAGGATTTACATGAGTAATGTTTTTAAAATTCTAGAATAGTCACACATTATAAAAATAAACATAGACTAATTAAGGCAATTAATAATAAATGAAAGAAAAAAAAAAACATTTATGAAACTAATTATAAATTAATTAGTCTAGTTAAGGTATGCAACATGTTCTATTTTATCTTTTTAAAAAGCTTTTTTTTTCAGTAAAGTTTTTAAAAGTAAAATAGTTGATAGAAGGAATAATTATCTCTAAATCAACTAGCTTGATGTTTGCAACATTTTAAGCTTTTAAAAATAGATTTCAATGAGTTAAAAACTGATTGGAAACTAATCAGCGAAGATTTTTTTTACAGTTTATTTTTTTTTTGGTTATATACAAATATACACATTCTGATCAATCATTAATCTCCATATGAATGTATGTTTATACATAAGGCTATCATGTGTCAAATTCACAAACAATTAAAAAAAACTATTACATTTGTCCATAATGCTGCCAAATAATTCACAATTGAAAAATTAAAAAAAAAAAAAAGAATTAAATTGGTTTTTATAAATAAAAAACTATACTTAAATAAACCGTAATTTAAATTACAAGGATTTTATCCAATCACAAAGCATATTTTATGCAAAGGAAATAATTCCTTCCTTATATTTAAGAAGTTTAATTTGATTACAAATATTTTAATCAAGGTATGTAATTCTGCAAAGCAAAAAAAAATGTGTTAAAGCAATAAATTTAATACAAAATTGATGGTTGAGAGGTCAGCGACGGCTGCTTTACAAGCAGTTGTCCCGGGTTAGCGGATTCGCGTCCCGGCCAATGCTATGACACATGAGAAAAAAAAAAATTACAAAAACGATGGTCTTTCTGGGTAGGTACATTTCTCACATTTATTTATATAAATTTTTTTTATCCAGCCTGTGGAAAGGCTGTTGTTTTTGTAATATTTTTTTTAATTGGTTACTTTAACAAATTTCAGTTATGTATAGTATTTCTGCGAACTATGTGATATCAAACTACACGACTTCAATTATACATTAACTAAAACTAATTGCAAATATGGTACTACAGCATATATTTTTTCCCTCATTGCATATCATATTTCAAACATGAATTTATGAATTGTAGTCACATTTTCTTTGTGATTTAAATACTATACATATTCAATTCTGTACTGTAGTTAAAAGCACATGTATTGATTTTTTTCTGAGCATTTTTTCCTTCAAACAGTTTTATTCCATATGTCTTTTGTTAAATACAGTATTTTTTTAGAATTCAGAAAATGTACCCGGCCTAATGCTCATAATCAAATTAAACTTCTTAAATACACGCACTCGTGCTTGAATAAATATAAGGAAGGAAAAAAATAACGTTAATTGGTGGAATAACTTCCTTCGTGCATTACGGACAAACATAATAGGCTTTTTTAATTGGTTGTGAATTTGACATGTGTCAGCCTTATGGACAAACATGCATACATTCACATGGATTTTATATATACAGATATTACAATCTTTTGGTTAATTTACACTAAATCTTTAAAAAACAAGAATTAAAAAAAAGAAGATAAAAATGACAGCCTTTCAGGCCAGATACATTTCTCACATTTATTTATATAATAATAAAATCTTTTGTTTAATTTAAATCTTAAAAATAATTTGTTAAAGGAACCAATTAAAAAAAATGACTGCCTTTTCATAAGCCGGGTACATCTGGTCTTACGATAATTATGTGGAAAAGGCTGCAAAGTCAAAAACATTTGAAGCGGACATTAGGAATTTATTATACTCAGATCCTTTAAGGTTTAAAAAGTAATTAAAATTAGGTAGTAGCAAATTCCTTTTTCCAATCATTTTTTTTTCATATGTCATAGCATTGGCCAGGAGGCGAAACTTTAATTGTCAAATTATGTTAAAAAGACAGCATGAATGTTAGTGGAAAAGAATAAAAAACTTCATTATTATGTTATTATTTTTGATTATAAAGATGCTTTATAAAAGTTGTGAAAATTAAATATAATATATAACATATTGCCATTCTAATGGTTTTAATGTGAACGTAAATAATTTTACAGCTTATTAAATATGTAATGATAAGAAAATTGGCATTAATATTAAAAAATTGAGTGTTGTATGCAAGTTCATTTAAATGATTCTTTAGGAACTTTGTGATTTATCTTAATAATGTATTTGGACTTTTTTGTTCTGTGGAGGGGTTTAACAGATTGATGAATGCAAAACTCTCCATACAGTAGTGGCACCCTGTGCCAACCAGATTAATCAATGGATACCAGAAGGCTTGTGCATAAAATCCCTATCTAATGCCTACTCATCCAATATCCCCAGACTAGTTTCTGGCTTGTGGCCTTTGTCAGTGAGGAGCCTTGGATGTGAGAGCACTGCACTTAGATCTTAGAATCTAATGCAACTCTCCAGCAGCCACCTTTTATCTCTACTTAACTACAAAACTATGAGAATGAAATTGAAAACCCAATATTTTCAATCTAAGCTCAATAGCTTATATAGTCATATGGGTCTGAACTCAGTTCAGCACCCATGCATTTTGGTGTCTTTGGCTCTTAACAACCATAGCCACCACTATCCTATTAGGCAGGATTGGTGTTAAACCACTAAACATAACATGATCACTACCTCTTATACTAGCACATAATTGTTATTAAACAAGGCAAAACTCTTCATACACAAGCCTTCTGGTATCTATTGATTACTCTGGTTGGCACAGGGTGGCACTACTGTATGGAGAGTTTTGCCTTGTTTAATAACAATTATGTACTAGTATAAGAGATGGTGATCATGTGAGATTGATGAATGTTTGATATGTATTAAAATTAACATTTATTTTAGTTTTTGTCAGTTGTGTATGAAATATATTGATAAATTATTTCTACTTGCCTTGTTTTATTCTGGCAAAATACTAAATCTAGAAATGCCAGATTTATACTACTAATTTGTATATGAAAATTTTTCACCATGGATAGAGGCTCTTTATCTTCAATCAGAATTCAAGCCAAAATTATGACAATGGATGTTGAACTGCTATTTAAAGTCTTCAATTTTTATATTTATTTGTGTTAAAATAAGTATATTTTTAAAAAAAATTAACTTACAGCAAAAAGAGTATTTAGCTCTATAGAATTCTAAATAAATATATGTTTTTAAACTGTGTTTTTTTTTTTTTGATACTTTTGTAGGAAATCATGTGATAACCCCCCCCCCCTTTTAAAAGAGAAAACTTGGTAAAAATAAATTGCTTATCTAAATGAATTTAAACATTTATTTCATTCATTAGAATTAGGGGTTCAATGCCCATATAATGTTTTTTTTTCACTGTCTTTAGTTTGTCTCTCTTCATAAAAAGATTGATTTAGTGGAAGCCTATTCCACATTATTTTTTAATATCGCCAATCGACTGACATGGCTTTATGTGATATCAAGTATTTTTTTATTTTTTTTCTGATCACTAGCATTTACCAGATATGGTCAAAGAGTCATAGCTTCTGTTTTATTTATCTGCAATCAACTTTTCACAGATAAAAAAAAATGTAGCCATGACGTTTTCTGTATTGCACTGTTTAGCAGAATGGCAAGAGAGTTGAACAGGATGACTAAAGCATTCTGCCTAATTCAAAGTTGACAAAAATTTGTTTAATCATTTTAAGTAGAAGTATTAAGATCAATCTTCATTTTAGAGCTGTAATATTCATTGGACCTCCCAAACAACTGATTATATAATCATTGATATTAATCTTAATGAATATTTTTTACTTTTTATAATTACTTATTCGAAACATTTCAATTATAGCCAGTTGTCATTGATTTTTTTAAAGTACCCCGAGATTCTTTTATTGTTTTCTTACTCCGTTTACAGCTGTTGTCCAAAACATCCTCTGCTGAATGTGGACTTATTCATTACATCAATTTATGTTGCATTTCCCAAATATTGATTATTTTTTCAAATCATTAAGATCTGGATCTCGAAAGGGTCTCAATGTTTACTTAATCTGTTTTCATGTTGAACAATTTCCCACCTACCTAATCATGCTGATTCACACAGGATGTCAATACTCACCCATTTGAAAACAGATGGATTATGTAATCTTCATTTAAGAATGGCTTTATACCTGAATGATTTGGGTCAGCCATGATCCAGATTTTGGAATGAATTCTGAGCTTATTTGGATAATCTTCAGTTGTCTGAAATTTTTTTAGTTTTGGATTCAAAACTATAGGCAAAGAATTGTAATGATATACTCAGTAAGATATCTACTATTGGTTGTATGTTAAATGAATTAATAAGATTCAAACACTAATGTGGTAGATTGGACACAACAATTTCATTCATTTATTATTTTTAATGTCTGCTTTCCTCATTTGATAATTAAATGAGCAATTTTTATCTCTGGTTTCAGCCATGCTCAGCAGTGAGCATTGATTGTTATGGCTGTTACTATTTAATTAAATAGTAATTAATGGATATATGTTTATCGTTGGAAGTAAATTGTATTTAGTATATTATTTTTAGATCAAGAAAATGGGGGGAAATGTAGGATCTCTCTGTATCAATTTGTTCAGTTGCTTCACCTTGGGCTCAACTGATCATCTTAGAATGCTAGTCACAATAAAAGATGGAAAGGAGCATCAGAAACGTTATACGACAAGTAATAAAGTTGCTTCCTAACGTGCTTACTTTTATATGTATTTATTCACTTCTAATGATAATAAACAGTCACTTGTAAACAAATATGGCAAATTTAACTCAAAAAAGAGAGAAAAGAAAGAGTGTTTTATTAAAACCCAACATTAAAAGTTTATAAAAAAAAAAAACAAAGACAGACCGCAGAGAAGAGGGAATTCTATGTTTTAAATTTTATATGTTTGTGTGTATTTTTTTTTTTTTTTTTAATATTGGTTTAACGGTGTTTGTTTTTAAGATTGAGTATTTTGAAATAAATTTAAAAAAATTAAATATAAACATCCAACACACACATAAGAGGGGGGAGTGGCACATAAAACTCAAAAGGAAAAATTGAGTGAGAAAAAAAAGAGTTTTGCAATAACTTCATGAATCAATCTGTGAACCATAAATACATCAACATATAGAACTTGCTAGTTCATTTTTCTGTTTACTTGATATTTTACAATATTATCTTTTTAATTTTTTCAGCAGAAATATTTTTTTTCTGAATTATCTCAAAATTATGACTAATCTTATCTCTCCTGGATATATTCTTTTCTCTGTCATATCTTCCCAGTGGAAACAGTTGACATAAGCCTTCTTTAGAATGTCCTTGTAATAATCTTTATACTTTCCTCCTAAAAATCATGCTCAAATTGACCATAAAACATCCTGTTAGGAAATCCGGCATTGTTCATTCATTTTGCATATTTAATTCAACGAAGCTGTGATTTTACAATAGTTGACTCTTATAGTATTCCAGCAAGTTGAAAAATATATTCATTGGTTTATGATCTTACCATTGTACTTTTAAAATTTTATGGAGTATCCTTAAATGAAACTTTTCTAATGCCTTTATATTGTTCAAATAAGATATCCAAGTTTCATTTCCATATAATTAACTGTTTTATATACAACTTAGTTGCAGTAATTATTGCAGAGTGATGAAATACTTACAAAGTTAAAAGGAGGTTGCCTTGACAACAGTTTGAAATTGTTGATTGTTATTGATATTGGAATTGTCTAAGTGTTGGCTGATTTTTAATGATTACTTACAAATATATATATAAGATCCCGTTGTAAACTCAAAATTAAATTGATAGATTGTAATAATGATAAAGCTTATATTAATTATATAACCGTAAATAAAATGTCATCAAATTAAAAACTTATTGAATGGTGCCTGAAAAAAATACTTGTTTATATTTTAATTTGCCTCTGGCTATTATAATATTCACCATCCTTCTCCTTCGGTAAAACTAGGCTTAACTTCCAGCCTGTAATTCTTTAAATGCGAATATTAATATTCCGTATGTTTTTAATTCGAAATTCCACCACAATTTTAACACCTTTATGTTCTATTCGTTCTTATTAAGCTATTTCAAGAAGTTTTTCAGTCAGTCATAATTTTCCATTTGAATAACTGCAAGTTGTTTTCTACTGTTGAACTTTTTTCTTCTAAAACTCCATCACTAGAATTTGCCACAGGGATACACTCGTCTCTAGAAAACGATTCCATTCAAATAATAGGAGTGAAATAAAAAACTTGTTCGATGATAAAACATGAAGATTGATTGGCTGTAAAAAAAAAGGATTCGTTTAAAGAAATCGACGCCGTATTTTTATCATTTGTTAGAACATTTGTTACTTTTGACATTGACCCAATTTTAATTGAAACCAAAAAAAAAAAAAATATTTGTGCTCGCGTGTGTGTATTTAACAATGCTCTTTTGTTAATTTAAATTTTATTAATCTTAAACAAGCTTTGTTAACTTTTTAAAGATGTTAATTAATTTTTAACGTATTTAATGGTTAGGGAAAGTATTTGCAATTGATTATTTTCGCGTGTATTGTAATCCTAAGCATTTTTATTTTTAACTTTCTTCTTTTTCCACGGTATTTTTATCTGAATGATTTCAACGTCTTACATGATATAAAAAATCAGATTTGATTCAGTTTAATCTTTTTGTCGTTTTTAATATATATACATAATTTGTTTTGTATATTTAATTTTGCTATGATAGAGTTTTAATATATAATCGTAAAATTAACATGCGTGGATTAGTGCAGTGATAGTGTACCAGAATAAGATCCTGGGATCGATTCCAATTCTGGAACTTCCGGTGTTCGAACTGCTTCCGAACTGCCGAACAATTAAACCATTCGGTTATGTATTTTGTTTTGTCAAACTGTATTCCATAAGAGTGTGTGGACAATTAATAAATAACACTGTCAAAAATTAATGCTGCTAAGCCAGTTTTTTACGGAGAGAATCTTTATCAAAGCTAAGTTATATTTTGAATAATATTTCTGTAGTGAAATTTTCATTACACCAGTTTCACGCAAGATAGGGATTGGTTTCTATGCCTTTTTAACACTTTGTGAAGAGGTGTCACCTTAAACATATGATCAAAGACGTGTGTAAAAGATGTACGATCCCAAAGATGCACATTCATACTGAACCAGCACTCACCAGTTGGCCCAGAGCACAACCTCTTACACATATCTTTATCCTTGTTCAGTCTGTACAGATAGCCAAATTACTACAGTTTAATTGATGTGTCAAACTTTACTGCCTTCACAACTTTGATGCAAACCATTTAATGAAAGTATATTAATTATTTTTATTAGTCATTCATTAGTCTAGAGATTATCCAATAATGAATAATATTTGTGTAATGTAATTTTCACTACACAACTCAAGCAAGATGGTTCAGCACGAAATGGACATCTGTAGGATTATACATCTTTTTTTACATGTCTTTGATCATATGTTTATGATTACACCCTTTCACAAACTGTCCCTACCTTCCATGAGTGGGTGAAAATTACACTACAGAAATATTATTCATTAAGTTAATTTTAAGTCTAACGAATGACTAATAAAAATTATTAATATACTTTCATTAAGTTGCTTGCATCAAAGTTGTAAGGGCAGTAAATTTGACCAACTAAATTGTAGTAGTTTGGCTATCTGTATATACTGAAACAATAATAAAGATATGTGTAAGAGATTGTCATCTGGGCCAACTGATAAGTGCTGGTTCAGCACAATGTGCATCCTGGGGGTCATACATCTTTTTTCACATTTTTGATCATATATTTATTATTACACCCCTCCACAAGGTGTTAAAAGTGGATAGAAACCAGTCACTACTTTGCATGAGAGTGGTTTAGTGAAAATTACAGACAAATATTATTTATTAAGTGGATAATCTCTAGTCTAATGTATAACTAATAAAAATTATTAGTTATATTGTGATTTTTATTAAGTTTTAATGCTGTATTAATTGTCTACTCACAATGTTAATAAAATTTCACATTTTATTATAGTTTAAATATTTTTTTGTATATATATATATATTGTGTATGATGCTATTCTGAAGAAGGCTGTTGAATAGTCAAGACCGGCAACTATTTTTAAATATTTAGAATAATAAAATATTGTAAAGTGCATAAAAAGAGCATGATAGTACTGTTGTTATATTAGTATTATTACAAACACCATAAAGTTAGCAACTATGAATATAACCATTCTGTCTTCAGCAGAGAGATAAAAATAACAAAGATTAACAAAATAACTAAGCCACAAGTTTTCTGATAATTGAAACTTGCCTGTGAACCACAAATATGCCCACATTTGACATGCTGTTCATTGTTAATTTTTTTACTGTTATCCTTCAATTTCTTCTTCAGTATATTTTTCTATCTGAAAGAATTCAATACTTTGTATAATTGTATCTATTTTGCATCCTGTTCTCAGATGTATTGTGATATAGTCATTGCTCTATGTATGGTCCATAAATGAGTATTTAGTATGGCTACACTGTATAACAAG
This sequence comes from Epiperipatus broadwayi, assembly GCA_028023455.1. Lineage (NCBI taxonomy): Eukaryota > Metazoa > Onychophora > Udeonychophora > Euonychophora > Peripatidae > Epiperipatus > Epiperipatus broadwayi. The sequence goes on along the minus strand of JAQFVV010000369.1, from coordinate 494,330 downwards.
AATGGAAAACTATCAAAATTATCCATCTGGCAATTGTCAAGTCTGAAGAAGAATGTCTTTTCGTATTCTATCCCTAAATGATGATAGAGGAAGGTATTATGATTTGTGGAAGGTTTTAGTCTGCATTTTTGCCTTTTTTGATAACAATTATTAAATATTGCACTTGTAAATAATAATAATAATAATCATCATCATCAAATGGCTTTATTGCTCGAAAGTTTATAAAAAGTTTGTATGTCTGAGATGAAGAGCTTGGTCATGACTTGAATACCGGAATCTGCCATTACCATTGAACCAAACTGCAAAGGACATTGCTCTATATTGATTTACTTTGATTTTTCAATGTTTTTCCATTTTTAAAATGTTGCTTTGCATTTTCATGAAATATTCTTTTAATAATAAATAGTCTTGGCTTTTAATTGATTCTTTTTTTTTAAAAAAAAAAAAATTATATGTTCCATTGCTTAATTTCTTACGCTGACTTAAGCCAGTTAACACAATTATACTATATAAAAGAACTTTTATTCGCCCTATGATTAGATTCCTGGAAATGCTGCCAATATAAATGAAATAGAAAAGACTTAAGTAACAATTAAGAAAAGACTTAAGTAACAATTATCGTCACTTTCTAGGTAATTACTTTTCTTTGTTTTTATATACAAGAAATTTAAAAAAAAAATACCATTTTAAGTTAGTCATTAGTATTCATTCAGTTGATGAGTCATATACAACATCTAAGACCAAACACAAATTTTACTTACCCATTCTAGACCAAGCCAAACTCTCAGAGTTAAACCTTTCCTTATCACGTTTGTTCTACTTCTTATCCTCTAGTTTTCTCCAACCTAGCTTTCATAATTCATCTAATTTTAAGTACATGCTTGCTTAAAACCACTCCTCCTTTTTAACTTTCTCAGTAATCTTTTATTTTATTGTCTAGTCTTTTATATCTTTTCAATTTATTTCCATTTTCTATTAAACCAAAGCTGTAATATAGATGTGAGCATTATTTCACACTGAACAGTATGTATTGTTTTAATATATAGTATATATCCAAAAGCAGTTTTTTTACTTTACTTTAGAGCCTTCTGTAATATTTGAATAATCAATAGACATTAGATGATATAAGGCTGTAATATTCCCAGTCTCCGATCAGTTTCTAGCTTTTGCTTTCATCTGTAAGGGCTAGAATACAAAACTAGAATTAATGAATTTAGGCATATAGTGGCCATTTTTATTCTTTTATACTATTCAAGATAATAGTCTGAATTTTTTAAAAAAACCTAAGGTTTTAAACCCATACTAATTCACTTACAACATTATTCACATCTAACATCAGATCAGTTTGCCTTTCTACCCATTGCCTAGGAAAGTTAATACCAACATAACAGACTTTCTCATGTTACAGAAGCAGTTATTTTCATCCTATTCTAGAGTAGTCTAGTATAAGCTTTAAGTAGTTAATGGATACCGGATGCTATAATGCTTTATCTAGCTTTTGTCTGAAACTAATTCCTAGTTCTGATTGAGGAAGGAAAAACCAAAAGTTATTTTGGAGATGATATATGCTGGACTACTGTAAAAGACCCAGAAAGAGACCACATATGAGATGGATAGATGAAATAAGAAAGTGTGCAGGGGTGATGTGGAGAATAGAAGCTAGTGATCAGAGAAGATGGATTGAACTTGGAGAGACCTTCATCCTGCAGTGGATTGATATTAGTTGATAATAATGATGATTTCCATCATCTATCATTAACCTGTGTTGTCTATTTGGGTGTTATTCCTAATAAGTTGTTTATATTTGAAAAGTTTAAATAAAGTTTATAATTTTCTGTACATTCAACATTTACTGATAGATGATAGAAATAGTCCAACATATTATCACATCTAGTATATCGTCATCACAATCTTCAGGAAAATGTTATAGTTATCTTGCAAATGATTTTCTGTTGTTTTTTAAAATTTATATATAAATATGTTTATCTAATTTAACTTTTTTTGTATACAGTATTTCCATAAACACACACACACACACAAAATGATACAACTGGGCTACAAACATTATAATGACTTGTCTCAAAGATATTGTTCAGGATATGGATGGGAAATTTTTATTATTTTACTAATAAGTTTTATTATTTTATACAAGTTTGTTATATGGTTGGTCCAGGCCATGTGGTCTAACTCAAAGTTATCTCCTTCATAATAACCAAAGCATGAAAACAATATCTTGTTAACATTCTTTTGATAACCCTTTTTTAGATAAAAAAAAAAAAAATGACAGGAACGTTAAATGTTTTATCTTTTTATATTTAAAGATTGTACATCAATTTCTTTGTGCATATAAAAACAGAACAAATTATATACCTCAAATTTATCATATACAGTAGAGCTGGGATATAATATTTTGTTCCAAGCTCTCTCATATTCATCACTGTAATAGTTCGTTTTATTGATAAGGTTTAATAGCAATAAGATATATATTGATTCCCGTATTGCAAGTATACAATAATGGTCAGCATGCACAAATATAGCACATATATATAGTATGCATATACAAATTAAAATTATAGCATAAAAAAAGATTAAAAAAATAATGTAATAATAAATTGAAGTAGTATACGTATCGGTATTTACAATGTGTTCACTCATTCAGACTCACTCAAAAAGTAAAAATAATAAAAATCTTATAGAATCAAATCTTTACTTTTTTAAAAAAAAAAACAATAAAATGTCAGACTTTCATTGCAATTAAACATCCTCTGGATGATTTTTTCTTTTGAGCAGTGTACACACACACACGCACACAGTTTATTTTATTGAGGAATAAAGATGTGTGTGTGTGCGCAAGCTATTAATATGCTAAAGTACTCCAGAAATAAAAATGATATAGGAAAATAAAACTCTGAAAACAGCAACATCCTAATTTGCATATAAAGAAAAGTTTACTTTATGCAAGTTAGCGGAAGCTGATTAGAAAGTCTGCAAAATAATTAAGTGAGAGGAAGAACAAAAGTAAACTAGTGAAAGTGAAGTTGTTCTGGGTATTAATAACGAAGAGCTCTAATCAAGAATCTAATTGGACTATTGTGAATTATTGTGTGTGAGCATTAAGGTGCATACAGAAATATGGAGCTACAAAACTACTGCAAAAAAGGCTTTATAGATATTAACTCTCTAAGAAGATTTGAACTTTAAAGAGATCTGAGTGACCTTATTCTTAACTGGCAATTAGCAAGTTGAATTACTAGTATCTTACTAATACCATGATTATTACTCGGAGTAAATGAACTCATGAAGTTATATTTAAACTTCTGTTGTTTTCATATTTATTAAAATATAATTATCCAGCGGCCCTGGATATATTACTTTAGTAATCCCCCCCCATGAAAATGTATTAGTAGTTTTGTTATCAGTAGACTATGGTCTTTCTAGTTTTAATGTTTTAAAATCCATTTTGATCTTCTAATCTACACTTGTTACCATTTCAGAGCTTCTCAGTTAAACTCTTTTTGGATACAACATAAAAACATTTTACAGTTTTTTTCTTTTGATTCTCAACATTAAAAACTATTTTTTGAGTTCTTGACATACTTGTGTCGAAACTCCTATTAGTTGCATTCTTATTTAAAATTGTATGTAAAAAAGAAGCAAATATTGATAATTTTAATATCTAAAGCAAAAAAAAAAAAAAATTTATAATTAATGTAATTATTTAAAATTTGTAACATATTAGCTTGTAACACAGTAGCAACTTTCTCCATACAATATTGCCACCTAGTGCAAGCCATTATAATCAGAGGATGCTAGGAGGTTAATGATTTTGATGCACTAGGTAGCAATATAGTATGGAGAAAGTTGCTACTGTGTTAACAGATTCTGTACATACAAAAAATTTGATTTTACTATAATCATTGGAACGTTTAAAAATTAGTATAATATATTCACACAAGAATGAATGTTAAACCACTAAACATCACATGATCACTATTTCTTATGCTAGCACATATCTGTTATTAAAACAGGCAAAACTCTCCATAGTGTCACTCAGTGCCAACCAAGCTCCTCACTGATGAAGGCCACAAGTCAGAAACTAGTCTGGGGATATTGGATGAGTAGACACTAGATGGAGATTTTATGCACAAGCCTTCTGGCATCCATTGATTACTCTGGTTGGCTGTGAGTGGCACTACTGTATGGGGAGTTTTGCCTGTTTTAATAGGAATGAATGTGTGTGTGAGAGAGGGAGAGAGTGTGTAGGTTTGTTATTTTAAAAATGGGATTTTCTCCTATTCCACAAATCTAGTCTTCTACATCTATATTACATGCTGCGGTTAGGCTGTTTATTTCTTGAACTGCTCTATCTGTAGTTCTTTGTTGCATTCTATCTTCAAAACTTTATGTATATGTCTTTATTATATTCTATCTTCCTATAGATCTGCATTATATTCTGTCTTCAGCCATATCTTCCTAATGAATTGAATCATTTTAGGCCCATAAAAAAAGGACCCAAAATAAATGACAAATTTTAAACTAAATGATAAATATAAATTCAAGATAGTTATATTATAAACTACTAAGTGCAAAGAGCTGTAAAGTATTCTATAGTAGATGTTTTTTTGGAAAACATGGTAGCTGTTAAGGTTATGGTTTTATGCAGTGGTAGAATTATGGATTCAAGCTCAAAGTCATTATAGTTCCACTCTTATTTCTGGCATTCAACTTTTTATGAACTTCCTAGCAGTAAACTATTTAATTATTATTATAGTAGTTGATGAGAGATTATATTACTTAGCAGTTAGTTCTACTAACCTGTAATATATATATATCATTTAGTAGAATAAAAATAACCGTTAAAAATGTTTAAAAAATTAGAAGTTGTAAAATAATACCTGAATATGGTAAGGCCAAGGAGAGAATTTAATGTGAAAACAAAAAAAACAAACCAGTATAAGAGACCTTACCTAGGAAAATTTTTAAGATATCAAATCAGAATGAAGTAAGATTAATAAGTTGGGCAGTGTTTATGGCTAAAATAATGAGCACAGCATTTCCTCAGGTAAAGATACCCAAGGAAAGATGGAAGTCACATGATAGAATGATGAACTAGCTATTGAATTAATTTAATATATTTTTTAATAGTTATTACAGTTACACTCTAGATATGCAAAATTACAAGTAGAAAAAATTATTTAATTCTCACAAAATTTCGATATAGAATAGTAATCAATGGTCTCAATAATTAAATTATACGCACACACATAGATGCATTTATATTCTTCATAGTGTATTGCTGGAGGTTTAAACACAAGATAAACCATAGATAGCAATGCTTAAATTTAAAAAAAAAAATTTCTATAGAATTGTAATCAATAAAATAAGTATTGTGATCTGAATAAGTAAATAATATGCACATATATAGATGAATTTATATTCTTCATAGTGTCATATTTCTGTTCCATTAGATGGTTTAATGTGGGTGCTAATTATCACTATCTATTTTGAGATGAAGGGTTGATATATTAAGTATTGATTACTAAACAGTCATATCACCAGATTTAATTGGTTGTAATTAAGATGTAAATAGAAAAATCTGATATTTTAAGCTTCAATTTTTCCTACTGAATGAGGTTTTCTTGTGAAATAAAGGCATTTTGTATAGATGCTTTGAGATTTCTAAAACAAAGTTTGGAGGAGTATGTTGCAAATCTGAACAATTTGTTTAGTTGCAGATGCAAGTTATATATATGGATCAGATGGAATATGAAAAATTAAATTAAAAGATAATTTTTGTAAAGATTAAATCTTTAAGTAGAGTGGAAGATTTTTTTTAGGAAATTTTTTTAAAATTAGTCATGATTAGTTACGAACATTATGGGCAAGTTTGGGGAAACTGCTGATCATCATCAGCATCAATTTAACTGCTGTTTTTTCATTAAATTTTTAATCATTGTAACATTTTAAATCTGAATCTTCAACATTATACCACCTAATATTTGTGGACATTTGTTATAAAAGGAATGCCTTTGTGTGGTTTAATGCAATGGTAGAATGCCATATTCTGGAATCTGAGGTCCTCAGACTGATTCCAGTGCCAATGCTTCTATCACTCTAATTCTTAACAATAGCAATCTCTCCATAGATGAAGTGCAAACCTTCATAATCAATGGATGCATGAAGGTTTGTGCATAAAATCCCCATCCAGTGTCTACTCATCCAATATCCTCAGACCAGTTTCTAGCTTGTGGCTTTCATCAGTGAGGAACCTTGGATTTGAGAGTACTGCACTTAGATCTTAGGATCTAATGCAATCCTCCAGCAGCCATCTTTTACCTATTTGATTAACTATAAAGCTAGAAACCCAAGATGAAAACACTATAATGTTTTCAATCCAAGCTTATTTACTTGGGTAGTCACTAGACAGGAATTTTATGCACAAATCTTCCTGTATCCAATGATTACAAAACCTTGCATTGGTGGCAGTACTATATGGAGAGATTATTACTGTTATTAACAGTCTGTGTAATCATATAAAATGGGGATCATGTGATATTTTGATGTACTCTTAATTCTTACGAACTTTTGAGCAATAAAACCATGCGATTATTTATTTTAGGAAAGGGAACTTTTTTATTCTACTTTTTTAAAAACATGTTTCTTCTTGAAAGAAGATTTATGTAGGATACGATTGACAGCAATAGTTTGATATTGCCATTATATTACCTCATTTTTAATGCTACTATATATATTCGCATAAACATTTTAAACTGTCTTCTACATATATAGTTATGCCGGTTAATTATATTAGTAAGTTGTTCGTATCCACATTTATTTTTTGCATTAAAAAAACCAACCCTCTTGCATATATATATAATATATGATTTAATCATGAAAGTTGAGTATTATTTAATGCTTACGTTTAATCCGCACGAATGACTATCCTTGATCACGTGCATTTATTTGTGTGTTAAATAATGTTTATTATTAAAATATTGATGTTTAGCAGCAATTATGAAAGTAAAAACCTAACTGAAAGGGGGGGGGGTTCTGATTTTGATAATTAAGCAGTTCATAATTACATCTCCAACTAAAGTTTCACTGCTTGCCTAAACATAAAGCAAGATCAATTCATAACTAAGCTATGAGCAAATAATAACTTTCATAATCAGCTCCTATGAGCTGTCTTTTTGCAGACAAATTGCGTGACCTCTAATAAGTGCCATCAAGTCGGCCCTGCACCAGTGATAAATGACAATACAGCTTGTCATTAAATCTGTCAATTTCAATAGAGGCAATAAAACTTTCCTGATGACATAAATAGTCTACTTTCGTCAGGAAACCAAGATCAAGTTCTCCGTGAATGCCCTTAGACGTCTTTATTATTTTAACTATGATTATTGTTTACAAAGTTGAAATCGAAAGCCTCCGTTTAAAATTAAAAGTGTGTGTGGAGGGGGGGAGGTGCTTTTAGTTTCAATTGCCTGCTTTAGAAATTTGTCGATCTGAGCCTAAGTAGCTGTTTTTGAACGTTACTTTTTCACCTAGAGAATCAGAGGCAAACAAGTTGCTCATTAATTAATTAACCCTTTTCTGCCTACAATAACCTAAGTTCGAACTCAGAGTTTCACACGACCCACTACTCTCAGTGCCATCTCATATTGCTGACCCACCTGATCACACACATGTTGAAAGTCTGAGTTCGAATCCCGCATATATTACGTATATAAATGCAGGTTTAAGCCTGTACAATGTATTAATTTATATAAATAGTGTGTAAAACGTCTGCCCATCCCTCGCATATGTTCTCCTATACATGAGGGATCAGAATGACTAATATGTCAACATGGGTAGGATGACAACCTTGGCATTAACAAGGGCTTTGAACGTTCCACCATCAGATTTTTAATGAAATGGAAGGCTGAAGAGTTGTGAGTTTGAATAGTTTGAAACCTGTCCATTAAAGTATGAAGATTGGCTGTCTTAATATAAAGCTGAGCACTGATTATATATATATGTGTGAAGATAGTAATCTAGACCAACTGATGATTGCTGGTTTAGCATGAAATATGTATATTGGTGATTATTTATCTTTTCAACATGTGTGTGATCAGGTGGGTCAGCAATATGAGATGGCACTGAGAGTAGTGGGTCGTGTGAAAGTCTAAGTTCGAAACCCGCATATATTATATATATAAATGCAGGTTTAAGCCTGTACAAGGTATTAATAACGTAAGTTGTAAAATTTTTTTTATTTATTTATAAAACTTAATATAAGTAAATAGCAAATGGATAATCTACTTTTTATTAACTAAAAACTCTATATGGTTTGGCACAGTGGTAGAGTGGTCAGCTTTAGGCCTCAAAAGATGTGGCCTTGTTCTAGGCCTCAAAGTCCATGGATTGTGGTCTCATTTTATCACTTCTACTACTTTAACTTCTTACAGATTTCTAAGCAGTAAACTACCCAATTAGTTTTACTATGCATGGTGTGGGGTAGTAGTAGATCACCAACTCCGCAGCTCAAAGCCCATGGGTCACCACTTCGGCAGTAATTTTCAGGACCCAAATTGCTTATAAAATCGTGAACAACAAACTATTCAGTTATTTTACTTATTAACTAAAGGTTTCATATAATTAAGTTGATCAAGAGTCACATGATGGTAGACTAAATCCACAACTTCCTTTATTTTGCACTTATATGACATTAGATTATTCAAATGGTAAGTTGAACAATATTTTATTCATTTAACCAAATTAAAGTTGTCATGAGCATATGCATACTTTGTAACGTTATCATATTTATTATAACAGCATGGTGCAAAAGAAATGATTGCATTAATTAATTTATGGATGCCCCCTGTTTTTATATCAAATTAAATATACCAACTCAAATAGTGATCCAAGGAAATTTTTTTTTTTTGTTTTTAGTGCATTACTTCTCAAATGAAATAAAAGCATTTATAATAAAATATTACATATAACTCGTGGTATTTCTTCTTTCCTTAATTTAAATATAAAAAATAAATAGTGATGGTTTGGTAACTATTCATATTCAAATTTACATGTCGTATTTCTAAGTTTTGAAATGAAGTAATCGTTTACAAGATTTTTCTTTTGTTTGTTTATGAAGTTAATGTTTTTTAAAAAATTCAAGTAGTTTTTTTTTTTCTTAATTATTATTTTTTCTCTCAACAATAATGTCAAACACAGAGTTTAAGCCTCTGAATATAACCTTCTAGGTTGAAAGCATTGCACAGCTATTTATTCTTTCAAGTCTAAATAAATTAATCTTTTCTTTGGAAGTGAATAAATGCTTATTATAGAATTAACTATAAACAGTTTTTAATGAATATTTGATGTGATGCACTATGGCTTCTCCATTTCTCGGAGCCAGGAATCTCTTAGCCACTATGCCCAGAGAAACCTCTATTTTTAAATATAAATATACTTCCATCTGCTGTATATCACTGAAAATGTTCCAGATGTCAAGGAAATTGAAATTTGGTCTAGACTGGATAACTGTCTGGACAATTGTAAAATATTTCAGCATCATATTACATTGTCATTAATAGGTAACGTATGCAAAATTTGAAAAAAACCCATTCTGTAAAAGTGTGTTAAAAATTGCGTACAAGATTAAACATGGACAAGTCAGCGAACAGAATTCATAAGTTAAATGAAAGCACTTAAAAGGGGTACAGGACTTTTCTCATTTATTTCATCTCCATCATCTAATATTTACGAAAATTCAAAGAGGCTGTTCGCATACCAATGGCAGTGTGATTCATAATGTTTGGAAACCACTTATTAAACTTGCTCTTAAGAAAAGGAGGACAAATTGGGAAAATCCGCATAGATAAGTGTATGAAATTTCTCATGATTGTGGCTTTTGACAGAATTGCCTTGTTGGTTAGAAGGTTACTTTAAATTCAATATACATGAATATATACATGAAAATTTGATTCACATGCTAATATTTTCACTAGTTACTATATGTTACTTGTGAGTTTTCCACTAAACCAAGATGGCAGCCCATATTTTAAATAAATCTACAGTATCAGCCCCCACCCATGTTTATAAACTAATGACTGCTAAGAAATATATTTAATATTTAGATTTTATTGTTATTTAAAAAATAATAATAATAATTGGGGAAAAATTAATTACAATATTTACAATTTATTTACTATTAACATTTTTTTTTTTTTGTATTAACTTCCCTTGGGTAATTGTTCCAAAGTATGGTGGTATTATTGGACAAATCCAATTAATCTTTTCCCCATCCAATGCACATTAAATCTACCCCAGCTGTAAATAAATCCCAAATTTTGATCATTATGAAAATTTTGCAGAAATACTACTGACAAAAAGAAATATGCCCAATTAAAACAAAGTATTGCAATTTTCACAGCTTCCATGTTATAAGTAAAAAAAAAGGTAAGTTTTGAAATAAAGCGTAGTAATGGAATTTGTCAAAATTTATTCCTTTTTTTAAAATTTAACAATCGATTTATTAATTTAACAAATAACACATTTGATAATAGAAAATGAATAAATTGTATAGGACCCTGAAACTGTATATCTATTAAAAATTCTGGTTGCCATCTTGATTTACTGGAAAACTCTCAAGTATCTAATCTACTAATTTGTGTGCTATTACTAATAGCTGACTGTATGTGAACAATTTAAAGTTTGACTTTGCCTAACAACATTTAATAATTAATATTAGATGGTGGAAATAGTCATACATATAATTATTACTAAATTACGATAATCACAAACCTTTCAGACAAACACTAATTTAAGCAGTTGTTTTTCATTCCACCATGCTTATTATGTAATTAACAATGTACATGAACAATTTAAAGTTTGACTTTGCCTAACAACATTTAATAATTAATATTAGATGGTGGAAATAGTCATACATATAATTATTACTAAATTACGATAATCACAAACCTTTCAGACAAACACTAATTTAAGCAGTTGTTTTTCATTCCACCATGCTTATTATGTAATTAACAATGATAGAAATTTTTAATCAACAGTTACATGACTATCAAGAATTGCCTAGTGCAAAGACATCCAGGATAAGAGCTAGATAAACAACAAAATATAAAAAGAAAATCTTTTCCTTCAGTGAACTTTCGATCCAGGATTTTCAATAAAATAGAGAAAATAAAGAATAGTTTTGGCAGAATGATAGAAGGGAATTATTGCAGATAACATTTTAATGAGTATTCACTGAATAGATAAAATACAACCTATCTGTTTGCTTTGAATACCATTTAGACATTATAATTCAAGATGTCATTTCTATTGTTTGCAAAACATGTTTATATATATAGTAGAGTATATATAGTTTTTACATTGCAATAGTTTAATACGTTTTAAAAAAATAAGGATTAATAGTAATTATAGCAATTAGATAAAAATACATTTTTAAATAAGTTTTTTTTATCTAATTATTTATTTTATTATAAAAAGTAATATTGTTTAAACTTATAAAAACAAACTAACCAAACTAAATTAACAATTACTTTGGTCAAATTTTAAACCTCAATTGATTTTCCAAAGCCTATTACTGTATTACTAGTATTTAAATCTTAATTAGTTTTTAAAACATTTTTTTTTTTAAAAAAAAAAGCAAAAATCTATTTATGAGATTAAGGTGAATTGAAGGAGAAAAAGATTGAGGAAAAATTGGTGTGTGTGTGCGAATTTAATCTATTTATAAAGGTACTATATATAAAAAATATTTCTTGTTACTTTTTTTTTTAGTAAAATAAAAAATATATACACCCCTTTTCCTGCTTAGCGAGGGCAGTTAGTACCCCAAAACTCATCAGTAAGCAAGAATATCGCATAAAGAACATATACTTATAATGGTTTCCTGTGGGAAAAAATTTGGCTGGTTCCTCCAGCTAAAGTTATATTATAGGCTCTTAACAAACAACTTAGTCTAATATATATAGTAATTTAAAAACTCCCTCAATGTACTTTATATGCTTGTGTAAACTGTGCTATGTGCATTGTGCAAGTATATATTTAAAATATATATGTATGTATGCTAATGCAATTCAAATCTACGTAAATAAATATCTTAAAAGTTGCTCTTTTTGGTTAGCTACTTATCAATCATAATTATCTAATTTTCTGAATCATGAATTTATTTATTCGAAGGTCCATTGGCTATTTTTTGGATGAATATGCCACATGATGACCGAGCATCTAGAGAAAAAATTTAGAATGGATGGTTGATATGCATCTTGGATTTGTTTTTATATGGGATGCTATGATTTCATGATTTTGGAAGGTTTTGATATATGTAGGATAGTTTGAGCATTTTGTTCTATCTTGGCTTGTTTTTAAAAATAGTGGTAACTGTAAATACGGATAAACCCATAGAAGAACATGTCATGATGGAGTTCCATCTTTTTCCAGTTGACTTAAGATATCTATTTCCGTTTCCAAGCTCAGAAATTTTCTTCATTTTTTTTGTGGTCATATTAGTTGCAGTCATGATTGTAATTGAAAATGTAAACAGAATTTCTAGAAAAAAATGAATCTTTTAACTGTCCAAAAGTACAGCAAAATGGAGAGTGAAAGTAAAGTACAAGTTGTGTTCTGTACAACTGTTTCTCATTGCGCTGAAAAAAAAAAAAATCCATATTGAAGTTTAATTTTTTTCACATTTGTATTACTATGAAATTATTTAGAATTAAAAAATAGTTTACTAACTTATGTAATTGATTATAAAGACATTTATCATCGGTGTAAGAATAGCAAAATTAGCATATTGTACATTGTCAAAACTATTTTAAAAAAAAATTCAGATGCATAAAAAAGTAAAAGAAAGTATCTCTTTCTGTGTGTTACATATTGTATTCAATATTTAAGGCTTTTTTTTTGCAACATGCACTATGCAGATAAATAAAGATCACTTTATATGTTATATAAATATGTATGCTAGCTGTGATTTTTTTTTTTTGCTACAATATGTTGCCTTTTATTAAGTGTGGTAGACATATTTTTTGAAATGACTTAAAAAATTTTTCAATATGTACAGTCAAACTATTTAAATAAGTATTAAAGTTAAAACAGGCAAAACTCACTATACATATTGTCACACACAGCAAGCTAGAGTAATCAATGGATGCCAGAAGGCTTGTGCATAAAATCCCCATCTAGCGCCTACTCATCTAATTTCTCCAGACTAGTTTCTGGCTTGTGGCCTTCGTCAGTGAGGAGCCTTGGATCTGAGAGCACTGCATTGATTACTCTAGCTTGGTATGTGTAGCAATACATATAGTGAGTTTTGCCTGTTTTAACAACCGTTATACACAAGCATAAGAAGTGGTGGTCATGTGATGTTTAAGTATTAAAGTTATGAATCTTTTTCAGTGTATTTGTATGCCATATTAACAGTTTTATGCTGAATAAAAATGTCATTTTTTTTTCCAGTTCTATATTTTTATACATGTGCGATAATGTGATATGTTTTAAAATTGAGCAAATATATTGTGTTATTTTAAATTTAGATTTAGTAATTTTTGATCATACTAAGTTCATTTTTATGAAATCTTTTTTTTCCTTCAAAATAATAGTTACGATAATTAAATTCCAAGATCATTTTTTTTTTTAGTGCAAGCCAAGTACTGTTGGTAAAAATTTTAATCCATAAAAATGATAAAATACAATGTACAGTTTTTAAATTAATATAACATTTTAAAATTTAATACAGTATTAGTGTATTTGGTTGTTGTATGACATTAAAATATGATTTTGATTATAATGAATGGAATCCTTTTGGGGAGGGAGGGGGGTAGCTTTGTAATCATTAATGATGAAAATCTTTACTTTGGATAGACCATTAATGAAGAACTGATTATCTTGCAAAGATGCACAATGAAAATTAAATAAAATACTGTACTATGCATTCGTTAATCATATTTTAAGTTTATAATCAAAATATTATATACGGCACTAATACTGTGTATTTATTATGTATTATTAATAAACTGTACTGCACAGTTTCAGTACGAAAGTTATTTTGCCTTTGGATGATAGTATTAAGAACTATCCTAGGACATCACAAAACAGCCAACAAAAAATTGTAAAAATTTTTTTTTACGATCGTTATAGCGAATAGTCACAATAGTGGGTACAAATTGATGATGATCACTTTTGTGCACCCTCGCATAAAGAATCAGCACTAAACAAGGTATATGTGTATATTTTAAAAAATAACTATCTCATGTGGATAAATATTTCACTGAGATTTTGATTTATCAGTGATAAACAAATAAAAAAAGCAACAGTTCAATAAACAATGGATCCATGAAAAAGTATAACATATTGCTATAGTACTAATTTTTATACCAAATAAAATAGAGAATGGACCTAGAAAAATGATAAGCATGTAAATTAATGGATTAAGACTTCATTATATTTAAAAAAGGGTATTTATCTATTTTGTATTCATCTTCAATGTTGGGTATTCATTCAATTATTTTTAAAATATTTTTATATCAATATCCTATATTCATTATTGCATTTTTTTACTCGCAACAAATATTAGACATATTTCTCAATCTGCTAAAATCTCTGTGACTAAATAAACTATTTTTAACTTTTAAATAATATCATCTATATATATATATATTAAAAGAATAATATACTTATAAGGAAATCGTAAATGGTTCTTTTGACAGCAACCTTTTATCATATAGAGCAGTAAGCCATCCATAATTTTCATAGCTAAAATCTATTTATGAGCAAAAAACATATAAATTAAATGTTTAAAATAAAAATAAATTGAATTTTTATTAAATAGCAAGGTTTTCTTTTAATAGTTTTAAATATTCTTTTTAATTTGCAAGTCAAATTTAAAATAAAGTCTGTCGATAATACTTTCAGATAACACATTTTCAAGCATATCTTGAATTTCTTTTATTCATTTTAGTATAGCAATTATATCAAATTCCATTCATTTGTAATGCAATAATTTCATTCTGTTGTTGGAGAATGTATAAAGTGTTAAAACTAACTTTGGCATTATAAAACTGCAAAGAAAATTATATATTGTTATGGATTTTTTTTAAAATGAAATTGAGCAGATACAAAGTGGTATTGATAAAACTACTCCCCCCCTTCCTCATTTTTTTTCTTTTAAATTCCAGTAAATAGAAAAATAGCTCTTACAAAATTATTTTAACATACAGTATAGCTGTAAACTACAATGAATCTAATGACAAGAATTCACTTATATATACGCTATTTAAAGAAAAATGTAAATAAATAAAAAACCATTAAAATTCACAAATTTTATGGTATTCAACAGCTATTTTTCGTTCTTTGAGCACCATATACAATCACAATTTTTTAAAAAAGTAAAATTTGTAAATAAATTTTATAATACACCAGTAGCCATTTTTCACACCGGAGAGCATTATATACATATATAAAATTTCTTTGGCTTATGGTGAAAGCACTTTTTTTTTTATTCTTTTCAAATTTGATGTGCGTAATAAAATATTTTGTAAGATAATTGCTAAAAGTTTACAAAATTTTAAAACATATATAAAGTTAAAAAGATAGCAATTTCTTGATAAAGACAGTAGTCTTATATTTTTATAAAAGAAAAAGTTATTGAAAAAATAAGAATATCACGGCAGAGTTTATTTAATAACAATGAAAGTCAGACATTTCACTATATACTTTATTTTAAAAATAAAAATATGGCAATTAAATAGAGGGATTTGAACTTAGGATTTTCAGTCAATATTCACACTCCATTCCATCTCAAACAACCGATACAAATGTATATCGGTTGTTCAGTTTATGTGTGAGTGAACATACACTCTGTAACATTTATATAAATGTGTTCCATCATTTTATTATTAATTACTATATTACTATTTAAAATTTTATTTATATATGCATATAAATTTTTTTTAATTATATCTTTACATGTACTTGTTCAATAAATGACATTTATTATTTTAAGAAATCTTTATCAACGAAATGCGCTATTATATGCTATATAGGTATGAATGCTAGGGGATCTTGAAACAAAATATAGTGTCGCTTGCGCCCACAGATGTTTTAAATAAATAATATTTGTCTTTCTTTATATCTATTTTTAATGTTATCAATGATTTACATTGATTATATAGGCTAATCTATGAACCACATGACTACATACTAATTCATTATTCTGTTTACTTGATGTGTTTATAATATTCCATCCAACAAGCTGCAGAATAGAATTAGCCATATGATTTTACTATTGTATTTTTAGAATTTTATGAAGCATCTATAAACATTTTTTTTCTAATATCTTTATGCCAAGTCAGTAGAAAGTTCAAATCTACTTCCATACAATAATTTAGGTCAAACAACAGTCAAGCGTTGGTGGTCGAAAGATCAACACTGCTGCCTTACAAGCAGTTGTCCCAGGTTAGCAGGTTCGCTTCCTGGCCAATGCTATGACACATGAAAAAAAAAAAACAGCATTATATATAACTAATTTAATTGTAGTACTTAAATCACTAATAAAATATACTATTTTTGAACTCTGGTCAAATTATGAAGACAGATAGAGTGGATGGATGAAAATAATCAAATGGTTAAATTTGGGTAGAGTGCTTTTATTAGAAGTAACTTGATATTGAAAGAAAATATGCCTATGGGTTTGAAAAGGAATGCTTTTAGTAAATATTTTTACCAGTTCTTAATTATGGATCTGACACTTGGATTCATAACAGAAGAGCAATACCAGAGACTTCAGGTCACTCAAAAAAGTACGGAGAGATGCATGTTAAAAGTAACAAGAAGATATCGAAAACACAATACATGGGTAGGAGAACAATCATTAACATTATTGAAAGAATTAAGACACTGAAATGGAACTGTGTTGGACATATTTCTAGAAGATATGACGTTAGATGGATAGTTGAAGCTTTAAATTGGATTTCAAAGAGATTATAAAAGACCTAGAAAGAGATCATGTGAGATGGCTAACTGAAATAGGGAGGTTTGCTGGGGTGATGTGGAGAAGAGAGGCTAGAGATTAGAGAAGATGGATTGAACTTGGAGAGACCTTTATTCTACAGTGGATCGATAGGGGTTGAAAATGATGATGATATGTAAATTGTTATTTTTAATGAGCATGTAAATAATTTTACGACTTATTAGGTACATATTAAGAAGATAAATCTATACATGGAACAAACCAGTCTGAATACATTACTAAGATAATTCACTAACAGGTTTAACAAAGAATTATTTAAATAAACTTGTAAATAATGACTGGTGTGTGCTTGATTAATATAAAAACAAAAATTGCTTATAGTAAAGTTATAGCTTCAATGCTTGGTCTATTGCTGTGTAACAAATTGACAAAAGATAGGCATTATTTTCAAGTTAATTTATATGATTCTTTATGACTAGTAATGTGTTCTGTGAATAGATTTACATTGATTTTAAAATCTTATAGTGTTTGTGTTAAGCTTCTTTTTGCATTATAAATTCTTTTACTTTGTCAATCAATTTCCCATCGTAAATGTTTTTGGCCCTACTTTGAGTTTTATTAATATGTATTGTTAAAAATTATAATTACTACCTTTAACTAATTTTATTTTATAATAAGATTTTAATCAGAAGGGGATTACACCTTATATACATGTGCTGTAATGTTATTTTATACCTCAACATTGTTTTGTTGTGTACGAATAATACTGTCAAATCAAAGCACAAGATAGAGACTTTGAAAAGATGTCTTACCTTTGTACCTAAATTCATGTATATAGACCAATCTAAAGCATCTTGGAATGAGAGTGTGCAGGTGTTTCATTAATCACTTTACATCCATTACCTTCATTCTAACTATTAACAATTGCAAAATCTCCTGATAGCCAGTAAATCAGAAGATTTTATGATTGTTAATAGATAAGATAACATTAATGGATGTAAAGTGATTAATGGAACACCTTCAAGCTTTCATTCCAAGATGCTTTAGATTGGCCTATATAAGTGAATTTAGGTACAAAAACAAGACAACCATTCACCTTTTCAAAGTTTCTATCTTGTGCTTTGGTTGAGACTATTTTTCATACTCAAAAAACAATGTTGAGATACTAAAACTAACATTTTTCAGTGCATGTTTATAGGATGTAATCCCTTTCTGATTGAAATTACATTCGAATACTGCACTAATAAATTAAAGTTATATAATGATATTATTTTATTTCCCAATGATGAAATTTATTCTATTCCTTTCCATTTTTCATATATATATAAATTGATCTTTATGTTATATGTCATGTTTTTTTTTTACATTATAAATTCTTTAACTTTCTCAATTAATTCCCATCATAAATGTATTTAACTCTACTTTATATTGTATTTGTTCCTGTATATAACTCATGGAATTATTCACACTAATTCTAATTATTGTCCACTTTTATAAATTAAATTATTTAAAGCTTTAAAGCTATTGATTTTATATAGTTCTGCATCAATAATTTCAGGAATAACTGGTAATTTTAATTAAATGTCAAACCGGAACTCTGTACCATTTTTCTCACAATTGATCTTGATCATAGTTATTGGTATGTGTCTAACTTAATTTATATTTTTAGTTACATTTGTTCGATCTATAATATCACTTCATCATCTTGTTATGACATATTCGCTACCAATTCTTTAGTATGAATAATGTTCAGTTCAAATCCTACAGTCTTTTATATTTTTTATTTTCCTCATGCCTCTACTTGACCATTTATGTTCATTATAACACTTTTTTTTTAAATGTTAAAACCCCAAACTCATAAATACATGATATTAATAAAATACATTTATTAAAATATTTTCTTTTCAGGTATGTAGGCATATTTTTATATTATATTTATCAAAAGTACTCCATCCATGTTAAATTCTATTATCACATATCGAGATACTGCAAATCTCTAGTGCCCGTTACAACACACAACTGACAGCCAATCAGATGTCAAGGATAGCTGTCTAAAATGACATCAAACCTAAACAAAGATTTTATGAGAAAAGGTTTAGGTTTGATGTCATTTTAGATGGCTATCCTTGACATCTGATTGGCTGTCAGTAGTGTGTTGTAATGAGCGCTAGAGATTTGCAGTATCTTGATTTATTTCAGTTTTCAACTACCGGCGCTTCACAAATTAAAATATTATCACATATGTATATCCTAAGGATCCCTGTGTAATATTTATTTTAATTGTTGTATTTTTGAAAATAACTAAGTTTCTTTAATCAGTTTACTTATTTAATATATGAAATTCTAAAAATTGAACAATGTATAAAAATTTTTTTTCAGTACACAATGTTGTCTGGACAATTTTATCCTTATTAAGTTTTCTCTGTGTGACATTTTCCCCTTCAATTTTTAAAAAAAATGTAATTAATAGTCCTTATGAAAAGAAATATTCCAAAAGTAATAACTTGGGCTATAAAGTGCCAGCTATTCTAATCCATACTACAATAAATATTTTTTTTTGTTATTTAAATCATCTTTTCAAATTAATATGTAATAAACAATGTGGAATTCATAAAATGAATTCAAGTGCATATATTATCTATGGCAGTTTCTTCATTATTAACATTGTCCTATGTAGTATGGTGCTTTTCATTTCAATTTTTTAGCCTATGTGGAAAGCAGATATCACCTAGAATAACATTTAAGTCAATAAACATCATATGATCACCATTATTTCCTATGCTTGCTTATAACTGTTATTAAAACAGACAAAACTCTCCATACATATTGCCACTCTATGCAAGCCAGAGTAATCAATGGATGCCAGAAGGCTTGTGCATAAAATCCCCATCTAGTGCCTACTCATCCAATATCCCCAGACTAGTTTCTGGCTTGTGGCCTTCATCAGTGAGGAGCGTTGGATCTGAGAGCACTCACTGACGAAGGCCACAAGTCAGAAACTAGTCTGGGGATATTGGATGAGTAGGCACTAAATGGGGATTTTATGTACAAGCCTTCTGGCATCCATTGATTACTCTGGCTTGCTTAGAGTGGCAATACGTATGGAGAGTGTTGCCTGTTTTAGAATAGCATTTGCAATAAATAAATAATTTGAAATAATACACAGTACAAAAATATTTTTCCACTTTAAATTATCTTCAGAATCTATATCCTTGTAAAAGAATTTTTATGAGTTTCCATATAAAAATATTTTTATGAACTTAAGTTGAGTATTGTTTTGAAATACCATCCGCAGTTAAACATTTTTTATGTTCAGAGCACATACCTATAGATGTTGATGGAGAAACTAACAAAATAGAATGTCATATGTTAAAAACGATTTTTGTGGATAAAAGATATAATTATCGGTACTTTTGTGCACGTGATTGCTCGATGACATCATAGCAACAATATTTTGTTTGAATTTCATGTACTATCACTGGATAGCACTAGTGACACATATTTAGCACAGTGGCAGAATGATGAACCCAAGAGCAAAAAGACCCTGAATTTATTCACAACTGCATTTAAAACACTCGAAAATGTCATAGATGATCCAGTGGGATGGAATTATTGTGCTAACTTGCTGTTTGAATGCTGAAATGTCATATGATCTTTTGTACAACTAATTATCCAATTATGTTCAAAGAGTTGCTCAACCATTCATACCATTCAGAGAATGGTTGGTTGCATCCAGCCGTAATCGTGTAATATAATGAGTAATCACACTCACAAATACCGTATTATTAGTTTTCTGCACTTAGTGATAGACTCAGTAGTTAAAATAGATTGATACTGAATGAACATTTCTTATTGATTCATTAATGAGGATGTGGAAATGTCTATTAAGCAAGAATTTTATGATTAAACGTCATCGGTTGTCTTATGAGCAGGTAACTATAATTGAGGAATTATCAGCAATCTATTTTTTGTGTGTTATGCAAATATACCTGCACCTACCTTTATAATGTTTTTGTTTATACTGCTTTTTATACTTGGAAATGGCTTTATGGAGTAATGGCTTGTTACATCCATGACCAACAGTTAATATAGGTAGCAGTGGATTTATGCAAACATATCTTTCCAAGTAGCTAGCCCATAGCTATGCAGTATTGGTTTCTAAATAAATGACTACCTTTTCTCAAGAGGAAATAGAGAATGTGCCATACCTTAGCCAGGTGAAATTTAACCTGCAGATCTGACATGTTATCACTTTACTACAAATGAGGAATTTTATGCACCCAGAGTCCATGGTTTACTTTCATTACAATCCTCTCCCTTCAATATGTCTTTATTTAAGAACTTAGGTACTCTAAAGAAATGCAATATTGACAGCTTCCATTGGAATATAATAAAAAGCTATAAGGAATTAAGATTTTCTGCAGAAGTTAAAAATCAGCATTATAAGACATCAAAATAAAGAACTAATAATATATGATGCATATACAGCACATATACGTGGATTTTATGTTTCATGGAGAAATTAGATAGCCAAGAGTCATCTTAGTTATCGTTTTTTAAATTGTCTTTTATCATTATCTTGTGGAGTTAGAATGGCCATACTTATTTACGAATGACTGCTGCTGTATAGTCAACTGATTGCCCACTCCCTTTTAAAAAAACATACTTCAACATTCCTAAAAGTATTTTTTCAACTTTACAATTTCCTGCAATTCTATATTCTACATTATGGCTTTGATCTTACTAATCCAAGTCCGGGTTCAAACACTGAATGCTCAAAAAATTAACAAGTTACTTTTTTAGTTCTAAATTTTAGTAGTTAAGAAAATATTAAATATGTATTTAGTTATTGTGGATCTTTTTCTTTGTCTCACGTCTTTATTTTTTTGCTTAATAACTCGCTAGGCGACTTTACGCAGTGATGCGGGGGATTCTGGGGTCCAAAGTCCAAGGGTCATAATTCCAGGTCTGTCACTTCTGGAATTCGACTTTCTTATCCCGAGCAAAAAACCATGCTATTATTATTAATAAATTTATATTTTGCTCATTATGGTGTTTTTATTCATTACCTCTCTTTTATGTATATACTGTTATATTTAAAATTAAATTGAAACTGTCACCCCTGAGCATTAGAATGCCATGTGGGGAACATTATGAGGCATTTACTCCTGTTTTGTTTTCAACTAAAGGCAGATGTTTTTTTTTTACTTTATTTTCCTGAAACAAAGACCGATATTGTACGCTTGTTTTTAAATTTCCTATTTACTGGCATATGACCGTCTTCGGTATCACAGTAAACAAACATCGGGATCTAGTTGTGTATATTTATTTTATTAAATAGTCCTCCCATTTTTTTTGGGGAAAAAAATAATCTTGTTTAAGTCAATTAAAAGAAAATCTAAGGTGGTGAATTTATTAAATATGGATCGTTAATTCAGAGTTTTATTGGCGGGCGGGCGGGCGGGGGGGCGTAGCATGTGGTAAGACTGACGGTCTCATGATGTAAAGATTCCGAAATTGGTTCTGGGCTGAGGAAGAGGGGGGGGGACCTAATATGATGAAATCGCCTAAAATTGTTATCACTTTTCAAAAACAAAAACTTCGATGATAATGTAAGGCACAGAAAATTTCTATTACATATGGATAAAATATATATATATCTTCAATAATATAAGAGAAAAAAAAAATCAAAATAGTTATAATGGAGGAATACACATAAGTTTAACGTGTCCAGTGAAAAGATACGATGCGATATGGCTTCTTTTTTTTTTTTATCGAAGTCAGCAATTTCTCAGCCACTATATCCAGAAAAACCTGCTACATCTTCTCTTTCCTTTCCATTCCCCACGCTAAGTTTTTCCCATATTTTTCTCTATCCTGTTCCATCCCATTTCCACAACATCTTTGTCCACTCGATGGCTTTTATATCTAGATCCCCCTTATCTTTTTCCAAACCCAACATAAAACCCAAAACCCATTTTCTGTATTATCACTTAATTTATTCTCCTATATGTAAATGAATACATCAAACTTCTTTTTAAAACTTTATTTTTATAAAAATATAACTACTCACAAACGTTTTGACTATTTTATAATATAATCATATAAAAATTAAGTTTTAAAAAGAAGTTTGGTGTATTCATTTATATATATTGAAAGTTATGAACTATTTTTTGAAAAGAAAACTGTAGATGATATTTTAAATTAGTTGATTTATTCTTGTATAAATTCATTATTTGTACCCTTTCTGCTTGTAAGCATTTACGTTCAATTAACAAATGCCTAATATTTTCTATGCCTTCCTTACATAACTTGAAGACTAAATCACCCACATTTCTCCACCTATGTATATATTACCTTGTTGCTAGCAATCCTGTTTAAGCTGTAAACAATAAACTACTTTCCTTGATATTATAATAAATTAACTCACTCTGTTTACTTCTATATATACTTAACTTCTTTTTACTAGTTCTCCATTTCTCCAACTCCTTGTTTTTTATTAATGCATCCTTTCTTCTATCCCATGCTTTGCCACTATATACTCAACAATCCTCCTAACACAATCATCTCACCTTTTGTACAATATACTTACATAAAGTCTTTATCCACATCTTATGCATACCTTTCTCAATCCTCGTGTTGCCTGTCCTTTATTCATAACCCAATAAAATACTATTTTGGCTCTCCTATGATCCATAAATTGCAATCTACCAAACATTTTCATTTTGCTTTTTACATCTCTCATATAAAAACTTGATCACCCTATTTCTCCTTGAATTGCCTCCTTTGCCATCCACACATCTGCATCTAAGTAATCTAATATCCCTTTACTAACACATGGTTACCATAATTTATACCATAATTTAACCGTGCTACTACCACTCTCACAAATTTTTGCTACATCATATTTATTATATGAAAACTGTTAATTTCTTTATCAGTTTCTTTTTTTTTTCTGCTTCATTTATCTGTTTTTCTCTCATTCATCCAAATAATTTCTCTGATTATCCAAAACTATTCCCAAGTAGTTATATCTATTCACCATATTTAACTTTATATCCTCTCAATAAAAATTCTTTCTCTTTTCTTTCCCCAGCATTTATCATCATTACCTTTGATTTTTCTTCACTAAATTTAATCTCCATCTCTTTAGCCACCCTTACACATGTCTTCAGCATAACCTTCGATATTTTCCCTATTTTCTGTACATAAAAAGATATCATCAACAAATAAAAGACCTGATAATGTATACACTCCCTTGCTATCTATTAATGGTATCTTTATCCCTATTCTTAGTCTTTCTATTGCTCTCTCCATAGTCTTTCTATTGCTCTCTCCATTTCTCTCAAATATAACAAAAACAAAATAGGTGACATAGGGCATACTTTCCTTAATTCCACCCCATTTTTAACTCTGATTCTATATTTAGTAGTTGATATGTATAATAATTATTTTCATACAATCTCTTAATAAGATCCACTAAAACTCCCTTCATTTCCAAATTTACCAAACTTATCTCTAATCTATTTCTATTTACTCTATCATATACCTTCTCTATATCTATAAAGACCATATATAACTGTACTTGTATTCTTACTCATATCTATAAGATATGTGACTATAAATAAACTGACTATAAATAAATCATCTTCTATACGCTTATCCATTCTAAAACCTCCTTGCATTTCTCCCACTGTATTATTTTCTTCCATCCATTTTGCCATCCTTCCAGCCACTTTATATGCAAAAACTTTATATAACACTGATGTTACTGTTATTGGTCTGCAATTGTTTATCTTTCTATAGTCCTCACTCGTTTTTTTTAAATAATAGCCTTATTCTTGTATTATTCTGACTTTCTTTAAATGCTACACTTAGAAACCAATTTTTCATCTCTATCACATTTGCACCTTTTACATTTGTTCTAGTCTTATTTAAGGATTTCAATTGGAAAGCCTTATCACATACCATACACTTTACCAAAACATGCCTAATTTCCTTCTGACCACCATACATACATTGTGAGATACAAATGCAGCCATATATCTTTATTTTTCCAATTCCCCTACTCTATATTTAAATTTATGATTTTTCTACTACTCTTCAAACTTTTTTATACAAAAGAAAAAAAATAATTTTTTTTTAAAAATGGTGGTCAATAAACACATGCTCCCCTAAACTTACCCCTCAAAGTTACCCTCTTTCTCAAATAAGTCATTCTCTTACTTAGATTGAAAAAGTTTTTTAATAGCAAACCTCCTAAAATCCAATTAATCTTACATATGACTTAGTTTTAAAGTGTTCTTGCATTTTGATTGGTTCTTCCTGCAGCACCATCTCTGACTCAAAACATGTGTTACGTAGTGACATAGTTTAGCTATTCATCATAAAAATTTTAAGGTGCTACAAATGTTTGGATCAAAAATGTGATAATGTGTTTCATACCTTAGTAGATCATTTTTGCCCTTCCTGCCATCATGAAATCTTGCAGGCCATTTGAAAACATTTTTTCAATTCACGGCTCTACTGACGTACACAGTTTGAATCATTCCTAATTTTCAGTAGCGTTTCCCCCCCAATTTTAAACAAAATTTAATGCTAGCATATTGTTTTTTTTTTATGCATTAAAGTATGAAACTCTCTAAAATATTTTTGTCATAATTCATGATACAAATATGCTGATGTCATAAATTTTTTATTGTTAATAGCTAATACTATATCATTATATAACATGCATTGATTCAGAAATAATGCTACAGATGGTTTGAGAGAATTCATTACATGATCAAAGGAGGCATTTTTAAGAGAAAGAAAATATTTTATGTACCTTTGAAAAAAGAATTAGGGATAAGATTAATTAAATGCTATGTGTAGATTGTACCATTGTATGGTTAGGGAACATGGACACTGATTAATAAAAAATAGGAACAGATTGGAAGCCTTGAGATGAGGTCATAAAGAAGGAGGAAAAAATCAGTTGGATGAATAAAATAACAAATGCAGAAGTTTTTTTCAAGAGTAAATGAAAAAAGAAGATTGATTGATGAAATTAAAAATAGAAATAGAAACTGGATTGGACATATATTAAGAAGGAAAGTATAGTTGTTTTGGAGGGAATGATAAGTAGAAGCAAGAAGAAAGGATAGAAAATATTGATGTTACTAGATGATATAAAAGATGGCAAGAGTTATATGCAATTGAAGAGTTGGGCAATGAAGAGAAGAGAATGGCAAAATAGAAGAACTGGTGATGTGATTGCTCTTGGGACCTGCCCATGGGACAGAATACTATTTGATTATAATGGTGGAATATGAAAAAGTAAAAGACTAGCATATGATGGAGTATTATGTAAACTTAGTTTCAATTTTGTTTTAGGTAGCCGGCTCAATTGGAAGGTAACATTGCCAATGACCACTTGTAAATGAATGCAGACTCTTGAACTGCAGAAAAAAAGACAATCAAAAAAAGTTTTATAGATTAAAGAACAAGAAGAAATCACAGTCAGAAATGTCATATGTGTTATTAAGGATGGAAATGTGGTCTTAGATAATTTCATTATCACTACTTAGAAGTGCAGAGACATTTAGAAGTGAAGACAGTATATTAGGAAAAAATGTAGCTGATATGAAGAGACAATAGTTATGAGCTTATATGTACATTGAATCACCAAGAATCCAGTTTGTGAGGTAACTCTAAAACTAATATGATAGAATAAGTTAAGATGATATGCCAAACAATGGTAAGCAAACTACCACCAGTGATGATTGTATATGCTGCTTGATCTTAGAATATATTCTATTGACTAAGTCCCTCTACCTATTTTTCAAAAGAGAACTTAACACACGTAATATCTATATAGACCATGAAGTCAGACAGGGGTGTGGGCTCCAGCAATATGCAGAAAGATCCATGTTAAGTATGCAAAAAATAACAAAAGCCTCAACTCACAACCCATTGGCGGAGAAGTGGTTGGAAAGGAAGTACAGTCTTGGATAAATGTCAAAACATGTTCTAGCCCAGATAACTATCCATTTCATTTGGTGCACAGCAGCAAATTCTGGAGTTCAAACTTCTTATAGATTTCTGAGCAATAAACCATTTATTTATTATTTAGATCCAGATGACAACTTTCTCAAATTTTATTTTAATAACTGAAATACACAGGCTTATTATAGACCTGTGTCTATATATGTAATATATAGGGTATATGAGCACAGACTTTCACATGACCCACCACTCTCCACACTATCGCATAACACTGATACACTTGAAGACATATATGTTGAAAAGATAAATAATCACCAATATACATATTTCATGCTGCCCTTCCCTTGTATATGTATTAAATGGATTATGTCCTGTACATGAGGGGTCAGATTGACCTTAGGTCAACATGGGTGTGACAAGAATCTCGGCCTCAGGGTGGCCTTCGAGCATTCCATCATCAGATTTTCAATTGGGTGTATGGCTGAAGAGTTAGAGTGTGGAGTAGATTGAAGCCTGTCCATTAAAGTATGAGGTTTGGCTATCTTAATATATATATATATCTGAGCACTTATGGCATAAATGTATAGAGATGGTAATCTGGACCAACTGATGATTGCTGGTTTAGCATGAAATACGTATATTTGTGATTATTTATCTTTTCCACATATATGTCTTCAAGTATATCAGTGTTATGAGATAGTGTGAAGAGTGGTGGGTCATGTGAAAGTCTGTGCTGATATACCCTATATATCAAATTTTATTTTAGAAATTTTTTTTTTTTTTGTAATTTTAATTTTTTTACCTGAAGGTAGGGGGTCTATTTGACAGTACCGTTCTAAGACCAAGTTTTATCATCATCGGAAATGGTTTGTCATCCATTAACGCTCTAGTTCCCTAATCACATTACCAACCCGTCTATGGGATCTTTTTCATTACTAATAGAGTTAAAATAATTTTCATTGCCAGAAGACATATTTGAGTCAATAAATCTATCAGTCTGATCATTTTATATATGCCTTTTAACAAATTATCCAAACGTTTGGTAAAAAGTGTGATTTTATTTTGTTAAAAAAAAAAAAAACAACCTAATAATAATCATTAATTCCATATCCCTGACACAAGACAGATTCTAATGAAGTTATAATTTAAAAGGTTTAATTATCGTAATTACCATATGTTTAAAAGCAGCTTTATTTTATTTTACAGTTTATTATTTCTTCAATTTAATTTGATTTTAAGAAAATATCTCCTTTTCTATTAATGATTAACTCTGCTCGTAAACATGTTGAGAAGTTAATTATACTTGAAATTTTATAGATTTAGATAAGGACGTTGCAACAACAAAAACTAATCAAAGATAACGTATATATATAAAAGGTAATCGAATGCTTTATTGATCGGGAAGTCATAGAACACCAGAAGTGACAGTCGAGTGTGATCTATGGTTTTTGAGCCCCAGAGTCTGCCATTTTATACTGCGCTAGCGCTCACACTTATCTATTGCCACACACCCCTGAGAATCAGAAGATTTTGTATCTCATCAAGTTGTCTTTTCCCAGAATGCTTATCTTTCTTAGTAGTTGTTCAAATAAGACCTCTTTTATCAATGGTGAATCATACTTTTTAATTTTTAATCAATACAATGATAGTCCTTGCACCAACCAGATTGACATAGGGATGCTTGCTCAGTAGCTAACAATAGCCTGATATCCATTTGACAAGTATCAGCTATAAGCAGCTACCAGAAGGAAAAATTCTGATCCTGCAATATTTCACCTAGTCCAAATTTGAACCCCATGTCATGGTCATTGCAAGTGGATTGATGGCCGCTACCATTTGAGGCCTTCTTATAAATATGCAGAGGGTTTAATCTTTGTTAAACTGGGTGCCTGTTATTTAGAGCTGAGGTATTGCATTGTTTTGAGACAGGACACTTATCAGTGCTCATTAAACTTTATGATTCAAGTTCAAAGATGCTAGTGTGAATAGTAGTGTTAAGAGATGATAAGCAAACTGCCACTGATGATGGAATATCATTTATATTGTCTAGACCAACAGGGTGCAAACTGTAGCTAGCTAATTTCATGTAGCTTTCAAAAGCTACTCTGAATAGTGACAATGTTGGCTTTTATTGCCATTTTTTAAAAACTTATGTAGTATGCATCAATCATAGAACATTTTATTTTATAAATAGAAATTTTTAACTTTTATTTTATTTTTTTGCTTTTAAATCTTACCAATCAAAAGGGTTATTAAATAGTGGATTTTATTATCATAATTGCATGATAAAAATTGTTTTGACATTTGACAGTCTATGGCTCTTGAATATTCACAAATGTATGAATAGTATTACATGTGGGTCCTATTATTGTAGAATTTGCCTATCCCTAGTTTAGGCTCCTAAACCTGGCTTTGGCCATAACTTTTAATATATTCACGGTTTTTTATATCATCCACTTGGAGGTTAGCTATTATCAATGCAGTCTCTGTTTTTAACCTTTCTGTTTTTTTTTAAATCATATTTTGAATTTATATTTCATATTTCTCTTTGTATTTTATGTTACTATTTGTCTTTTTTTATTTCATTGATTTAAAATTTTTCCCATTTGTTATCATTAACTAGGTTTCTATAATTTAGATCTAGATGTATGCACAGAGCTCATACTTTTTTTTTTTACAATTCCATATCCTATTTCTTTTTATATAGAATCCAGCAATTTTATTCAGCACTATGATTGTGGCAGTGGTTTGTCGAAATCTAATTCACTGCTATTAATTAGTTTATATATATTAATTGTTTTATCTTTTCAATTAAACTTGAAAATCAACGAGTATTTAAGAATTGTATCTTTGTATCTATTTATTCTATTACTGCTTTACATTAATTCGGATACTAAAAGTTTCTGGATCACAGCTCCGCTTACGGTGGATGAAGGTTATAACTGCAAGCAAATTATTATTTGATTATTATTATTATTATTTAAAAATAATATCAATACAAATAGTCAGAATAAGAATCATAGATCACATGACCCTATTCTCTTAAGCTTGTAAGCTATAAACAATGAGGATTGCCAATTCCTCAACAAGCTTTATGATAAATGCTTAGCCAGAGCCTGCATTTAAAATATCTTTGTCAGGAACTCCCTCCCCCCAAACCCCTGACCATGATTTTGTGCTTTGGCACTCCTCAGAGAGGTGCCAGGGTAGGTTCAGACACTAGATCTAATATCAATACACTCCCTCTTTTATGCACACAACAAAATATAACACAGTATTTTTTAAAAAATTGCTGACAGTTTTGACTGAGGAAGAGCCTTCCTCAGCTGTAAATGCACTATGCATAATAAAATATATATTGAAATAAATATAAAAAATTAAATTTTTGTTATTTTTAATACTTGTAAAAATATCTTTGAAACATAGTAAGACTGTACTTATCTATATTTTAGAACCTAAAGAGTATGAAATAGAACCATAGTTTTCGTTCATTATTAGTTCCTTGCATGATGGTTTCAGGTGAGTTGGTTTAGCATGGCAGTAAAATACTGCTACCAAGTTAAAATTGTTTTTACCACTGCTTATATCCTATTAATTTGTTAGTTGTGTTCTTTAATCTAAGAATGTTTCATTAATAATATAAAACTTTCATGTAGAGGATCTATTTCACTCACTTTAGTGAATAATCCATAGATGCCAGGTAGTTGGACTTAATAAATCCCTAGTCACTGCTGTTCTATCTGTAGAGATTTATTAATTACAATCACCTGATCTATTGGTTAGTCAAGTTTACATTAGATGACAAAACTAAGTAGGATAATGTTTAAGCTGGGGTCATATGGGGTTTCTTGGTTATATAAGTTTGATAACAAGGACCTCATGATTTAGTAGTTGTCATATCCAATTATGCAATTATTACCTGGTATTGAATATAAGTGGAGCATTTCTTTAAGTGGAGAAAGATTTTTAAGATAGTCAAGAGTTTTTTAAAGCTTATCTGAACCAGATATTTGGCCAACAAATATGTATTTAGATATTTTAAGATACGGTTGGGTTGATCAGATAGGCAACAAAGCTGATGCTAAGTGTAAAATTTAATCTGATTACAATTATATTTCTGTTAAAGTAATTGATGAGTTTTTAATTTTTAATTTGATAATAGCATCATCTTATCTCCTCATCTTCTTGATAGGAATAAGTTTTTACTAAGTCTGGTGAATTAAAAAAAGTGGTGGCACTAGTGTCAGTCAATGTATGCTAGAAAATAATTCACCGATTACATATTGGTTACCATCTTTTTATTTATTGTTTTACCATAAAATCTAAAAGTGTTTACAGCTAGTTTAAAACTATAGTCACTAAAATATATAATGAATGTTCTAGTATCAGAATAATGTAACTGTATCTGCTGTATGGCTTATGTTCAAAATCTTAGGATTGTGAATATGTAAGCCATTAACTTTAAATAGCACGATGAAACTAAAACTTTGCCACTCAATGGAAAACGGGATAGTTTCAGCAACTTCCATCAGTTGACGACCAATTAGTCAGAAACCAATTGCTGATTGCATTGTATCTTTATTGATTTTCTTCACTGATTACTGGTTTAGGTTCAAAACCTTAGAGTGCATGAATATGTAAACAATTAATTTTAAATAGCAAGATGAAAGTAAAACCTTGCTACTTAGTTGAAAACAGGGCAAATTCAATGTCTTCAATCAGTTGAAGCCAATTAGCCAGAAACCAATTGTTGTCTGATTGTATTATATCTTGTTTATTTATTTTATTCATTGCTTATTTACATGATGTCTTCACGAGTTCTCACTGATGAGCACCATTTTTGCCTAGTACAGCCATTAGCCATTTGTCATACATTCAACTTAGCTTTTAAATTCAAGTGAGATATGAGTGGGACACTAAACCAACATTCATCTATTCTTTTAATGCTTTCAGTAGCAGTTGTCACTCTACCCAAGAGCCATCTATTGTAAGATTGAATAATTTATCAAAGTAGATGGTAATGCATCTATTCTAATTCTTAGACTAGTTTCTAGTTATGGTCTTTATCAGAGGAATATTGGATTTAACTTTGGAATTTTTTAATGCTATACATCTGATAGCCTGAAAGTAAAAACAAAACAAAACTGCCCAAGCAACTTGATTATATAGTTATATAGATCTGACTACTAGGTCAATAACTCTTTTAGTAACATTATTTTTATGCTAATTGTAGGCCCTTTCCACTTTGGAGTGTAATTGCTTAACTCAGTAAAATATCACCTGATTTTCTCAATATAATTTTAATCGTTTCTTCTAAACCTTATAACCTAAGATGAAAGGACTTACAGTTAGATTAAAACTGAGGTCAAAAAATATATAGTCACTAGCTAGCGTTTGATTTTCATGATTTGACTTGGGTTCAAAGTGTTAGTTTTTCTTTTTTAAAATTTCAGGCTATTAGCTTGGTAGTATACAAAGAAACTAATGGAAATCGCTAAATACATTAGTGCCTTGCTTTCAGATTTAAATCCAAAGTTTTCACTGATGAAGGTTGTAAAGCAGAATCTAGGCTTGAGGATGTGGGTACAAATACATGATGATCTAGTAGTATCCATAGTTATTCAAGCGTCCAATAGATGGCCCTGAAGTAGACTGAAGAGAATTATTGCCAAAGGCATATGTTTAGTGTAGCAGAGAAAGTCATGTGAAATTATTATGTTTCTGTAGTAATGGTTAATTATTCATAAATTAACTGCCAAAACTTATGATCTTTGAGCCAAATAATCCTATATATCTAAAGAAAAAAGACATGACTTCTCTAGCTTATATTTAATAGGCATTTGACAGTAGTAATTAACACTCAGTTCTCCATTCCCAAATCATGTTATTTTGGACATCTATTTATTACAATGGTTTTGTTTACATTGCAAGCGCATATTAAGAATTAGACTATTGCTGGTTTAGTTTTTGTGGTTATTATAATCTATAGGTTATTTCTACATCAGCCAGATTGAATCCTCTGATGAGGATTGAACCCAGAACTTGCTCGCCAGCATGTTTCTTTAATCACTTAATCAACTAATTTATAAAGATAAATAATTTAAAGTTAATATAGATTGATCTAAATTAAAACTTTTTAGTAGTTTTATTATATATATGTTTTGTTATAATAGGTTATATATATATTGTTAGTATTATAATTCTGAAGAAGTCTTTTGGACAGTCAAAACAGTCAGCTATTTTTGAAAGTATGGAATAATAAAATGTTGCATTTGCGATGTGCTAAAGGATGTTGAAGAATGTGTTGTTATTGTTTATTTATGATACTAATATTTTATATACTGCTCCCAGGGAGATAGAATTGCTTTGGAAGCACAAGTTTTCTTTGATTTGCCTATATAGTGAGATCCTCTTTTCCTTCTTTTATCTATAAATAGTTCCAAGAACATTTAATTCTTGAGCCATTGATTTTTATCATTGAGCCGATCTGTTCAAGGCAATATTTAAGAGGAAGAAGATGAATGGTATGCGTTAATATAAATATGTGAAGATGTTAACACATTTACACCTGAATTCGAACCCAGATCAATATACAACAGATAAATGCACTAACCACTATATCCTGAGACTAAGACTCAAATATTTAGGTTTTTTTTAAAATGCAGTTTTGACATTTACTTTTCAAATGGTATGAATACGAAGTCATGGATATAGATTTATTTATTTGATATAAATAAAATTTAATTCATTCTCGAGGGATAATTAACCTGTTCGTCATGAGTGGAACAGTACTGACTCATGGGATTCTAAATTTGTTACATACGTATTTTTAAAGAGAGATTGAATCATGCATGTTGCTAAAACATATAGCGTTCATTTCTATTTCGAGCTCATTTTACTATTTTTAGGATGTTTTGTAACCGTCTTCTGAGAACGGGCTTATCTCTTAGTTTCCTCTTCAAAAGAGTGAGAGAGACAGAGTGAAAAGAGAAAAAAAATGTTTTAAAGCCCTCTGAATTTTCTTTTTTGATTTTGAAATCTGAATTTATTATCTTCTATTCGATTCTCTAAATTTATTCTCCTTTTTTAATATTTGTATTAGAAAATATATGTTTTTTATATTTCAGCTTTCACTTGTGTCAATTTATTATATTAACAACGTTCGCCCACCCCTCCTGTCGTCTCTCCTTCATAAATAAGTACCTCCTTAAGAGCTTTGCAAGACAGAGAAATATTTCAAATGACTATCATTTAGAAATAATTTGATCAAATTTAAAAATAGATTTTAAAAAAAAAAATTTGGATGCAGACAATAAATAAAAACGACAAATGAGCTTACTTATGATGCCATTTTAATCATCATCAGCGTTATCATTCTTCTAAAAATTAATGTGGCCATTCCACTTCCCCAGAACAATTTCAATATTTATTTGAATATATGTATGCATTTAAATTATTCAAGGCTGTCTCCATTTTCTTTGAGGGGGTGGGGAGGGTACTATGTAAAACGAATGATATTAAATATATTTATGGTAATGGTTGTCGATTGCGATTATTGTTCCTCAAGTCTATCATCTTAGATATAAGAATATCTCCAACTATCGCAAAATCAGTTTCCGATGCATCCGGGAATGACTTAGGAAGATTTTAGTGTCTGAATATGTTTATTTCGTATGGAATCATCAAACTTTTTATATTTCTTTGCAAGATTAGTTTTTTTTTAAAAATCACTTCGGAGTTTCATAAAAAGTTCGAGAGTTGAAAAATGAAACGGAGCGCAATCCCTGGACTGGAGCTTCATAATCGGCCATCAGTTCTCACGCGAAATTTTTCTTTGTTGTTAAACAAATCTTTATCAAAGGAACTTCAAATTTAAATTACACTCTATCAGCGAAAAGGAAAGGGGGGGGGGGGAGGAGAAATCCTCCATAGTGTAATAGAGTTGCTGCTGTCTTTATTTTGGTCAAGATATAGTGGTTATCTCATCTGGTCATGCCAGTTCTTAGGGTTCAAATCTGGGCCATATGAAATTAGATTTTTTTTTTTATGTTACAAAGCAAAGTTACACTCTATCAGCGAAAAGGAAGGGGGGGGGGAGAAATCCTCCATAGTGTAATAGAGTTGCTGCTATCTTTATTTTGGTCAAGATATAGTGGTTATCTCATCTGGTCATGCCAGTTCTTAGGGTTCAAATCTAGGCCATATGAAATTAGATTTTTTTTTTATGTTACAAAGCAAAGTTAGGAACTTTGTTCCGGCTATTGATCGGGGTATTGGTTATTAAGCTATTACTAACTAATAGCACATTCAACTGGTCAGGATTGTTCGGACTCTCGATATTTTTTGTCTTAGGTTTTATTTTGAAGTGAATACGATTTAAATTTTATCCATTCAAATTTGAAAAGTTGTTCATTGTTATGGAGATAGTTTCAGAACTTAATGGGCTCAGTGTATCATCCCATCCTTGTGCATAGTCATCATTTTAGAAATCATTCAAATAACTTCTGCTAGAGCACTACCGTCTTATAGAAGTCATCATCATCGTCAACAAGTATTGATTCACTGCAACAGTCACTGCAAATTTAATCAAGTTTTTCCAGTCTCTAGCCTCTCTTCTCCACAACACTCTAGCAAACTTCCTTATTTGTTCCATCCATCTTACCCCTGGTCTCTTTCTAGATCTTTTGAATATTATTTTAGCTACTGCTATGTAAAAATTTTGTGATGACATAAATATAAGCAAGCGTTATACTGTTATATATATTTAAAAATTCATTTATATGCAAATAATGTTTGTATTTTTAACTGAGTTCGACTTATAATGAAAAGAAAATATATATTTATTGATTATATCTGAAAACTTCCCAAATCCAAAAAAGTTCTGGATCAGGAATTTTATATTAATGATAATCATCATCAGATTCAGTAGTAGCAGGAGACACTTGAAAATGAATATGATCATTCCAACTTTTAGAGAACAAAAAGAGACAAATAATAGAAATGAACAGAAGTAGTGGTAGTAGCAATGGTAATGAATTAGAGATTTGAGGTTTGTGACAATTTTAGATACCAATTGTGGTCTCATATACATCCATATATAGATTATGCTGATTCATTTATTGACAATTCTAGAAACCATTTGTGGTCCTCATATACATCCATATATAGATCATGCAGTTTCATTATTGACAATTCTAAAAAAACAATTGTAGTTCTCATATATATCCATATATAGATTATGCTGATTCATTATTGACAATTCTAAAAACCAATTGTGGTCCTCATATACATCCACATATAGATTATGCTGGTTCATTATTGACAATTCTAAAGACCAATTGTGGTCCTCATATACATCCATATATAGATTATGCTGATTCATTATTGCCAATTCTAAAAACCAATTGTGGTCCTTGTATACATCCATATATAGATTATGCTGATTCATTATTGACAATTCTAAAAACCAATTGTGGTTCTCATATACATCCACTAATCTATATATATGCTGGTTCATTATTGACAATTCTAAAAACCAATTGTGGTCCTCATATACATCCATATATAGATCACGTTGATCCATTATTCTCTTTATTTGATATTTTGTGATGCTATCTTTCAATTTCTTCAGCAGAAAACTTTTCATTATGAAATACTTCAAATATCTCTAATTGTAACTATCCAATATTCTCTGTTTATCTTCTCATGAAAACAATCAAAATTTTCATTTTAGAATGTCTGAGATAATTTTTGAAGTATAAACAGATTCCCTATCCTTGAAACTATGCTCAAATTAATTATAATATCTATATATTTTAAGTAAACAAAGCAAAACTCTCCATACAGTATTGTCACCCTGTGCCAACCAGAGTAATCAACGAATGCCAGAAGGCTTGTGCATAAAATCCCTATCTAATGCCTACTCATCCAATATCCCCAGACTAGTTTCTGGTTTGTGGCATTCATTGATTACTCTGGTTGGCACAGGGTGGCAATACTGTATGGAGAGTTTTGCTTTGTTTATAAACAAATATGTGCTAGTATAAGAGATAGTGATCATGTGATATATTTTAAGTCTTGTATTTTTGATTTGTTTCAGAAGTGCAATCCAACAAGGATATGATTTTATAATAATGGATTCTATAGTATTATATCCTGCAACTTATTGAATATATTGATTAGTCTTATGACCCTGTCACTGTATTTTTTGAAATTTTTATGAAACATTTATGAATAAAACAATTTTAACCACTTTATGTTATGTCAGTATGGTGTCCATGTCTCACTTCCATACATTAAAGTAAAATTACAACTCTTTACACTTATAGTAGTAATCAATATATATATTACTTTTCTTTCCTGCTTTTTCTCTTTTTATTATAATGTTTAATCTTTCTATACATTTATCTTATTTGTTAAATATTTTTTACAACTGTCAAACTCCCTCCCCTCACAACTTTGACACCATCCACCTCAGATAAATACAATAATGATTATTGCTAATCATTTTTCTAAACTAGAGATTATTTCTAGCACAGATATAAACTTTAAACCTCAATTAAAGATTAATATATCTGATTCTTTAATTTTAAACATACACACACACATGGAGCTATTCACCTTTCTCTTTTCCATGTGAAGAAGTTTTCATGATATAGAGTAATTTTTCATATACCAAAGCGTATTCCTTACCAATATACCATATTACACTTAATCAAGTTGGTTCTTTAGTTGGAAACTGTGCTGTTTTTTTAAAAATCCTATTTTATCATAATCCATAAGATGCCATTGTTTTGAGCTTGGATGCATCCAATTTCCTCTAGAGCGATTTTTCTATCTAAACAAAATACTCATGCAGATTGTCTGCAGATCATTTGAGTTCACAAAACCAAAACCATTATTTCTCCAGGCCATTATTTATAGTTTCCACCACTGTGTGTATTAAAGTCTCCGAGAACAAAAAATATTTTTGCGACAACGCTATCCAACCATGAATAAAAGTTTTATTTCTTAGAACTTTGTGGATGTTGGAGCATATGCATTAATAAAATTGATACATACCATTATATATATAATTGATGAATAGGACCTGGATTCAAATTGGACTAGATGAATATGAATTTTCTTAGATTTTAATTAGGTTTGGGTTGGTTTTCTTTTGAGCCTCAGCTATTTGGCCATTATTAACCAATCAATATTGGTCAGTAAATGGTTATCTGGCTATTATTATTATCTGAATAGTAAAATGAGGATGAAAAACTACTCAAACTCGCACTACCTCACAATCAATAAGCCTGATGGGAAAGTATTTTATTCGCTATTCGCTGCTCCTCTTATAGACAATTGATGAAGAAGCCAGTGTCCAGCAGCTGACTACTTAATAACTGTTTATCTTTACTGCCTTAGTTCACAGATTTGGTTTTATGACATTTATGAGACTCACTTTTACTATTTTATTTTTTGTCTCTTTATCCCCCTCCCCCCCAATAATTAGAATGACTAAGGTTATTGTCAATTATTGCACTTACTCCTGACTTAAAATCATAATGTTATTCAAAAACATCTAATTTGTTCATTATATATAGCAAAAGCTGCTGAATTTATTGACTTTTGTTGAGAAATGTTCTTTTGATGATTATTGGGTTTGTTTCTTGGTTGCTTTCTAATGTTTTATAGAATTGTTTTCACCCTACTCTGGAATCATCTATTGTAAGTTTGAGAAATCACAATGCCATGCCAGATGATATAAAAACAGGCAAATCTCTCCATACAGTAGAGCCACAGCCAGAATAATCAATGGATGCCAGAAGGCGTGTACATAAAACCCCAGTGATCATGTGACCAGATGATATAGTGTGATAAATCCCCATCTCCATCTGGTGTCCATTGATTACTTAAACTTATAATAGATGGCTCTCAAATAGGGTGAAGATAACTGCTCTTGAAACATGTAAGCATGTACAAGATTAGTGATGATATTGTTGGCATCCAGTTTATAAAGAAACAGATAGCTGTTTTAAAAGAATGATTAAATTTTGATGAAAATATTTTGTATCATGTTTCATTCTGTACTGTATAAAACACAACTTCTTATACCAAAATCACTGAAATATCCATAATTATGTCAATATAAAATAATAATTATATAATCAGTTTGTTAGGAAGTCATTTGACATTCAAATATTATATCTAACTATTGTTTTATTCAAATGATTAATTTTACTACTTTTTCAAATTTGATTCAGGAGCCTTTAACTCTCAAATATATCTTTCTTACCACTGTACTAAATTAAATAAGAACTTTTAAAATTAATAAGTCCATTGTTCAATGGAAATTATGTAATGGTAGTGAGTCCCAAACATTTGAGATATACCATGTTTATAATTTTTTCATAGAATAATTACTAAATGCTCCTTGACAAAACCAAATGTTGAATATAAAACTGAATGTTGACCATCGTATAGTCCCAAAAGTCAGAAATGAATAGTTATTATGGGTTGTTTGGGAAGTAAATTGTTCTATTATCACTATTAAAAGGAAATTCTTTGTAAAAAAGTATCTGTACTGAGGATTCTTGATTTTCCCAATTTACATTATTTGATAGTGATATCTATCTTTACTTCTAGAAACCATTACTGTAAGCATCGATTAATATTATCAGATAGTAGGTGGTATTGAAATTTATATCTTTATGATATGTAGAAGGCATTGATTTTCACAGTACTCATCTATTTGTTTTTATTTTTAGCTAAGCAACTGGTTATGCTCTGACATTGGCCATAAAATTACAAATTGTAAAGCAAGGATTGATAACTTTTATGCTGAGAAGTGATTCATGTTGTCTGCCATTAGGAAGATCAAATTAAAAGCAGCTGTAAAAAAGAAAAAGAAGAGTCTGAAGAAGATATTGATGGGTGGATATCTTAAGAAGATAACAGGAGATAGGAGAAATTGTAGAAACGTTTTTTACAAGATGACCTACCAATAAAATACCACACAGGGCATGAATATAACAGAACTACCATTTGGTTTCTATTGGTAATTCCACTTCACAGTAGATGTCTCTGAAGTATCATAAAGAAAAATACTTTTGGAAGTAAAATGTAACCTCATGTTCGGAAGATCTTAGTAGATGCTAACATTTCATTTATATGAATGTATACGAAGATAAAATTCTTTGCATTATTGCAGATTACATTTGAAACACAATTACCAATGGATAACATGTGATCATAATTTTGGTCGTAATCATTAATAATTTTCATTGCTTAATGAAATTTATTCGAGCATTGCATTATTAGACCTAAAATTGCGGACACTCGTAAGTGAGAAATCATTTTAACTCCAGAAAAGAAATAAATAAAGAAAGAAAATACAAAGAATAAAAATTTAAAGATGACTTTATGATAACTATACAAATTGATCAACGAACCATAAATTATTCATATATTTATTTGACATCTTATATTACTTAAACTTCTACAACAAACTTTTTTTTCTTTTGAAAAACCATCCTACCTTGCCTAATTATAGTTCTTCCTTGTATTCTCTTGTTAGAAACATTCCTCTATTCAAAGTAGTCAGAAATGAACTGTCAATTATATATTCCATGTTGATGTAACTGCTTTGTAAAGGTGCCTATAAACTGTTCCAAAGATTACATATGTAAATATGGAAAATAAAATTTGTTACTAATGTTTTGTTTAACAATGTCTACTACAAATTTCTCAGGTTTTTTTTTTTTAACAAGGAATAATAAATCTATTTTTGTATTGTTGTGAAGAATCTGCATAATGTGAAGAATAATTAGCTAATTTCAAAAATTTCCACAAATCTCAATTAATAACTACTCTTTCCTATTGCATTGCCGAATGTATACCATATAATACTCAATTGTCCAAGCACCTTACTACTTTTACAATGCTTTATTTTCCACCCTTTTCTACAGTTTACAGTTTCAGTTGCCCCATCAATCTTCTTCAGAACATTATATCTCCTAATCTCAACTATATAAGTTTACAGTTTCGATTGCCCCAGCAATCTTCTTCAGAACATTATAGTTGAGATTAGGAGGTATAATGTTCTGAAGAAGATTGCTGGGGCAATCACAACTGTAAACTGTAGAAAAGGGTGGAAAATAAAGCACTGTAAAAGTAGTAAAGTGCTTGGACAATTATTATATGGTAAATCTCAATTAACTTAGTCGAATGCCTTAATTAAATCAATAAAAGCAATGTATAAGTCACATCCTTGTTTACAGCACATTTCTTGCATTTCATTTCTAAAAGCATACTGAATATCCAGTAATCAGTCATTTATGATTAGAAATAATAAAATTTATGAAATAGTTTTGTAGCAGTTGATAATATTATTTCGTGATATTTACTACTATTCTTTTCATTTTTATATATTGGAACAGGTATTAGTGTTTTTAAGATAATATATCACAGCACTCACGGATGTATAATCTTAAAAAATTTCAATAGTTTTGATATTTATATCACTACCAGATTTTAAAACTTCACCAGATATTTTATTAGGAAGTACAGCCGTTTCATTTTTAGGCTTACAGTGAGTTATTGTGACTTTGTTATGTTTATACAAATCTAAATGAGTCAGTACGATCCATTTATCATTATAAGATGTCTTGAATTCTCAAATCATTATTCAAAAAATGATCAAAGTACTTCATCTATCTGAAATATAATTATCATAAAAAATCCCAACCATTTATTAGATAGGATATAATATTGTTTTTAATTTATATGTTACTTTTAAAGCATTAAAAAAAAAGATAAAAAATGATGATGATCAGAGTATATCTATATGCCATTTGTTGTTGCATTCCACTAGGCATTGAACTTTCTACATTTTAATGTCTACAGCATATTCTGTTGTTATGCCAAGAAGTGAAAGCTTGGCTTTCTTTTTAATCAAATCACTAATACAGTTAATATCCGAAACCAAATTAGAATTATTTTTCTTTTCTACTAAATCCAACAATGGTTTATTCATGTTTAAAACTTATTTTTTAGAGCGATTTCCGTGCCTCAGCAACATGATGAACTTGAAAATGCAAATTAGAACATATTGTGTTTAATAAGTCTTGAAATTTAGCGCTAGCAGCAGTTGTGCGTAAAGAATGAACATCAAATTTCCTTACTCGTATGTTTGGAATGTAATCTATTTTTCAATGTAACTGTCATATGCTAAATTAAGCTTAGAGCCCATAGATTCTCTTAATATTTTAGGGGACTGATAGTTAGTTTTTGGGCCAGAGGTGATATTTTCTATCAATATGTGTGATTTTAAATTCTCTGAGAAGAAAAAAATGTATCTTTCAGTGGTATTGATGCAGTATCGGTATCTAATGAAGAATAAAATTATTTTTTTTTCTCTAAATTTTCTGAATTTAATAAGCATCAATGAAACAGCCCAACTGGTTCTGATCCAGAAGTAGTTAAAGGCTATTCTATGTATGTTCTGAGACAAAGTTGGACTCAGAAAAGAAATAATTCTTCTAGAAGACTAATTCTTCCATTAATGAAGATCCAAAGCCGAGAGATTTCTCTTCTTTGGCTTTAAAATATTGGCAAAAGATTATGCTTTTTTGTGAATTTTGTCCTTCTACATCATAATCAGCAACAATTCACCCTTTATCTATCATCAAGTTTACCATAGTAGAATCTTCTGCAACCCCGGATAATTGGGGAGAAATACTAGTTTGTCATTGGCCAAACTTATGAGATCTAATTTCAGGAACTATCCAATCCAAATGAACATATTTTTGGAACTTCTAAAGAAATGACAGTCTGCTTAGGAAGTTGCCAATATTTGTTTGCTAGAAAGCAGATGTCACCCAATAAAGAATCCACCAAGGCATATGTAACTTCCACTATCTAGAGGACCACTGGTCATATCTGGCCTTAATCTGAATTTGTTAGAATATACTGTAGACTTTTTTTTCTGTATGTCTAAATTTCATTAATTCATGATGGGAATACTAGTCCCTAAATATGCTACAGTATTGTTGGTAAATTTATAAACATATACCATTCCAAATAATATAGCCAAAAAAAAAAAAAAAAAGGAATCCATATTTTAATATCTACAAATTATAATTAATATCAACCCAATTGAAAAACATTTAAATGTATACCTTTATTATATAATAAATAAAGCAAAATCATATGCAGTTCTAGAATCAGTTCAACAAACTTGGAAAAATATTAAACTTGGTTGCAGGAACTGAGTGGAATTCCCTTTCACATGAACATTTATTTATCATTTTATTAACATCTAATAGCCTGTTACTATAGAAACTATTAGAGCATAATGAGAGTTACTCACCTTTTTTATATAATAAAGTGATCATTAAAGATGTACTGTCTATATTCACTCATGATAATGACCCTTGCTTATTGTGTGTCAATATGTTGAAATGGAAGATACTTCAGGGGCTCAAATGTCACATGATGATTATTGCCCTGTTTGGATTAGTATAGTGATAGAATGACAAATCTGAGAACTAAATATTACTACACTGAAGCGCAATCTGAAGCTTGAATGTCACATGACCTCCCCAACAACTAAATGTTTATTTTTTATTATCTTCAGTATCAGTAGAATTTTTAACTAATATGAATATGAAATGTGTCCAGATTACTAAAAACTGCTAGGCTGCAGCTAATCTAACAAATCTACGAATGAATTATTATTATCATTCTTATTATTAAGTCAACTTATTTGCTAACCTCACTGTGAATCGGATAAAGCTGTTGCCTTCTAATATCATTGGACATCATGAGTAATTAATTATTCTTTATGTAAAGAAAATATTACCAAATTCACCACTTCCTTTATTTTGCTGTAATATCTTATATAAATGCAATTTAGCCCTTCTTCTTTGAACACTTTTTAGCAGAAAATCTTTTATACATATATAGCTCTGAAGAACACTGCAGGGCAGTCGAAACATGATTGTGTATGCATATATGTACAAT
Source organism: Epiperipatus broadwayi (assembly GCA_028023455.1). NCBI lineage: Eukaryota > Metazoa > Onychophora > Udeonychophora > Euonychophora > Peripatidae > Epiperipatus > Epiperipatus broadwayi. The sequence goes on along the minus strand of JAQFVV010000369.1, from coordinate 450,361 downwards.
ATAAGGTTTTTGCTAAAAAGTGTTCAAAGTAGAGTGGATAAATTGCATTTATATATGAAGAAAATATAAATGCTGAAAACTACAAGAACTCATGGTAAATAAAATGATGTAACTTTGTCTGCATGAAAATATTTTTACTTGGTTTTCAAATGTTATAAGCACACTCCTTGTCTCAATTTCAAGCATTTACTAGCATAGAAATCCCAGCCTACTGTCTCTCACTATATATGCATTTTGTCAATCATTTTCATTTATCAGGTGAGTCAGAGGTATTAAACATGACATTAACAGTTCAATATTTTCCATTATATCATTCTATCATAGGTAAAGTTCTGTTTATATTCACTTTTAACCACTTGGGATGAAATGAATAATTGTTATATTTAAGAGATAGTTTCACATTTAAAATTTTCTTATCAGCACATTCCTCCTTCCAAAACTTCATTTCATTGCAGCTATTCATTCATTATTGCAAAATCCCTGATAATCCACTCATTACTCATAATATATTCTCCAGTATTCATAAGCTAAATAAAAGAATATTTTGGAAAACAGAAAAATATTTAATGTACTTTAGGGTACACTCTACAATTTAGTTTAGCTTCTCAATAGTTATAGCTATATTATTAACTTTAGTAACTCTTCATATCATTAATAGTCATACACTGTCAGTATCACCACTCCTATCGCGATTGATGCATGTGGAAAAGTAATGCAAATAAAACAAAAATTAAATGAAGATATGGATACGCATGAAATGGAAGTATAAAATTACTTCTATTAGATCTACCATTCCAGATTATTGAATCTACAAATCGTTGAATTGAACATGTGAAAGACTTGAATTTTACGATACATGGTTTTTGCAAGAGAGACCGACCCTGTTTTAAGTTATAAAAATTATCTCAGAGAATCTTGAAAGGCTTAGTGTGGGGGTATGATGGTAGACTCCAGTTCAAGGTCCACAGATTGCAGCCTATTTCCACTGCTTCCAGAGTTTCTTATGAACTCCTTTCTGAAGAATAGCACATTTAAACATGTATTACCTCAGACTCCAAAAAGTTCAATTCTTTCAGAAAGAAGAGGTTTATGAAGAAGTATATATATATATCTAATCGAATGGCTTTATTGCTCAGGAGTTAGTAAGAAGTTCCAGAGCCGGAAATGGTAGAACTGGAATAGATCGGGGATCTTATTCTCCACAGTGTGACATTCTACTACTGCAATAAAATATGCAGGGTTGAAGAAGTTAAAAAATAGAACAGAAATATGTCAGACTAAACATAACACCAGTAAGAGCAATATATGTGTGGAGTATTTGTGCTTCAGAGATTGGTTTCGATAGTGACTTTTAACTATATATATTTTTTCTGTAGTTAGAATGGTCCATCCTCCTTTTCTAGTACTGTAGTTGCTAATGATAATTTACAATAATATCAATCAAAATATAAATGAGTCCCCTATTTTCCAGCTATTTTTTTTTTTTTAATTCATCAATTTCATAAATTTTCTTACGCGGTGAGAAGAATTTCATTTCTCATTGGCCACAGTTGTACGATCAACTAAAGAAACGACCTTCACTGATATGATGTATATACTATAAATATTTTTATACTATTACACGCAGCAATGAAATATTGGTTAACTGAACCGATAAAAAATAAATATTAGAGAGCGCAAGTCTGTCGTTGACACAATAACGTGTTTTTGAAATAAGAAATGTATTTTAAAACTAAAAGTTGAAATATTATTTCTCCAGGCGGAACTCTTTCCCGCTTTTGTCAGACTTTTCAACACCAAGTTTGATAACTTGAGGCTTAACACAGAGGGTTACATATAAAAATAAAGTTATAAATGGCTCTAAAAATAGAATCAAAACAAATTTACAGCCTTGTATTTATTATGCGCATTCTTTCTATAGTATTAAAAACATTTTTTTCAAGAGCGGCAGATTCAAGAGCTACAAATTGAATTCAGTTTTGCGACTTCCGGTGTTGGAACAATCTTACGGATTCCGAGCAATAACCAGTCAATTGTTACTAGGATCAACCTATAATAGACAAATATATATATAGTTTTAAACAAAATAACTATTTATATATTTGCAACAGAAAGATAAATGATGCAGTGTTAGTCAGCCCATGATCTGAATTCAAATCCGGAAGCAATACGATTGTTAAAAAAAAAGAAACCAATCAAACTCACAATTTTTAGATAGATGATCTATAGTCATATTTAATTAATCACTCATATCGCTCAATAAATGGATCTGGCTGGGTTTGGCCAGAAAATGTTATAGTAGGTGAAAAAAAAACGGATCTCAAAAGGTTGCAAAAGAGCTAGGAAAAGACCAAAAAAGAGATAGGTGTTGACATGATGTAGATGGCTGAAGAGAATGAGAAAGTAAGAAACTTACAGACCGGCGAAACTGGGTTGAACTCGGATTTTCATCCTGCAGAAGATTGATATGACAAACGAGAATAAAATGGATGTGTAGGTATGACAGAGGTAGAAAAAGTTACAAAAACATTGCTAAAATATTATTTATCCACGAGATTAATTAAACAAGAAAATACTGCAAATAGACAACCTTTTTTAGTAGCGCACGCGGTCTCTAAATAAAAAAAAACATTTAAAATAATTCAATTAAAATTTACAAAACGTATTGTCTGGAATTAATTTTTAAACTCGATGCCGAAGTAAGTAGTTAAAACAGTCAAATAACTTATTAAAGAATGTTCAGTGTATTCGAAAGCGAGGGTGACAAGTCATCTTCGCAGCAATCTTTATTATCCACCGGAGCGGAATATTCCTGGGGGACTGCTGATCACGAATTAATCACGTCACACGCAACTAAGACTTCTGCGTTTTTTTTTTTAAACAAACACACAAGTTTTAAATACAGTAGTTATCAACTTTCCTGTCGAAAACAAAATAAAATAAAACACATTGCGTTTTCTATATATAGGATTCTATCGATCCTAAATAATCTAAATTAAATAGGATTGATTCGATATACTACAATGAAGTAAAAGAATAGACGCTGTTTCCAACACAATTCTCTAGATTCTTTCCCTTTTCTTGTCTTCGTTTTATCTTGATGACTTCAGTCATTTAAGTGAGCAAGAGTTCATGATTCATGAATGTTTCAAGCCATTGATCATCTCTTCCCATATGGTAAACAGGCAATTACATTTGTGCAACTACCATTTCTATTCCACTCACAGCATCTCTAACTGCAATCTGTCCTTTATGCAAATCTTCTCAACACTGAGAAAGCAATACTATCATATTACTTCAGAACTGGATTTAGGATAGCCATTTCATTTGTCAAAAATGTGATGTTTGGTAGCCAGTCACAAACGTGGATAAAACAAGTAGGGGGAGGGGGTCAAGTCTGGGTGATAGTAGAAAATGATTGTCATCTTTTTATATAAAGTATGTGGAAAATGCAAAATGTCAAGATGAACTCATCCAAGACCTGAATATAGAAAGGCATTCAAGGCTAAAGAGCTGTCATGGGTTAATAATGATGTAGCCATAAACTGTAAATTGTAGAGCAAAGTTGACAATATTTATGCCGAGAAGTGATTCATGTTGTCTACCTTTACTATAGAAAGATCAGTTAAAGGCAGCTACAAAAGAAAAATAAAAGGTAAGAGTCTGAAGAAGATATTGATGGGTAAATATCTGAAGAAGATAGCAGGAGATGGGAGAAATTATAGAAAAGATTTTTACAAGATGATCTACCAACAAAATACCACACAGGGTTTGAATATAACAGAACTACCATTTGGTTTCTATTGGTTATTCCACTTCACAGTAGATGTCTCTGAAGTAGGATGAAAAATACTTAAAGTAAAGTGCAACCTAATGTTCGGAGCATTTGTGATTCACAGATTGGTTTATACAATCACTATAAAACTTTTATTTTCTCAAAATTAGAAGGGCCATACTTGTTTACAAGTGGTTGCTGTATATATGCAATCCATTTATGATATTTATTCTTTTTGTCATTTGAGTTTACAGGATTTTCTATTACCTTGTGAACTGGTTGATAACTTTCTTGGCAGTATGGAGGGCAAGTCAACCCTGCCAGTTTTCCCAGCCACCATTTGCAATCACCATTCATGCTCATTATATCTTTCAATAATTAGTGCATCCATAATTGGTGGTAATTTTATTATCTTGATGTATCCTTCACTGTTCAAAATCGTAATGAAATTTCAATGTAATGATTTTCTTGAATTACCACATACTATAGTTTTTATATTAGGCTATGCCATTCCATTTAGTACAAGTAATAGAGTTGAATAAAAGACTGACTTAAATTTTTTCTCAAGCTTGTAGGAGTTTAAATTAAATTGTAAATACTTTAACTCATGAAAGTTGTTTTCTTTAAATTTCTAATTTAGATTCTTTTAGTCAACCTTCAACCCTGATCATATCACTTGCTTTGTAATTTTTACAAATGGTTTAAAATTAACAAACTGTTTGGTTTTAACAAAATGGCTTTTCATTTAACAGTACATAATGTACACCAATATATACTAAATTAAATTTTTTACAATTTTTAATTAGTACTCAATACAAATATATGTTTATATTTATTATTGTGCTGATTATATAGTTTTTGATTATTAATACTTATTAAGACAATAAACCTAAAGCATGTGCACTTGAAAATGCGAAGGTAGGGACCTCTACAGGTCTTAACCACAAGCTTAATCATAAGCTTAATGATCTATTATGTTTTTTTTTTTTTGCTAATGAGATGTACATTCTTTATTATGTTGATAGTATTTACAGTCTCAGATAGCAAAATATAGAAAGATACATTTTGAAAGTAAATAGGGAGATTAAAAGCGAAGTATGTGAGAAAATATGATGTATTGTTGATATCATTGAAAGAATTAACAAATGAACTTGATAATTATTTTAGAATAGATCCTAAAAGATTGCAAATAAACTTAGAAAAAGCCCAAATGGATGAAATAAAGTTTGCTGGAGTGTTATGAAGAAGAGAAGCTGTAGATCAAAGAGACCGATTATGCTTGGAGAGACTACTCTGCATTGAATTAGTAATAGTTATAAGTGATGATGATGATATTTCAGTAAAAATTGAGTATGTATTTTTATATCCCTAAAATCTTTAACTATGATTGATTCTTAAAGAAAAGATATAATTGAAACAGTTTAAGTGAAATATCATTTCTCAAATGGGAGATCTGTTGGATACGAGGTGTTTAATATATATCACAAGTCCAAATTAAGATAATTACTAATACTGCTTCATGCATGCAGAAAATATTAACAACATTAAATACATTTTCGCTATTGAGTACCTCTGTCAAAGTCAACCCTTGTATTCAAAATAAAAACAAAAATATCTTTTGATTGTTTTCTCCATGAATGAAGCAGTATCCATATGTTAATTGATTACATTTCAATAATCATTTTCAGTTTTCCCCACAATTCATTACATAAGTGATTAAACTCAGACTCTCACATGACCCTCAACCATCTATGCTGTCTCATACTGCTGATACACTTGATCACACACATACTGAAAAGATAAATAATCATCAATATATATATTTCATGCTAAACCAGCACTCGTCAGTTGGTCCAGATTATCATTTCCATATATATATACAATCAAAGCTCAGCTTATATTAATTAAGATAACCAATCGTCATACTTTAATGGGACAGGCTTCAAACCACTCCATCCCACAACTCTTCAGCCATCCACTTCATTGAAAATCTGATGATAGTGCCAACCCTCTCATCCTACTCATGTTGACCACAAGTCCATTTATGAGGGATGGGTCTTACACTACTATATTTTGAAATAGGTCTTCCCATCCCACATATATGTATGTAAATGGATTATGTCCTGTACATGAGAGGTCACAGTGACTTGTGGTCAACATGGGTAGGATGAGCAGGTTGGTACTTTGAGCATTCCATCATCAGATTTTCAATGAAATGGATGGTTGAAGAGTTGTGGGGTGAAGTGGTTTGAAGCCTGCCCATTAAAGTATGAAGATTGGCTATTTTGATATAAGCTGAGCTTTGATTGTATATATGTGTGGAGATGATAAATCTGGACCAACTGATGAGTGCTGGTTTAGCATGAAATACATATATTGGTGATTATTTATCTTTTTGACATGTGTATGATCAAGTGTATCAACGGTATGAGATAGTGTGGATGGTTGAGGGTCATGTGAAAGTCTGAGTTCAAACCCTCTATATATTACATGTATAAGTGCAGTTATGAAAAAGCCTGTACTGTAGAAAATAAATTATATTCCATAAATGATTAAAAAAAAAGTATCTCACAAATTGCTGAATCATCATTAATTATTCTATTGGTATTTCTGTTTTTTTTTTTTTTATGAACAGCTCAATATATTGCACAAAGTACTAATTCATGTTTAATCATTTTGTCTGTTGTAATTATAAATTTATTTAACGGACATGGACATTGATTACGTAAGTAATATTTACCAAGGCAATTAAATTATTGTAATAGATTTCTAACTATAAGATCTTTCCATTGACTCGTTATAAATCGAAAGATTTTGCGAGGACTAATATGTAATAGGAATTGTGGACTTAATCAGTGAAATATTGAATAGCTTCATGCTCTCAGATCTAACCACATCAGCTTCACCTATTTATATAGAATGTAAGTTGAAGTAAAGAAGGGTTTCCCTCTTTTCTTCCAAAGCGTAAGCTTGTGTTTAAGACCTGTAGAGGTCCATACTTTCGCATTTTCAAGCGCACATTCTTGAGGTTTATTGCCTTGGTAAACATTGTCTGTTGTAACCACAGTTTTAGTAATATTTACTAAGTAATTACACTTATTACCATTGAAAATTATTAAGCTATCTGGTAATCATATTAATAGCATTTTTCAGAATGGCTTATCAACTGGTTTGTTTTCAAACTTTTCAAAGGCACATTCATTTTATGTTCATAAATCCATCCATTTCATTTATAATCATCCTTTTCTTGTTCACTATCAATCTTCGTCATTATACTTTTCTTTAATCATTTAGTTATATCACAATATAACTAAATTAAGATAGTTGTAACCTAATCATTTTTTCATCTCAAAGGAATTCAAACATCTAATCTAAATATGCCACATTCATTTTTTCTCCTTGTCCATCAAATTCACAAAAAGTTTTCACGATACCACAATTCAAAATAGTACTCTTTTTATCATTTTTTTTCACTATCCAATTTTTATATTTTCATCTTTATGTCATCATAGTCAATATTGTAACTTGACCAATTGTGACTTGTGTTTTTAAAAATATATTCTTACATCTATAAATTTTGTTTTTCAACATAATTCTACTTAGTATTAGTTTCTACCATAGAATTCATTTTTGCTGATAAATGATCCAAGAAGATATATACTGTCAACCACTTTACTGTATTTTTAAAGTCGACTGTTGAACCATTCATTACAGTCTTTTTTTTTTCCCATTTAGCTGTCATCCCATTTTCCAACCGATTTCTTAACATTTCTAATGAATGGTAATGAATCTTTTATTGGCTGCCACTATATTTCATTACCAAACTAAGACTATTTGCAAGCCTGTTATTTAACTCTTGCAAATTTTAATTGTACATATTGTATCTAATAAATAAGTATATTTTTTAATTAATTTTTTTAAAATTTAAATTCACTGGATTATTTCTTTTAATTTCATTTTCATGTCATGCTAACAATCAAATCTGGTCTTATTATTTTGCGGTCCAACGAAGAAGTTGCTACGGCTCCTCAGAAGTGACCAATAACTTGAAGTCATTCTTTTTTTAACCTGTGTTTAATAATCGATCATAAGGTTAATTGCCTTGGATGTCATTTGACATTGATTATGTAAATGTAAATATTGAATTTAAAATTTTTGCGGTGGAATTTTGCTTTTTATTAAGTTTTGTTTCTAAATTCTTTTTAAGTATCACCCACCAATAAAGTTCTTAATTTTATCATTTCCTTAATTCAAACTTGTGAAGGAATGGCATTTTTTAACAAGCCAGAAAACTTTGTAATTGCAATGAAATAAACCATATGCAACTATAAAATATTATTGAAGTGGAGATAACACAAACAATACTAAATGTAAACATAGTCAAAACTCTCCCCATACAGTTATGAGCAAGCATGAGAGACAGTGATCATGTAATACTAAATGTATATAATCTTAATGCATTTTTGATATAGAGCACTCATTTCAAAGGCACAAGTTGTGCCACAAACTCATTCTCTATTGAATATTGTTTGTGTATTCTCCATTTAAATATCATTTTATTAGAACTGCATATAGTTTAATAACACTCTTTAATTCTTTGTTCTAACCCATTTATTTTGACCCTAGTTTTAATAAAGTTCTAATTTTCAGGAAATGTCATTTACATGTTTTCCTTCTATTCATGTCCTCTAGTCTTTGATTCTAATTAATCCAGGGCTATATCTATAATCATCTGCCTTTTTAAATTTAGTTTATTACTGCTATCATTAAAAAGTAACAGATGCGAAGTGATCTGCATTTGTGGCGGTTTATTTATTTTTCTACATTTACCAAATGGAGTCCAGTAGTCTTGTTCTTTGTGTGGGATTATTTTAGTATTAAGTTACATGAGTACATTATGCAAATTAGTGAAAAGGTGACTGGTTCTTTATCTAAGATGCATGCAGTACCATCTTTGAATCAACATGTGTATAGTTACATAGTTTAATTATTCATAAAAATTCTAAGGCGCTAGTGTTTTTGGATCATGAGTTCTGACACGAAATATGACTGTGTTTTGTACCTTCATTAATCATCTTCATTGCTTTTCCTGACATCACAAAATCTTGCAAAGCACTTGAAAACATTTTTGCAACTCATGTGTTCACGGCTATATACAGTTTGAATCATTTCAAATATTTCAGTAGCCATTTTCCCAATTGTAAACAAAATTTAATATTAGGACATTGTTTCGTTGGGATTAAAACATAATCACATTTCATGTCTGCTTGTGTTCCAGACACAATAGCAACTTCAGATTTTTGTGGCGAATAGCTAAATTGTGCTGCTACTTAACGTATGCATAGATTCATAGATGGCACTGCAAGCAGTTTGAATAGAAAATCAATCACTTTTCACTGTGACACACTGTGAATTTGTATATTAATATTAATTAGCAATTGATGTGTATATGGGGTTTTTAAAATTATGTATGCTAACTTGTGTAATTTTTTTTTTTTTTGAGTACACGTTTGAATTTACAGCCAAATTAATTCAAAAGTTTATTATTCTGACTATCATATTTTGTTTTACTTCATTTCTTTTTTTTTTTTTTGTATTTATTACACGAAGACAAATTGTTTTGACTTACAATTCTAAAAGTTGAAATCCAATCGTAGGAGGATATTACATGTTCAAAATAAAGAATATGTTTATTTTTTAAATAATAATGGAATGATTTTATTGCTTGAGAAGGAGTGCTCTGGAATCTGTCACTCTTCCATCACATGAACGCACACACACACACATATATATATACATTTTGAAATGTTAAATATGTAATGTTTTAAATTATAATATTTGAATTGTATTTATAGATAACAGTTAAGTTTAACTTTATGAGTAGGCTGTATATGTCTGGATAATCAATAAATTGTTTATCTATTAATTTTTAAAGAGCTTTTATTATAACATATTTACATTTTTATTTTACTATGTTTCTTTTATGTAATACTAATAGATTGACTTGCTACCCTTTCAACATTCTATCAATAATGAATAATATTGTAATGTTTTAGTATTTTATCATAACCAAAAATTCATCGGTATGTATTAATTAATTGTTTAGTAAATCATATAACATTTGAACATCCAAATAGTAACGTGAGCAGTTCATCCATTTAACTAAACTGAGATTGATTTTTAAAAAAAAATTTACTCAGCTAAGAATCAATGCAGAATCTTTTCTTAAATTTGCTTTCTATCTCTGCTACATCTATTCAGGCTATCAGAATCTGGGTTCAAACCCATCCTTTTTAGCTAAGAGTCAATGCAGAACTTTTAAATCTTAAATTTGCAATTCTGTCACAGTTCTAATTGCATAGTTCGTTGGAATATGGATTCAAACACAAGCTTTCATTTATTTTTATTTGCTTTTTTAGTAGTAGTTTTTTTGGCTGCATAGAAATTGAGATATTCTAATCCATTTTCACTTTTATAAATAAAATGTTCGCTGTAATTGACGCTGTTTGCGTACATGTAAGTCTACTAGTTGTGAAATTGCATTATTTTCCCGCCGTTTGTTTTATTTTTATAAGACGTCTGTTTAGTTAATAATATTTCTCTAGTCTAATGAATGACTAATAAAAATTAATATCCTGATGTGTGTTTAAACTGAACATTTTATCAATTAACACATCGAAATTTAGATTGTAACATTTGTTCCTTTATTTATTTATTATTATTTGTAAATCGACAATTGATAGCTAATTAATAGTATTTTATGTTTCCGTTCAAGTCATAATCCACGTTTGGTTTGCATCCATTTCTTCTGTTTTAACCGTTGCCCGAAGCTTGATGATTAAGCTCACCTGCAAATTATATTTGACAATAGTCTGTCACCATTTCCCCCTCATTCCTGTTAATAGATTTTCAGAAGCATATAATTAACAGCAGTTGTTAAGGTTAGGGCCAGCTCTCTGAAGACAATTAGAAAATACATTAAGGGAATCCACAGGGAAGATTTAGCCTAAAAAGTAAATATTAATTTATACTTTCTCTTCTACCAATTTTGTTTTAAATAATGAATTCACTATTAATTAGGGATACCATTTTTATCTAATAAATATATGTCAGTTACTTTATACGTATATTTAATTTGATGTTAATTCTAAGCTCACTTAAAAGGAGGTAAAATAAGCCTTTTTTGCTTTGGCTTACAGTTATTGTACTACTATCCAATTATTCAAACGAAAGTAGTTATTGTATTACTATCCAGTAATCAATAATTATCTCAGCTCACAATAGATGACGCTAGAGTAGAGGAACAAAAGATGCTCATGTTTGTAGCAATCAACAACATTATTTTCAACCATTATCGATTCACTGCAGGATGAAGGTCTCTTCAAGTTCAATTCACCTCAGATTTCTAGCCTTTCTTCTCAATCATCTCAGCACACTCCGTTATTTTATCCATCCATCTCATATGTGGAGGCCTTAGGAACTGAGCAAGGCCAATTCCTAATATCCAATCCATACACTTGACGTTGCAACTGTTATTATGATGTAATTATTTAAATAGTATACGAACATGGGCTGCTCATCAATAAGCCAGCATGGTGAGTTTTTTGACCTTTTAGCTCTGAGTTTAAGATCAAGAAACACCATGGTCTTTCTTCTCAGTTGCATGATAGCTCTTAACTGAAATCAGTTAAATTTTCTCAAGGCAAAATGAATTTGTGTGTTTAAGCAATGATTATTACTGTATATGTCATATTTTTTGATGTTTATAATTTTTCTTAATCTTCATATAATATTTAAAAAATATTTAAAAGATATTGATAATCTGTACAAGTTCGCCACCCAGTCGCAGTAGGGTATTATAAGCAAGTAATAATATTACTTACTTGACTGTAATAATACTTAATTATTTAATTGTTAAATGGCAGTTGTTAAGCCAGTTTGTACCAACATTTAATAGATTTAACAAAATAATTCAAAATAATTTTTTGGTAAAATTCAAATAGTAGATTAAGAAATGTGTTTTGCCCTGAAGACATTTTTTGTCAATAGGGAAAAAATGAAAAGGTAGACAGTTATATTTATGAGAATCAATTAGTAGAAATTGAAGCGAATATAGTAAATTGATTTGGAGTCCATTTATTAGGAAAACTTAATATTAGATTTAAAGAAACAGACTCTTATACTTAGAAAAAAGTTACCTTTTACTATTAGTTTTATCTGCTTGACCTTATAGTTTGTGAAATATGGACTCAGAATGTCAAAATGAATCATTGTGAGACAGAGTAGTGTGGGAAGATGTGTGGAGAATAACCAGAAAGTAAAGGAAATAAAAAGAATGGATTTAAACCCCAAAATTTTCCAAATAAAGAAATTCAATGGAAATGAACTAGATCACATAGCAAGAAGTGTAAAACAATTGATTAAATGTCTAGAGATAAGCATTGTAGGAGTAGACCTCCTTTAAGATAGATAAGTGAAATATAGAAATTGATTTGTATCTGGTTAAAAGTAAATGAGTCACTTAACAACATATGTATTGCCACCTACAAGAAGAGGGTTAATTGCTGGAAAAAAGTAGAAATTTGGTTTGTGCTTTACTTGCTTTTTACATTTTTAGTTTCTAAAGTTAAGAAAAAAATGTTACTAACTTAAATGCATCTATCTTTGATCTCAATACCAAGAGATGATAGATGCAAACCTAAGTATGATGATTCCTATCATAATTTGCTGTAACTAATGAAATAACTGACCTGTTCTTGTCATCAACTAAGCATTTTTAAGTCAATGTCCATGGTAAATACTGAGAGTGAAGAAGGGTGTTATTTGTGTCAGTTACAATTAAAAAGATGGCACATCATGGCAAATTATCTTAAATGATTATAGTATCCTGTTACCTAAATCCTTGAACATACATTTGAACAACTCCATGAATGTGAAAGACTTAATATACCTGTCTTTCATGTGTAGAAAAAGTTCTCATTCGCATTGTCAATCATTATCAATCCACTACAAAAGATTCCATGTTTAAATCAGTTTCTCTGATCTATGCCTTTGTTCTTTACATTATTCCGGCAAACATCTTTATATATTCATTTACATGTGATTTCTTATTTGGTCTTTTATCAATCTTTACGATTCAGTTTAAAATTTTGGTTATTCATCTGCTGTAATCTCTTTTGGTACCATGTCCAGCCCAGTTCTATTCCATCCTCTTTTTTTCCCCAGTGATTACAATGATATCTATTTGAGAAAAATAATAGAACAATTTGCATAAAACTATGTTTTCAAATACATGATAAGAAATAGCTGTTGAATCTAGGACTGTTAGAGTGGCAGTAGTAGAAATGATTTGGTATTATTTGTAATATTAGAATTAAGTAAGTTTGTGAAGAGGATTTTCAGTCACTCACAGTTAAGATTATATACAAAATTATATTGTAAAATGATATCACATCACTTATATGATTTATAATGCTCTTTCGAGTAAATATTTTGGTAGTTATTATACAACAGTCATCTTCTTAAATTTGCTTCATTGTTGCCCCTTGTATAAGTAGTTGTTAAAGTCTTGAGCTTCTATTCATAGAGCTGCCATAACCGTTTAATATCCACAGTACACTAGCATTATAATTCATTTTTTATGTGAATATTTTAATTTAAGTGTAGGAAGGAACAACGTAGTGATTATTGGCTCTATTACCATCTCTTCAAGCTAGGGTATGAATCTGGTGACATTTGAAAATTTTTCCATGCAATTGAAAAATTTTTAGTTCAGCTAAAAAAATTTTCTCAGCCTTCTATTGCTAATCTGGTTAGCCATTCAATTGTTTAAGAGTAAATGGGTATTTAGTTATTAACTAAAGAATAAAGCAATAAAAGTCTCATCCATAACAGTTTGGCTTGTCTGTAAGTAGGGGAATTTTTGGTCTTACCATATTTGCTGTACAGGGCGCCACCAGGCCATTCGAACCTGGAAAATTTATATAGTAGGCAGATACTTACTGTTAAGATCCAAATTTTATTTTATATTGACCATATTTTTTTTACCGTTTTTTTTAAAATTTTTATGAAGCGATTTACCTTTTTCTGCTCTCTGATTGGCTTGCATATTTTGCAACAGTAGTAGAATGGCCGGCTCTGGAATTAAGGTTAAGAGATTATAGCTCTTACCCAGTGCTTGAATTTCTTATAAACTACCAAGTAATAAACCATTAGACTATTTTTTTAATGGCAATTGATAATATGAAGGCCACATTTTGTGAGTGTCTAAAATATTTTGATTATTGTAAAAAATTCTATTTAGAACGTTGGATGCCTGTATGCAAATTTCTCTGGAGTGTGGTTTATTACAGTGGGGGACTGCTGGATTCGAAAACTAAAGAAATTTCTGGATCAGTTCTTAAATCCAGTGAATTGAGTAGAACTGTTACACGGTTGGATGTCTAAATAACACATAATCTCTAAGAAAGTAACCATTATTATTATTTTCAACCATTATCGATCCACTGCAGGTTGATGGACTCTCCAAGTTCAATCCATCTTCAATCTCTAGGCTCCCATCTCCACATCACCCCAGCACACTTCCTTATTTCATTCATCCATTTGCTTATATATATTTGAGTGTAGCTAATCAACAAGGGACCATGATCAAGTGTAAGACCTTATTTATGTGGTTTGCTGTTGTTTGCCGCACTTTTAATATCTCTATTTATAACTGTAATATAAACCTTAATTGGCTCTTTGCATTATTAAGATGCAAATTATTTAAGAATAACTCATTATATATGTATGCAAATTCGACTCTTATGACTAAATAACTTTTTGCATTTTTTTACAAGATTATTATTTTTTTATTGAAAGGAGTTACTATTTTGAATAGTGCATGGGAATTCACAAATCTCATTAGTATTCGATATACGTATAATCCAGTTATATGTAATTCTATTTCAGATGAGATGAAGCTGAAAGAATTTAATGATAAATTAGGGGACATATACTAAATATGAAATTATATAATTGCCAATATTGTTTTTAAAGTTCAGCGAAAATAAATATTAAATCGGAAATTGTGCGATAGCCAAAAAAAAAAAACAAACAAAAAAAAAAAAAACAGCAGTTTTATGTCAATATATACATACACACACATACATATTTAAACAATAAACTGTGATATGTGTGAACTGTTTAGCTCCAAATGAGACAAAAAAAAAAGAAGCCGGTTTAATTAATGATTTATATAATTTATGGTAGGGGTAAGACATTCTTAACATCCTTTCATAAAATCAATAAAATAGAGGGCAGTATTCACTCAGCTTGCCAATTGATAGAGTGAGAATTGAGTGGTCTTTTATTTTCGTTTCACTAGCCAGCTAAGAATTGCTGAATACCCATTTGCCGACCAATGTTAGATAGTTAGGTGAGTTGTATTCTGAAAACAAAGATATTTTGTTTAATTAAGGAAAGTACTCGTCTACGCGTATTCTTGTTGATTATCGCGAAAATATTGGTGTGAGAACAAAATTTAGAGATTATATATCAGCTGTAACTATATATTTTGTACACTAATTTATAGTCGTTATTTAGAAATTATGACATTTTAGAAAGCAAAAGAAATAACCATTAACTGACTAATTCTTGAAACATTTTTATTTATTAACAGGTCATTAAACATGAATTCTTTTAAAGTCTGTAGGTTTTTTTTTTTTTTTATTGAAGGTTTTATTATTTTAATTGTCAATCAATATTTAAGGTAACAAGAAAACCTCTTTGAAATATCTAATGTAAAATAAAGATTGAATTGCGAATATCATTTTTGGCTACCACTAATTAATAGAATCTGGAGGTGATAAAATATCAATCATGAAAAGCTTTGAAGATGAGTCAACGTGCTTTGAGTCAGAGAGTAGCCCTGCGTGACGTCATTTATCACCAACAATAGATTCATATTTCTGTAGGCATAAAAGGAGTATTTACAAAAATTACTTAGGAATTTACTCTTTTGCTCATAACCGTCTTTTATGATGAATGATTATTTTTTTACAGTTAGAAAAAGAAAAGAATGTCAGAAACCCGTAATCATTTTTAATAAATCTAAATTAAAAAATAATTTATAAATGAAAGGAGGAGAGGGGTTGGTAGGTGGAATGGATCGTCCTTTAAAAATAGAATATCACATACGTGTGAAAAATTTGAATTCACTTTGATATAAATCATTTATATCAAGCTCATTTAACATTTATATAAAACAGTTGCGAAGATTAAGTCTGAAATAATTAATAATAATTATTGTTTTTGCAATAATTTAATGTTATCACATTTTATTTTTAATATAGATTTTAAAATGTTTATCTATTTGTCGGGATATGATTAATATTATCGAATTGACAATATGACGTCATCAGATATTGATAATATTCATGACATCATAGTATGAGGTCATCCTATTATATGAATTCTTTAAATTTAATTAAATTACTGGGAATGGGGATAAGAATGAAGTAAGATAGAAAAGTGCATTGGATATTTTCAAAGACCTGGAGAAAGAGGAAATATCTATTTTCAAAGAAATTTAAAAAGGGAAAGGTAAAAAGATTATAGAAGGGATCAAATAAGGATAAGATGGAGAGAATGTAAGATATGTTTGAAGGCGTTTGTAAACATTAATAATAATAAAAAGTAGAAAGAAGAATGACTTTTAATAGAGATTGAAAAAGAAGAGATTGGAAATAGTATGAAAAGATATTGAAGGAAAGTTTGTTTTCTTATATAAGGATTGTAAGATCCTATTATTTGGAATTCAAATTGTCAAAGTTTGATTTTTTTAAAAAAAAAAAAAAAATCATAGAATTATAGTATTGTCCATTAATAAAAAAATCAAAGAGCTTTATGACTCAGGAGTTCATAAAAAATCACATAACATATGCAAAACTCTCTCCATACAGTAGTGCCACCCTGTACCAAACAGAGTAATCAATGGATGCCAGAAGGCTTGTGCATAAAGTTCCTATCTAGTGTCTACTCATCCAATATCCCCAGACTAGTTTCTGGCTTGTGGCCTTCATCAGTGAGGAACCTTGGATCTGAGAGCACTGCACCTAGATCTTAGGATTTAATGCAACCTTCCAGCGGCCACCTTTTATCTCTACTTAACTACAAAACTATGAGAATGAAATTGAAAACACAATAATATTTTCAATCTAAGCTCAATAGCTTATATAGTCATAGATGTCTGAACTCAGTTCAGCACCCATACATTTTGGAGTCTTTGGCTCTTTAACAACCATAGCCACCACTATCCTATTAGGCAGGGTTGGTGTTAAATCACTAAACATCACATGATCACCATCTCTTGTGCTAGTATAAGAGATGGTGGTCATGTGATGTTTAATGATAACATATGCTTACACATGCTGTTAATAGGAGTATCAAACTCTTCATACAGTAGAGTCACAAAGTGCAAGCCTTCCTGCATCCATTGATTACAAAGACTTGCACTTAATGGCAGTATTGTATGAAGAGTTTGGAGTTCATAAAAAGTTGGAGTGCCTGAAAGTGTCAGACAATTGAAATTGTTATCCTCCAAAGTCTGATACTCTATGGCTATGATAAGAATGTTTTCAGTAGATTCTCTCTTGAAATAAAATATATGCTAGCTACGCTTCTTTTCATTTTGGGCAACTCAATTACTCATTTATAACCCTAACGTGATCATGTTATATGTTATTAATAATTTTAAAACATCTGATTTTTATGTTATCTACTCTTCCTATTATATATTTTTGAACTTTTTTCTTTTTATGTCTAAAGCAGTTATGCCTAGTCATATAACCATTTTATTCTGGTTTTTTTTAAAAAGTTTTTTCAATTGGGGTAAAATTCTTCAATATGATATATTTTTCTTTAGCATGTTTGTGTTTCAGTAACAGTGAAGTGTGGATAGATAATTATATTTTGGTAATAACAACAAAGTAATCAAAAGCAAAAATCGTGGATGAGGAAATAAACAGGCATAATTGAGAGAATTTGGAGGTTGAAAATGGAGTTGATATGGATATATTGTTAGAAGTGGTGACCACACATGGACAACTTTGTTTTTAAATAGATTTCAAAAAATTGTAAAAGACCTAGAAAGAGACCATGCATGAGATGGATGCTTGAGACAAGGAAGTTCGTTGAAGAAGAAAAGCTGCTGATTGCAGAAATTCAAATAAACTTGGACATTATGGTGCAATGGATTGTTAGATTGATGATGATTGAAAATGATGACATATATTTAATGTTTGGTTTGGTTGTTATGAAACATCAAAAAAAAAAAAGGCAAATTGCTTTTATCTTATCTAGATATGACTAGTTTTGTGGTACAATATTCAGTAAGTAATATACTACTGGATTAATAATCTATTTAGCATTTATAATATTTATTTTAATGTAAGCAAGAGAGGGATTGAATCGAGCAATAAACCTTAGTTAAATAATTTTTATTTAATAAAATAAATTATTGTTGAAAAGATTCTGAATAAGCATACACGCACACGACACACGTCATATATAAATACACTTTATTTTCCAGTTGAGGGCTTGTGAGATCAAGACGAAACGTTGGAATATCTACTTAAAATCTTACACGGACGAACCCGCAAAATGTCTTTTATTGTACACTTTATTTATATAAAATTAAACAAAGAAACATTATTTGATACGTTTATTTTCATATCAAGTTATTTGTTTTCTTTGCAAATATTTTGTAAGTGATTGGACCGACATACTCATTAATACGTTTAAATACAGGTCTATATATAATCCGATGGTCTGAAGCAATGTGTATACCCCCTCCTCCATTTACGTGCTAGAATTCCTCTTGACATTTTAGCATTTTATTATTCTCAAACATGCTGATAAAAAATCCCAGAAGTTTCTTTCTTTTTGAACAAAAAACTACTTAAAATTGTTTTGTCTGCATTTTAAAAAAAATATAATTAGCTTTCTATTGTAAGCTCGGACTAGACTAATTGTGATGAGTATGCTTCTTTCAGTTTCTTCTATTTTTTTTTCTGTCAGGTTAACCTTTTTTTTTTTGTCAGGTTAGCCTTTTTTTTCAGATTGAATCATGGTAATGATGAAATGGCTTCATTAGTCAGATTCATTCTCATCAAGTTTTTCTTTAATCATTTTCTGGATGGATTGCAAATTTTTTTTGATGACATAGTGGATATTCAACACAATCACTCTTTAATTCTTACCCTTTGATATCAGTAGCATTACTGGATAACTTATGGGGATTTTTATAATCAGCTATGTATATACAGTGAAGCTATAATATACATGTATCAATATACACTATTTCATTTATCATCATCATCATCAATCATTATCGATCCATTGCAAGATGAAGGTCTCTCCAAATTCAATCCATCTTCTCCAATCTCTAGCCTCTCTTCTCCACATCATAACAGCACTCTTTCTTATTTCATCCTTCCATCTCACACATGGTCTCTTTCTAGATCTTATACAATCTCACGGGATCCTGTTTAAGATTTCACTTGTCCATTTATTATTATCTCTTCTAGCAATATGTCCAGCCCAACTCCACTTCAATGATGTCAACAACACCTGTTTGTTCTCTCACCCATGTATTTCATTTTTGATCTTTTTTTTGTTACCCCTAACATGCATCTCTATATTTTTTTTTGAGTGGTCTGAAGTCTATGTACTGCTCTTTTGTTAAGTGTCCAAGTCTCAGATACATAAAGAACTGATAACATACGTTTATTAAAAACTTTCTTTTTTAAACACATAAGCATATTTCCCTTTAATATTAAATTATTTTTATCAAAAGCACTCCAACAAAGTTTAATTCTATGGTTAATTTCATCCATTATACTTGATTTATACATTTATCAAAAATAAATAAATAAAACAAAAAAAAAATGTATGTAAATAACAACAGCAACAATAAAACATTAAAATTTGTAAATTTAATACATTTTACAATATGATAGCAGTTGTTTTTCTGTCTTAGAGTTCTATACAAAATAGTATTTTTTTTTTTAAAAAGGAGAGAACAGACAAATGTGTAGATTAATAAATTTTTAGTCTTAGAGCATTGTGTATGATCTAAGATCGTGTTTATAATATTTCTTCAGCTTATATTGAAACACAATTTATTTGTCACTTTTTATTATCCTTTCTGTATTTGATTTATAGTATTTCACATAATAAAATGTTTTCTTAGCATAATACTCAAATGAATAATACTCCTCTAGTGTAATTTTCACTATACCACTCTCATGCAAAGTAGGAACTGGTTTTTATCCGTCTTTAACACCTTGTAAGGAGTATCATCATCAACCATTATCAATCCATTGCAGGATGAAGGTCTCTCCAAGTTCAATCCATTTCCGATCTTTAGCTTCTCTTCTCCACATCACCCCTGCACACTTGCTTATTTCATCCATCTCACATGTGGTCTCTTTCTGGGTCTTTTACAATTTATTGGAATCCCGTTTAAGATTTCAATTGTCCATCTATTAGTATCTCTTCTAGTAATATGTCCAGCCCAATTCCACTTCAGTCTTTTAATTTTTTCAATAAGGTCAGTAACACCTGTTTGTTCTCTTACCCATATATTGTGTTTTCGATCTCTTCTTGTTACTCCCAACATGCATCTCTCCATACTTCTTTGAGTGGTCTGAAGTCTCTGTATTGCTCTTCTATTAAGTGTTCAAGTCTCAGATCCATAAGTAAGAACTGGTAAAACACATTTATTAAAAATCTTCCTTTTCAAACACATAGACATATTTCCTTTTAGTATCAAGTTATTTTTACCAAAAGCACTCATCCAAGTTTAATTCTATGATTATAATTATAAACATATGACCAAAGACATGTGAAAAGGTATATCTTCAAGATGCATATTTTATGCTGAACAGCACTCAGCAGTTGGACAAAATCACAGTCTTTTATACATATCTTTGGGCCAACTGATGGTGGTGGATCTGCCTGATCTGTGCATCGGGAATCATATATCTTTTTCATATGTCATTGGTTATATGTTTAGGATTACCCTTTTCCACAAGATGTTAAAAGTGGGTAGAAACCAGTCCATACCCTGCATGATAGTTGTGTAGTAAAAATTGCATTCCAGAAGTATTATTCACCAAGTAGGTAATCTAGTCTGATGAATGATTAATAAAAATTATTAATATACTTTCATTAAGTGGTTTGTGTCAAAGTTGTGATGACAGTTAAGTTTGTCACATCAGTTAAATTGTGGCAATTGTTTATCTATATATACTGAACAATGATAAAGATATATGTAAAAAATTGTGATCTGGGCCAACTAATAAATGTGCATCTTGGGGCTCATACATTTTTTTTTGCATATCTTTGGTCATATGTTTATAATTACACCCCTCACAAAGTAATAAAAGTGGATAGAAACTGGTCTGCATCTTGCACGGGAGTGTAATGAAAATTAGATCACAGATATATTCATTAAGTGGATGATCTCTAGTCTAATGGATGACTAATAAAAATTATTATATAACTAAAAGTTTCACAAAATTTAATAAATATTTGTAAAGTTGATAGGGATTTAGCATAATACTAATTTTTTTAAAAAATTTAAGAATATTTGTAGTCAGTAGAGTCATAAAAACATAACAACTAGAGAGGCCACAGTTATTATATTTTAATTCAGTTTATATTATAATCGTAATGTATTTATGCATATTCTGTGGTATACATATATATGCAAACTGTTATATGTTATCTGCAATATATATAGCAGGGGAGGGTTGACACCATATAACAGATATGACGTTTCTATTATATTTTCATCTTTGATTAATAAACCATATAGAATCCACATAAGCATTCTCAAGGAACCGTTTCTTTTAAAATGTATTTTTCTTTTCCTTCTTTCCTCCTCTAAATGGAAGGTTTTTAATTAGTCATTAAGCAGTTTTCATAAGGAATACCCCATGATAGGCATGTTATTAATGCATAAAAATTATGTCAGTTAAGCATATTTCAGACAGACAGCAGATTCAGCTAAAATTGTAATGGGAATACTTTCCTGAATTATATATAAAGCAAACTTCGGTGAAAGACTTTGATAAGTAAATATTTTATTGCTTAAGAGTTCGTAAGCATTCTCAAGGAACCGTTTCTTTTAAAATGTATTTTTCTTTTCCTTCTTTCCTCCTCTTAATGGAAGGTTTTTAATTAGTCATTAAGCAGTTTTCATAAGGAATACCCCATGATAGGCATGTTATTAATGCATAAAAATTATGTCAGTTAAGCATATTTCAGACAGACAGCAGATTCAGATAAAATTGTAATGGAACTTCGGTGAAAGACTTTGATAAGTAAATATTTTATTGCTTAAGAGTTCGTAAGGAAGTTTGAGTAGAAATGCTATAACTGAAATCAATCAGGTTTTACAATCCAGAGTCTGATTCTCTATAACAGCACTAATCCATGCAAGTCAAAGACTTTCATGAAAAGCTCTTAGTAAAATAGTTGGGAGAAATTAGAAGAGCAACAAATAAGTTGAAGAATAACAATCTTGGAAATAAAGATCAGGGAAAAGATTAAATATAGTGGAATAGTTCATATTTTTACTTGCTGTTATTCCAATTGACAAATTTGAAAATGTCGTGCAGATAATTATTTTTAAGCATCAATTTTTATCAAACCCCAAGCTCCTAACTTTGATATGTTTAAAGAATTTTTGCAACTTGAATCCGAGTGTGGAGATCCAATATTCTGTTGTGTTATTCAGTGTTAAGCAAATGGAAAATGCTTCAAATTCGTGAAAATGAAATGTAAACTTGATTCCTAGCTGAGATATAATAAGTGGATTAGTGATTTTGAATTTCTTGTGTATGTAGCTGTTCATTTAAATCAGTGGTCTTCAACCCTTGGTCTGCGGACCTGCACTGGTCCACAGAAGTTTTCTGCCAGTTCGTGCTAGACTGGCAGGAAAATTTGTAATAACTAAATAATATTTTAAACTTTTAATTAATATAAACAATTTTTATTTATTTTTTCATCGCTTTTGAATAAAAGTTTGGGAAAATGGACTCGGACTAGGTAAACGCAAGGAATCTAAATATGTATTCAGTGTTCTTGTCTACTATTCTCAGTTTTTGTCCTTAAAAAATTTGATATTTTTTTCTAATATTTAGCCTGAATCTCACATTTTTAAAGATTTATTTGTTAATATATCAATAGTACTTTGTTGTTTAAATAATTTTCTGTAGCTGGAAGGTGCAGTCATAGAACAGTTGATTTTTGTGCTTTTTAAAATTATATATTGCTTATAATAATTTCTTTCATATACACTTCAATACAAACAAATTTGCTTAAAAAACTTCATTTTCCTTACAGTTTTGACTGTCCAGCAGAGCTTTTCAAATCTCCTCTGCTTTAATTAAAATTAACTAATTAATTAAAATTAATGTGGATGAAATTGAGAAAAAATCCATCATTTTCTTCTCAGACAAGGCAACTTATTTTTTGCAAGTTTTTTTTTTTAAAAAGAATTTTTACTTTTAATATTAATTTATAATTGTAGAATATAATTAGTAAGAAATAAATATTTATATTGTTCATTTATTTGATTTCATAAATATTTCACACAATAAAAAGATATATTTTTTAAAGATATACTTAATAACCTCTGCACTACCACACATTCTTGAAACATATGAATAAGGATACTTTAAAAAGACACATGATCTCCAAGATGCATTTCATACTGAACTAGCACTTATCAGTAGACCCAGGTCACCATCTCTCACATATATCTTTATTATATATGAATTCACTATTTATCAATAGTAAATTGATATATTCTGATTTATGTGTCAGACTTATTCCACCCAGAACTTCAATGATATCTCTAGATAAATACAGTAATGATTAACATTATTCATTAAACTAGCTATTATCTCTAGCCCAGACACTTTAAACCCAATTAAAGATTAATTCTTGTTTAATTAAACCCATACCCATGGAATTATTTAGCTGCATTTTTCTTTTTCCTTGTGTTATATATATGTTATAGATATACTTAATAACCTCCAAAAAAAATAATAAAAGAATATAAGGTTTTTACAATTTTGATTGACGATTTTTGTCAAATATTTTACTGATCTCTCCATGCTTTAACATATTACAATATCTTACTGTTTAAATACTTATATGTTTTTTTTTTTTTCTCAAAGCAACTTTATTAAGTCACTAAAGTATGATCCACCTGTGCAGGGACCACATTATGTTACCTGCAGTAGTGGGCCATAGAGGCTGCAATGTTACATTGATATTCTGAAACTGGGTGATGGCTAAAGCAACAGAACTGCCTTATACAATAGATTAGGTGTTACAGGTAAATAAATACAAAAAAGGAAAAAAAGGATATGAATTATCACAGATCAAATGTTAGTCAATCAAGGGGATGCTACGTCCATTTGAGGAGAGTTCATGCGGGACAATCAGCTCTCAGCCCACCTGGCAAGTCTCCAAGCAGCTTCCCCATACCCATCAGACAGAATTCAGTTTAGCGAGAACCCAGACCCACTCATAGGATGAGGTTAAGCCACTTCGACCCCTGCCATAAGTGGGTTATAATTAATCTGGATGTGACATAGGTTCAACATGTCCTGAACACCAACCAAATTAGAGACAGCCACGAGAACATTGCCAGATCTCTAAATCTGGGTGTGGTGATGATTGCTGATTGATACTGCTGAAAGAAATCCTCCATGGTCATCATCTTTGCCCTTGAGACTGAGAATTCAGGAAAAACCAATGATTAGATTCATGGTCCCACTAGGTCCTCAGGTATGATTCTGCTTTACTGATCCTATTGAGTTCTTCTAATCCAGGTTGAGTTCTAATTTTGATGCTTAATTAGAGTTCCAATTATAAAATCTAATGGTTTGTATTTAGTGGCATGTTTTATTCCATATATATCAACTATTTGTTTCATAAGGATAACTATTTCAGTGTTAGAATTTCAATTACATATCTTTCTATAATTCAGTAAGTCAAATATTTTTTACCAGTCTTTTTTTATTATACATATTTTGAAATATTACATCGCAGTATTTTTTATTCTTGATTTAAAATGTTATTTATTTTTTGTATATACAAATACTTCAAAGCATTAGAATTTCAATTATGTAACTATTTAGATGGAGTATGGAGTAGATTGAAGCCTGCCCATTAAAGTATGAGGTTTGGCTATCTTAATATATATCTGAGCACTTATAGCATATATGTGTAGAGATGGTAATCTGGACCAACTGATGATTGCTGGTTTAGCATGAAATACATATATTGGTGATTATTTACCTTTTCAACATATATGTGCTCGGGTGTATCTGTGTTATGAGATAGTGTGGAGAGTGGTGAGTTGTGTGAAAGTCTGTGCTCATATACCCTATATATTACATATATAGCCACAGGTGTATAATACACCAGTGTGTTTCAGTTATATGTCCTGTACATGAGGGATTAGATTGACTTTAGGTCAACATGAATGTGACAATAATGTCAGCCTCAGGGTGGCCTCTGAGCATTCCATCATCAGATTTTTAATTGGATGGACGGTTGAGGAGTTGGAGTGTGGACTAGATTGAAGCATGTCCATTAAAGTATGAAGTTTGGCTATCTTAATATATATCTGAGCACTTATAGCATATATGTGGAAAGATGGTAATCTGGACCAACTGATGATTGCTGGTTTAGCATGAAATATGCATATTGGTGATTATTTATCTTTACAACATATTTGTGTTCGGGTGTATCAGTGTTATGAGATAGTGTGGAAAGTGGTGGGTCGTGTGAAAGTCTATATCCTATATATAACTATTTAGAATATTCGAAGTTATTTCTTTCTTAACTTGTTTGTAATTAGTTGTTGAAAATGTTTTTAACATTGGCTAAGGAAAATGTTTATACTGTCTCTATTAACAATAACTAAGCATGTTTTATTAGAAAATTCAGATTCATAGAGCAAGCACAAGGTAGCTGGTATGCTGGATATATTAAAAAAATCAATTCCATTTTGGGATCAGAAGTACTAAAATAAATGTATCCAATAAAAAATTGCAAAAGGAAAATAATCCCTAATTCACAAATTTGTATACTTATGTCAACGCTTTTGGATAAAAGTTTGGGAAAATGTACTCAGACTCACTAAACGCAAGGAATCTGAATATGTATTCAGTGTCCTTGTGATTGATTAAGATAATCCAATACCAACTCACTAAAATTACTAATCTTTGTATATTTTATTATGGAAAAATTATGAGTTTTTTTATTTATTATTTTTAATAATTTTGTTTTGTTATACTTTGTCTTAGTGTGAAATTTTTTTTTCTAGTGGCCTGGCCCGATTTACGATAATGAATAGTTGGCTATTAATAATTAGATACCCATTTACTGAATAATAATTATATGTTATTTTTTAATAATCTCTGGCATTGACGTACTTTTTCTATAATCTCTATCAAAAAATAACCGTATGGAAATCTATTGCTTATCATTTATTCATCTTTTAAAAATTTTTTAATCACCAACTTGTGGTGGAGTTAAGAACTAAAAATTTCTGAATTGAAACTATCATTTTTGCTGCGGAAATATCATGTGACCTTCCAAACAACTAACTATCAAATTAATTTAATCCTGTGCAGATCACTTTACAAAAATTTTCCCGTAAGTCAAATGTATCTGAGTATGTTGAAATACAAAAAAGAAAATTAGAATCATGCAAATTTGCTTTTGTGTGTGTCATAGCATCGGCCGGGAAGCGAACCCGCTAACCTGGGACAACTGCTTGTAAGGCAGCTGTGTTGACCTCTCGACCACCAATGTTTGACAATTTGCTTTTATAAAATAAATTTTTAAAAAATTATGTATTTTATTATATAATTTGCTTTTATTATATTTATATAATAAAATACACAATTTTTTAAAAATTTATTTTACCATCTAACTGTTATGAAGCAAATATCAGAATCTTCAATAGTTGGCTTTGCGAAATGTTGTAACAGCCATTGAAACAATATTGCTATGCTTATGAAATTAATACTTTTCACAATTGCACCAACACTGGCTTTGTATTTTGCTATATCTCCTAGATACAATTTACTATCAAAGGTCACACATCCTTGTGAAACACTTATTGTAACTACTCTCAAGTTTAATTGCTATGATTATTAGTCATATATAAATATGCTGCTAATTATGACGAATCTGTGAATCAGATACATGTAAGTTTGTATTTCTCAGATCAGCCACTCATAGTCATATTATGAAATGTCTTGAATATGGTTGTGATATTTTAACTATTAAAACCAGCCATTATATGCTTGACTGTTATTTAGACTGAGATAGTTGGGATGGACTACCATCTATTGTGCTATATGTAAAACCTGTTACTCTTGATTGATTTCTATTCACACACACACATAAGAATATAACTATCATCAATGAAAAAGTGTAATGATTTGGAAATCTTTAACTTGTTTACTTAACTCATTTATAGAAAATTGAAGGATTTTTTTTTAAAGGAATAAATAAGAGTGGAGAAGTAAGATGAAATCACCCTAAAACATTCAGGATCTGCTTATTCCTGAATGTTTTTTTCCCAGGAAATAAGTTTTTCATATTACTCACATTTTATACATATCTACATTTTCTGGATGATTTCACTTAGATGATGCTTGTTTTCCACCAGAGGAAAAGTTTTATGTTGATGCTGTGGGTTGGAAATATTTTTAAAAATGAATCCGTATTATATATAGAACAAGAAAAAGATTTATATTTGTTCTTTTATTAAGAACATCGATTTATTCAAGCATTTTATGAAAAGATGGATTTGAGATTTTTCTTTAAAATTAAATATAATTTTCCACATTTAGTTTTAATGTTTGCAACTTTGAATTGTTTATAAATACTTTGTAATTGTTTATAAATACTTTGTTAAATATATTAGATTATTTAGAATTCATCATCATCGTTATCAACCATTATTAATCCACTGCAGAATGAAGAGTCTCTCCAAGTTCAATCCATCTCCGATCTCTAGCCTCTCTTCTCCTCATCACCCCTGCACACTTTTTTATTTCATCCATCCATCTCACAAGTGGTCTCTTTCTGGGTCTTTTACAATCTCTTGGAATCCAGTTTAAGATTTCAATTGTCCATCTATTATCTCTTCTAGCAATATGTCCAGCTCAACTCAAGTCTTAATTCAAATTAATTTTTTAAAATAAATATTAAAAAAATATATTTAGAATTATTTGTGTGTATATATATTACACTGCAAAAAAGAAATGGGGTAAAATTCATTATTCCAGGTGTTTATTTTTAATTAAAAAACATATATTTATCTTTGACTGGATGTAAATTTTATGTGGTCTAAGAATGATAGGATAATTTCCAACCTCATAAAAGATTAGTGCTAATCATTAAAATATTTATCTTAAAGGATTAGTGTCAAAGTTGTGACAGCAAAAAGTTTGACACTTGTACATCAAATTGCGATTATATATATAACTGAAGTTAAAGTTTGTATCAGGGCTAGGAACAATATGATAATCTCTAGAATAATAATCGATTAGTAATAATTATTAATGTGTTTATCTGAAGCATGATGTCAAAACTGTGACTGCAGAAAATTTGTCATTTGTAAATCAAACGATAAAAATTTGATATCGAGGAATACTGAACAAATGGTGAAATGACATGTAAAAGATGATGACCTGAACCTACTGAAGCATGCAAATTCAACATGAAATTTATTTGAGAGGACATTTGTCTTTTTAGATGCCTTATGTTCCAAAAATGTCTAATAGTGGAAGTTTTGAATAGATCTATAGACATGGGAAAAAGAGAGTTCAGTTGGATTAATTAATCCATATTATTGATGTTTAACTGAAAAACAGATATATTAATTTTGAACTGAGATTTAAAGTTTATATCTGAACTGGAAGTGATATTGTAATCTCTAGATTAATAAAAGATTAGCAATAAATATTAGTATAGTTATCTAAGAAAGGCGGTGTCAAGGTTTTGAGTTCTGAAAGTTTGATGTCTACAAATCAAATTGTAATATATATATATATAATGATTAATAGATGAGCGGTAAAAGCATGCTCACATTGCTTATATATTGTAAATTTGCACTGATAGAAACATATCATTATCATTTTTGCAGCCACTTATATACAATTATAGACATTTTTAATCTGAAAGAAAAGATGAAGAATAAAAATTAGAAAGATCAATGTTGTGATGGTTCATGCAATCCAGTTCCTCAGCATCAAATATTTTCTGCAAAGATCATTATAATTTTTTAACCTGCTGAATTATTTGACAACTTGTGATGCTGTCGTGATAGTACCCTGCTTCTCTGCTGTTGTTTATCCGTAGCTATGTACTGGCCAAAACCAATTATCATAGTATTTTTGAGAGAATCTTTATAAGTTAATGGTGTTTTTGCCTTTTCCAAGAAACCTTGCTAATTTCATTAGAAAATACAATACTTCTTTAAAAAATAAAGGTAGTAAAGTAAATGTTTATTTTAAATGTTTATTTAAGTCTATTTAGATTTTGTAGATAATGTTCAGGAAATAATACAATAGCTATCTGATAAAAACAAGAAAATAGATTTATATATAAATGCTAGAAAAAAATGTAAATAATAAGCAATAGCTTTTCAATAAAAAACAGATTTATAATAATATAAACTGAGCACTGATTATATATATGTGGGAGATGATAATCTGGACCAACTGATGAGTGCTGGTTCAGAACGAAATACGAATATTGGTGATTATTTATTTTTTCTACACGGGTGTGGTCATGGTTATCAGTAGTATGAGATAGTGTGGATAGTTAAAGGTTGCTTGAAAGTCTGAGTTCAAATCCTCTGTATTTACAATAATAATTTTTAAAATTTAACAGCTATCAATACTTTCGTTAACTTATTAATATAATGCTAACATAAATATAATCACATATTTTGTAATCACATGAGTAAAGACATTCATAAATGATTAAAAATGCATGTCATTCTGAACCAGCATTCATTAGTTAGCCCAGGTCACACTCTCTTACATATCTTTATTATAATTTCTCTACTTACCAATATCAAATTATGGCACTCTAATCAAAAATGCCAACTTCCTGCCTTCATTATTATGTCATCCTTAATGATTAAAGGGTAAATCTGAACTTAAAATGATACGATTATTTCTGCTATAATAAATGATTTATTGATATCATTATCTTGTTTCAAGTCTAACTTTTTTCACTCTTGAGTCACATTTACTCTTTTTATATAGATAATAATATTGCGTATAAAAATTAATGAAATATTTACTAATTCAATTTCACTTTTAAAATAAAAATGAATGTTAATTGAGAAATCATAAACACATGAAAATATGTCCTAAAATTCAAAATTAAATGTAATATTATTAAAATTTCACATAAAATTTTTTTTCCAGCATTTGTAAAAGCAATTCTTGATAAACAGTTAAAATAGCTTCCACTTTATCCATAACTACATTTTTACAAGTTATTTTTTTAAAAACAAATATTTTACTTTCAATAACAATTTATTTGCATTCTATTTAGGTCTGATTCTAGGTACATAAACAGCTACAATTGAAATCAATTACAACTTATGAGTTTTGTACAAGTAAAAAGTGAGTGAAATAGACTATGATTAAACAATTCATAAAATTAAGATTCAGTAGAGCTGAATCTTTTGAGTAGAGTTCAATCAAGTTTTGATCTGGGATAGGGTCATTGGAGCACATGGATTTAGGCTTTCTGAAGGATACAGACAGTTGAGATTGGTATGGTGATGTGATTAAAGTCTAAACTGTCCCCATGTCTGGTCCACCAACCAGGGTTGACCAGTGCGTTTATCATCCTCTTTAATTTTACACAGGGTACTGAAGAAGAGTTTATCAATGGGGTCATCACAACCTTTATTGAATGTGACTCTACATCTGACTGACCAGATTGAAAAGTTATTAAACGTGGCAAGACGTATCAATGGAATGTTTCTTTTTTCAAATGCAGGGTCTGAATTGTTGTTTCTATTCAGTGCTAGGTTACGTAGGTATGTTCATGATCCACAGTGATCAAGAATGTGGACCATGGATTCCTCCTGTCTCATGCATAAAGGGCAGAGGGGATCAATAACATACCCCCTTTGATAACAAAGGAAGGCTGCAGTAGGAAGAGCCCCAAGGTTGACCTTCAGTAGAAAGTCAACAAACTTGGGACTGAGTTTGAGTAATTTTGTTATCTTTGAGAGTTGTGGTATTCCAATTGAGAGTATATTACCTGTTTTGATTTTGCCATCTGAAACCAATTGGTAGACTAGCCAGTAGGATAGTTTATTCTGGAATAGTGAGCTCAATGTTCTAAAGTTTTGAACAGTGATAGACACTTGGTGTTGTATCCAAAGTTTATGCTGTTTAGGAGGGGCCCGATTGGTAGGATCCACTTCTATTGGGAAAGAGCATTCCATCTCTAGATTATCTTTAAAGATTTTACACAGAACATTATGGGTTCTTTGGAAGTAGAAGACTTTGAGAGAATGGAGTCCGAGGCCATTGAGAAGTTTTGGTTTTTGAAGCAAGCTCAGACTGATGACAGGAGCCCAGCCCCCCAGCACAATATCCTGCATAGGGTTTCAATTCGTTTGGTAAATCTAATTGTTGGAGAGAAGCCGGCCAAGTAATATAAAATTTTGGGTAAAACCACTGAATTTAGGAGGGCTACCTTCCCAAACAGAGAAAGATAAACCTTGGACAAATATTTTAAATAAAATGTAATTGTTTTAAAATAAATATTTTACAAATATATTCTATAAATAAGTTTAAATATGTAAATAAATTACTGAAAATAACAAATTTTTCTTTCAGAAATATTAAACAATAAAGCATGCTCTGAAATGCTTGAGGACAATTAATCTTCACATCAGTGATGGGTATTGCTTTTTTGTTTTATGAAATAACTATTCAGACATTGTCTACTTGCTTTCATAATTAAATGATGTTGATATTTGTATGACATCTATACAATACTGACATCTTCAGATTTTTTTAAAAAAAAATTTTTTAGAAATAATTTTTAGCAAAAAAATGTTTATGGTAAATATAAAATTACAGATAGCTGCAAAATAACAATGAAAATCTGAAATTGATAGCAATGTCACTGTAATGCCTCAAAATTTTATGAGAAGTTTGTTGACTTTCCTTGAACATGTTAGGGGATTTATCTGATAAAATGTTGTCATAGTTGTGATTGCAGGAAGTATGCACTGTTAAATTAAATTGTAATAATAACATAATTCTATAAGAATTTATTTTACATATTTTCTAAACTAACTAATAATTTAGTAAATGTTTATACAATTAACAGCAGAACAGGTTTTTTTCATGTTATATTTATTTTATTCATCTATACACTTTCAATACTAAAATGTATTTTCATCCTAGCATTATACAATTAAAGATCATTGAATATTACAGACCAAATTAGTATAAAATTGAATTTTAGAAGTTAATTTACATTTTTGTAACTGTACTGGAAGTTATAAATGCTATTTTTTTTTTTAGAAAGGAGGTGATATTTTCTTTTTTATTTATGGCCTTGCATATCTTTAACTAAACCACACCTTCACCTTTCTATTTCTGTCATCTCTCAGAGCAAGCTATCAGCCCTAGAGAGATTGAATTTGTGGCCTGACTGTAACTCATGATATAAAAATGAAGATGAGCATTCACTGCCTTTTTTAGCCTGGTTGTATACTGGGCCAGTCTTTTGAATAGATTAGCTCTCATTTCTTCATAATAAGCCTTTATGCAATTCAACTCTTTTTGCATGCAATTTTTTATACAACTTGGTGTGCAGCCTCTCTAATTATTTTATCTTTTGAATTGTTTAACAATTTATTTAAAGACAAAAGCGACTGAAACTGATGTATTTATCGGTATATATTTTTTAAAATTTTTGTGCAACTTTAGACACGTAAAGGAGACTTGTCTTTTTTTGTCTTCAGATTGAAGATTTACAGAGTGCATAATTTTGTTATAGAAATTCACTATTATTGAACTTATTTTTTATACTATTGTACCCCATATTAATTACATCTTTCATGTATAACTCAATGTTTTTTCTCCAATCTGCTTCAAACTTGCATAATTTCTGATTCCTGTGAAGAAAGTCTTTCAGTCCCACATATTTATGGAACCATTTCCATTCTATTATCCAATACGTTGTTCTGTCTGTGGATGTCTAAATCTAAAAATTTGATGTTATGATGTTCATCTTCCTTCTCGTTAGTTAATACCAAGGAAGTCATGGAAACTAACTAGATGAATTTGATCAATTGTTCCTTCATCTGTGCATGGAAATGTACGTACCACATATTTGGAATATAAAATTGTTTTTGGCAGCCACTCAACTTTTGGAATACAAGCTGCAGACAATTTCACTAAATGTTAGCCCTATTGCCCAACTGTGATTCATTTTATAGATTTATTTATTGTTGCAAATATTACTTCATTAATCCAATTTAGTGTTTCTGTAATAGTCTTTTTTCTGGATGTTATAATTGACTTTCTGCAACAGCACTTGTAACTTTAATTGATTCATTATGAGGAAAAGACCTTGACATTCAGGATTCGGCTTGCCATTAACATTGATGTATATATGTAATTTAAATGGAAAAAAAAACCATCCTTTCATTCATGATCTATGGCCATTCTACATCAATAAATGTTTTTAAAAGAATGGGTGGCCACCCATTCTTAAAGCCTACAGTTCTGAAAATAGAGTGGAATATAGGGTTTTTAAATCAGCTTATTATTAGTATTGATTTGAATTATTATAATCCAAGGCAAAGAAAGCATCGATGGAGCACATGGTTTACTATGATTAGCAGTGTTTAAGACTGAACATTTTCAAAACATCATCAAAGCACATTGGATCAGGATTAGAAGATAGTCTTTTTATACTTATTAATAGGTCTTTATCCTTTTAATGGAATATTAATTTTATATATATCTAAGTGTTCATGTTTCCACTTCAGTGTTACTAAGTTGTGATGGCTAGCACTTATAACATTTAGTTGATACCATTAATGATTCATTGATTGAAGACTAATCGACCACAGCAAGAAGTATTATTATATTAGTTTAAATGTTAAATTTTTTGGCTTAATTAAATGCACATACACTCGCAGTCACACACACACGTTAAAAAAAGAAAGCTGTGCCACACATAAATTCAACAAATATGTTCATATCTAAAATAGAATTTTCCTTCTTAGTTGAGGATTTTCTTATACATGACATCATTGTGATATTTTATAAAGTTTTGAAATTTTCAGTATAATCACAAATAATTATCAAAATACTGGTTTTAAATGCATCATCATTTTGAACCATTATTGGTCCAATGCAGAATAAAGACTTCTCCAAATTTAATCCAGTTTCTCCGATTCATAGTTTCCGTTTCAGTAAATTTCTATATCCATTTCACACATGGTATCTTTTTAGGTCTTTTACAATCTCTTGGGATCCAATTTAAGATTTCTCATTAATTTATTATCAACTCTACTGGTAATATATCTAGTCAGCTCCATTAAGATTTCAAATCTTTTAATTTTATTTCTTTCAAATATTTTACTTCCAACTCTTCTTAATTCTTTCTACATATATCTTTCCATATTCCATTGGGAGGTCTGAAATCTCTGTATAGCTGGTCTCTTATAGTGTCCCATTTCAGATCCATGTTTAACAAATAATAAACACATTTATTAAAAAACTTTATATATACTTATTGATACATAGGTAATTTGTGAAGATAAATAAAATATACATATTGTATTGAATAATTGGAAATAATCAAGTTTATAATAAAAAGACTATAAGTGCACATTTTTCTATATATAAGTAGACAGTATTAATATTTGCCATTGACTTTTAAATCTAATTAAAATATCATTAATCCAAAATCTCTAGAACTTTTTTATATTTATGAATTATTCAGATTTCAAGAATAGATCTTTTATCGCCTCATTATGAAAAAAAAAAAAATTTTTTTTAAGGTTTTGGGGGTTGTTTTGTTTTTTTTTTTTTTTTTTTTAAATTTTTGGATGTTGTAGAAAAGTTTAATTTTATTTAAATATTCCAAATACATTCAGCTCTTAGTAATATCACAGCAAACATGTTAGTATATGCACAATGTTTCGAGAGGTATTTTTCTTCCCTCTTCTTCAGGTGTTGCTGGCCTGACCAGTGACAGTACTAGGGGGGATCTGAACCTGGGTTCTTAGATTCTTGATTATTGGCAGGATGGCTCAGCTGGTTAGAGCGTTACCTTAAAATTCAATAATCAAGAATCTAAGGACCCCAATCCCATGCTAGTACTGTCACTGGTCAGGCCAGCAACACCTTAAGAAGAGGGGAGAAAAGTACCTCTTGAAACATTGTGCACATACTAACCTGTTTGCTGTGATATTACTAACAGTTAGTGCATATATTAACCTGTTTGCTTTTACTAACAGTTGGTGTATATACTAACCTGTTTGCTGTGATATTACTAACAGTTGAATGTATTTGGAATATTTAAATAAAATTAAACTTTTCTAAAGACATTCAACACACATATTAGATGATGGAAATAGTCCAATATAAAAATACAGCTAAAAACAATAACTCATTGTAATTTAGTCTTATTAATTTCTAAGTATTTACTGAATTTTTTTTTTTTTAAATTTGTAAATGTGTGTCTAAACTAATTTATTTTTTGTAGAAAGTTAAAAATGACTAGTTGTTTTTTAATAGTAAATATTTGGGCTAATGGTATTTACCTGCACATTTTTTTCACTACATTTATGCACTTTTGAAAACCATTATGATGAAATTCTAAATGTTGAAAAACTAAAATAAATTAAGCAATAACTAAATATCAGTGGCCCAGTGTTTTGCAGTCTATTTACTTAGTCCTGCAGAGAATTTAATCTACATTTTCTTTTCCAAGAATTGCAAACTTGTCTTTTATCTACATGAATATACTATGGGAAGGAAAAGGTTAAATTAAAAGGGTTGTAGTCTGTCTGGACAAATTGGTTTTGAAGCCAATTAGATATTTCTGAAGACATTTTTTTTTTTTTTTTAAAGTACAAAAAAATAATTTTGATTTTAATTTATTTTCCTCGTTGTTTAAAACTAAAGAGACTGCATCTTGTTTTTCAATTTATTTTAATATAGACAAGTCATTAAATTCAATTTGATAGATTTAAGAAAAGAATAAATTAAAATTGATCCGGTGTCACCAAAACTATATTTAAAATTTAATTTTGATTGTAGGACTTACTTCATTACAGTATTAAATTACCCCCCTCCCCATCCCAATTTCTAATATTAGTAAAAATAAATTCAAACTTCTTGATATTTTATTTCACATTTTATTAATTTAT
Source organism: Epiperipatus broadwayi (assembly GCA_028023455.1). Classification (NCBI taxonomy): domain Eukaryota; kingdom Metazoa; phylum Onychophora; class Udeonychophora; order Euonychophora; family Peripatidae; genus Epiperipatus; species Epiperipatus broadwayi. The sequence goes on along the minus strand of JAQFVV010000369.1, from coordinate 414,062 downwards.
CGTCAAGTTTTTTTCTAACAGTTCGGAAAGAGAGAGATAAGAATATCGTTGTCCTGTTGTAATTTATCATCCCGTAAAATTAAGTAAAAAAATAATTTTAAAAACTAATTTATTTTACTATATACAATAAATTTATATATGGAGTAAGATATATATCCTTCACATTTAAAATGAAAGACATTTTATATTTTTTTTGCAAATTTTTTTTGCATGACTTTCAACGTAAGATTTAAGTATTTCTACATATGCAACAGATCTTCATTGATGATTGCATAGTTATGAATCCACATTTCATTTGAGTCATAGTGGATTCTATGAATTAAATGTTGTCTGTGACCACATTATAAATCTGTTTTTGTTTGGTAGATAATTTTAAATCCGAATTTCACTTGAGCCATAATGGATTCCGTGAATTAAATAATCTCCGGGGGGCCACATTATAAGTCTGATTTTGTTAGGTAGATATAAGTTTCTATATTACTTCTACCACTATTTATGGAATAGAAAAACAAAATAATGTTTGTATTGGAAAACTGCTTAAGTCTTATTAGCCATATAAATCTCAGAAGTGGTAACACAGTTCTTATAGTCTTTTTGCCATCTATCAAAAAACTTTCATATCAAAATCTTGCATAGTTGATTATAGGCGAGGATTAAATTTGATTTTAAGCTATTGAAAAAGGATATGATCAATAATGTGTAGACAAGTTTCTTAATCCTGTCCCAAATTGTCAAATGGTTATTGCTTATGAAGTTGTGATGTTTGAACCCTAAAGTGAGAAATTGAGTTTCAATCCAAGGTCTTTTAACTCTTGATTCTCATTACCCTATCACTGCATTAGACTGCACAATTCCATGAAATGTGCCATATGGTTTCATGCATGATAGAGTGGTGGTCTCAGTGGTCTGAGGCTGTAAATCCAGCTCTCTTATTTCTTGTGCTTGAATTTCTTGTAAATTCCTGAGTAATAAAATATTTGATTATCTATATGGTACAAATATTATGTTCAATTGATAAAACAGGTTCGATGATTGCAAATTAGTCTCAAGAGAAAAACATCTGGATCAAGCAACATATATGTAATATCTCCACTACAGTCGATTTGTTTTCTACTCATGGAATGTACAATTTATAAGTACGAAACTTATAAATAAAACACATATTTACACTATCCATATTGTACAAAATATTATCATGATTATAATATCTGACTTCAAAAATAAAAATATCTCAAATTAAAATCATGTACACACATGCAACAGTTCATTATTAATTTCGAAAAAATCATTTCATAGAAATCTTAAATATAAAAAGAAGAAACTGGACATTGTAAATAACATGGTTACAACTTGAATTTTTAACAGAATGTACTTCTTACCATTTGTCCTAAATTTTTCTTATATAGTTGATCTTTGTCAAAAATAAAATATCACCAATTTGGATATTAAAGCACAAGGAAACTTAATTTTCTTTTGTCATATTTAATATCCCATTAAGCCTGCAATCAATCTTTAATCTAAATTTTTTAATCTCCAGTTAAGTCTACAATCAATCTAACTAGTCTTTAATCTAGATTTTTACAAGATAAACTATAAATTGCTTACATTGTTTAAAAAAGATTATTCTTTGATTTCTAATCTGTTTACATCTGCAGAAGTCTCCTTTTTTCTTTCTTTTTTTAGTTAATACATAGTCATTGTAGTCAATTTATTATGCCTAGAACAATATTTTCATTTCTATAACTGCATCTGCTGCTTATTATGTTTTACTTTTTAACTAATACATTTTTTTTTGCTTATATACTTTCAGCCAACATTTTATATAAACCTATTATATTAGAAAGGATTTGAACTCAAGACTTTCAAGCTTCCTACAGCTATTTACTCCATCTCATACAATCAGTACACATGACTACATATAAGTGAAAAAGATAAATGATTTCTAATAAACATATTTTGTGCTGAAACAGCACTCATCAGTTGGTCCAGGTCATATCTTTCACATATATAAAATCAGTGCTCAGTTTATATTAAGATAGCAAATTTTTAAACTTTTATGGGCAAGCTTCAATCTTCTCCACCCTCCAATCATTCAGCCATCCATGTCATTGAAAATCTGATGATGGAATACTCAAAGCTCCTGTTGAAGTCACTATTATTATCATACCCATGCTGACTTTAAGCTACTTTGATCTCTCATGTTTAGGATCTTAATATGTTTGTTTAAATACACAGAAGAGGGCTGGGCAGAATATAGGCTGAATATGTAATATTTAAATACAAGTATATTGTTTATACTGAACTTAATTAGAAGGGATTTGAACTCAGGTTTTCAAGTTTTCTACAGCTATTTACCCCATTATTTAGCACGAAATACATATATTGGAGTATCATTTTTTTCCTATTTATGTGGTCATTTGTATCAACTCTATACGATCGAGAGGTTAACTGTAGGGAAGGTTGAAAATCTGAGTTCAGATCCCTTCTAATTATATTAAGTTCAGTATAGACAATGTTCAACCTGTATTCTGACCATTTCCTTTTGTGTATTTAAATGGATATATTAAAATCCTATATATGAGGGGTCAGAGTGATTTAAAGTCAATATAGGTATGACAATCATATTGGCATCAATAGAGGTGTTTTATGTTCCATCATCAGATTTTTTAATGATATGGATGGTTGGAAAGTTGGAGAGTGGAGAAGATTGAAGCCTGTCCATTAAAATGTGATTATTTGCTATCTTAATGTAATGTAAACTGAGCACTGATTATATATGTGTGTGAGAGATATGATCAGGACCAATTGATGAATGCTGGTTCAGCATGAAATATGTATATTGGAGATGTGGTCATATGTTTCGATTGTAAAAGTTGGAGTGGATAGCTGTAGGAAGCTTGGAAGTCAGAAATTCAAATCCCTTCTCATTACATTAAGTTCAGTTTTGACAATATACTTGTATTTAAATATAACCTATTATATGTAAATAATTGTATATACTTTATTTTCTAATAATGGTTGTATTGGTGAAATTAATCTGATCATTTTTGATTCATAACATTTTTGGAATACTTTACATCTGTATATTGCTGAGAATGTCTAATATCAATAAATGTATGGTTGTAAAATCTGGACAATGAGTAAAAAAAAAAGGAATAAATTGTAAGCGTTTGAGATGTGATCATGGCGAAGAATGGAAAAAAATTAGTTGGATGAATAAATAGCTAATGAAGTTCTGAAAAGGGTAAATGAAAAAGATTAATTGAGGAATTGGATTAGCTTATAGTAAGAAGAAAGAATAGTGTATTGAGAGGTATTCTGGAGAAAATGGTTAGTGGAAAGTAGAAGAAAAGATGGAAAAGATTGATTGACCTTACTGGATGGTAAAAGAGATGGGAATATACATGGATTTGAAGAGCTGGACAATGAACAGAACAGAGTGGAGAAATGAATGAATTTGTGATGTAATTGCCCTTTGGATCTGTCCATAAGAAAGAATACTATTGATTGATATACAATTTTTTACTATCTATATAAATATATTAGATCATTGATAAAGGTGGGAGGTATTTATCTTTGTCTCAGTAAAAAAGATGGCTTAACAACTAGCTGAGTTTTGATATTGTGTGGTATTGTTTAAGTGTGTACTGCTTGTATGTATTTACACTTATGAATTAATCTAGCCTTAAACATTATCAGCTTTATTATTTAAGTAATGTATGATTTCAGTGCAGGTGAAAGTTAAAATTAACTAATTTGTTAATCTGCTTTTAAAGACAGGTTATATTCACCTGCTTAGTGAGGTTTATTTAAACTTCTTTGAATTATAAATTTTATTTTTTTCAGCCAAATATCAATCTTTAGTGTCTATATAAACATATTAAACCGTAGAGAAAGTAAAAGGTAGCCTTGACAACAGATATGAGATTCTTGGTATTATTTAGGTGTGTATTGTTTCACATGTATTTACATAAAAATAATCTGCATATTTTTAATTTGCACACTTTTTTTCACATATCAAATCTATGCTACTTATTGTAAGGTTTAATAGTGCTTAATAATTCTTATCCATTATTGTCCTCTCTAATATCTCAGACTAGTTTCAAGCCTATGGCTTTCATCAATGAGGATCTTTGTATCCTGAATCAATGTCTGAACCTTTAGGATCTAATGAGCCTTTTTTTTTTGCCAGTCATTATTTATGTTTATGATTCACTTCAAGCTATTAGCCCAGTTTGAAAAACAAACATTTTCAATCTAAGCCAACTTGTCGGTATAGTCATATAGAACCAAAACCAGTTCAATTTCTGTATATTATGGTGTCCTTAGTTTTTTAAATAATATAGACACCTATGTCTTATGACCGGAAATAGTATAAAACCAATAAAATATCACATGATTTCAGCTTAATGTTGTTTCACAGCATACTTTTTTCTTTCACCACATATGTGTCACTTATTAGACGCTAGTCCAAGTTCCAAAGCTTCTCACTGGTATTGGATAGGACAACACTGAATTGGGATTTATTAAAAAGTATCAGTGACATATATTATTTACTAAAGATTACAGTAAATAGCATAGATGAGATGAAAGGAAAATAATGTCATCGAAACAACGAGTAAACTGAAGTCATGTGATATTTTATTGGTTTTATAATGTTTAAATATATATAATTAAAAAAACACTTTTGAAACAGAAATAGTCAATGTATTACAGTAATGCACCATTTTTTTTCCACATGAATTGATATGCACTAATCAGATAGAGATCTCTTAAAATAATTACAGGAATTTTGTAGGTGTAATAGCAGTAGTCTAAAAATACACAAATGAGTTATTTTTTTGTTTATTTTTAAATGCTTATACTGTCAAGTGTACATTGAATTTCATGTGAGATTTTTTTTTTTAAAATGTCATAACATCGGCCGGGATGCAACCCGGGCAACTGCCTGCAAGTGCAAGGCAGCCGCGCTGACCTCTCGACCACCAATGCAAGACAACTAAATTTTTAACATTTGCAAATTTTTTTAAAAGTCATAACTAGAGAAAATAAAGAGATTTGAACTTAGGATTTTCAGTCTATATTTATTCTTCACTCTATTTCAAACAACTGATATTTATGACCCACATACATGTGAAAGAAATAGATTATCCCCCAATATATGTATTTCTAGCCAAATCAGCACACGGCAGTTGGGCCAGATCATAATCTCTCACACATATATATAATCCGTGCTTGGCTTGTATTAGATAGCAATTCCTTAAATTTTAATGGACAGGCTTCAATCTTCTTACCCTTTCAACAATTCAACCATCCATTTCATTGAAAAAACGATGATGGAATGCTCAAAGCCCTTGCTGGTTTTGATATCGTAGTCATACCCATATAGACATTATGTCAATCTAACTCCTCATATTATCGGACCATTACTTTATCCATTTATATTAATAGAAGAGATATGGGATGGACTTATACTATAATATAATCTATTTTCAGGGCAATGTGTAATTAACCTATTCATTCAGTATACTGAATGTTTTATTATAGTAAATAGAGGGATTTGAATTTAGAATTTTCAATCTAATTCTTCACTCCATCTCGATCAACTAATACTCATGGCCACACTCATGCAAAAAAGATCTCCAATACTTATTTTGTGCTGAATTACACTCATCAGTTGGGCCAGATCATAAACTCCCACACTCATATATACAATCAGTGCTCAGCTTATATTAAGATAGCAATTTCTTAAACTTTAATGGACAGGCTTCAATCTTCTCACCCTTCCAACAATTCAGCTATCCATTTCGTTGAAAAACCAAAAATGGAATGCTCAAAGCCCTTAGTGGTTTTGATATTGTAGTCACACCCATGTTGACATAATGTCAATCTTCTCACCCTTCCAACAATTGAAGGGTTAGATTAATATAATGTCTATATGGGTGTGACTACAATAACAAATTCACCAAGGACTTTGAGCATTTCATCATTGTTTTTTTTTCAATGAAATAGTTGGAAGGGTGAGAAGATTGAAGCATGTCCATTAAAGTTTAAGGAATTGTATCTTAATGTAAGGTAAACACTGATTGTATTATGTGTCGGAGATTATGATCTAGCCCAACTGATGAATGCTGGTTCAGCACAAAATATGTATATCGGGGATCATTTTTCTTTTTAGCATGTGTGTGGTCACATGTATCGATTGTTTGAGATGGAGTGGAGGATAAATATAGATGGAAAATCCTAAGTTCAAATCTCTATAGTAAAACATTATACTGAATGAATAAGTTAATTACATAACTAAAGAAATTTGCTTTCAAATAAGGTAATATATATAATATATTAAAAAAAAAAATATTTATTTTTGTTTCTAAACACAATTTTGTTTGAAACATCAACTATAATAGTTATTAGAAAAAAAAATCGTGTGGAAATCATTTATGATCAGAATTAATTCTTTTACACCAATTAATTATTTTTTGGAAACAAGATTGATTTCTGTTTCAAATTAAGATGAAAACATTTTCATATTATTTATCCACATAGAATAAATAATATTAAGGAAAATATCTATTATTAAAGAACTTGTATTATTCAGACAAAAATTTTGAAGTGATTTTTAACATTTTATAATAAATCAGTTTAGACATTTAGATTGGAAAAGAGCAGGAAGAGACCCCATGTGAGATGGGTGGATGAAATAAGAAAGTTTGCTGAAGTGATACAAAGAGATGTTACAGATCAGAGAAGATTGATTGAACTTGATGAGACCTTCATCCTGCAGTGAATCGATACATGGTTGAAAATGCTGGTGATAACATACATTTACAGGCAAAAATAAAGAGTAGGGGTAGGGAATTCAATGAACCCCTATAAATTAATAAGCCTGATCGCAATGAGCTATCTGTATTTCCCCCATATCTTAGTGTAATTTGGATTTACAGTGAGAGGATAAAAATGTAATTGTGAAATCTGAGAAATTCAAAATGCTAGTTAATTGTATATATATTTAAAAGATTTAATGGTGTTTTTTTTTCCTGAAATCAAGTTTGTTTCTCTCTTTTTTTTTTTTTTGCAATAAGGTATTGTAAACATGTGACTATTATTGATAATATTTTGCCCTATTTTGTCACACACTTAACAGGTTTAGCATCTCATAGTAACATAGGAGTACTTCAAGGAGCGATGATTTTGAACTGTTACCGGTGAAGTCTTGAAAATACTGCAGGTCGCAATGAAAATAAATGAGTACACTATCAGATTAGATTTGTACTTTTGCATAAAACACGTTAACTGAGTTGCATGGGTACTCATAAAGAATGATAGAGAAAAAAGCAAAAAAAAGTTAGTATGAGTTGAATTGGTTTCTTTCATTAAAATAATGATTAAAGCATTAAAAATAATCAATTGGTTTATTGTTTAGGAGTTCCATGAGAAGTACAGGTACAAGAAATGCCAGAATTAAATGGCATCTAATAATAATGGGTTTAAGCAATTTTTTTTGGTATGAATTGAAATAAAAAGATAATCAAATTATAACAAAACTAATGCGGACTTTGAACGTTCCATCATCAGATTTTCTATGAAATGGATGGCTGAAGAGTTGTGGGTTGGAGTAGTTTGAAGCCTGTCCATTAAAGTATGAAGATTGGCTATCTTAATATAAAGCTGAGCACTGATTGTATATATGTGTGAAGATAGTAATCTGGACCAACTGATAATTGTTGGTTTAGCATGAAATACGTATATTGGTGATTTTTTATCTTTTCAACATGTGTGTGATCAGGTGGGTCAACAATATGAGATGGTATGGAGAGTTGAGGGTCGTGTGAAAGTTTGAGTTCGAATCCCTTTTATATTACGTTATATATGTGCAGGTGTGTGTAAGCATGTACAGTGTATCAGTTTACAAAACAAACATGTAAGAAATCATGTAAAATGAAATCTTATCTCTTTCCTCTTTTTTTTTTTCTGATGGAAGATTTAGTTGTTTTTTTTTTTTTTCAGTTTTAATCATTATTATACGATTTTATCAGGTGATTTATCCTTGTTTCGTATTTCAAAACACACATTCTATTTTTTTAGTCCATCTGTTGTATTTTTATAAAACAAATACAACCACTCTAAATAATTATTATTTATTATCAAGAGTTTAAATTAAAAGAAGAACTCGGAACAGAGTGGTTTTTTAAAAAAAGAAAACAAAGTGGGGTAAATAGATAGAAGGATAATAAATAGTGTTTATGTTACAGAAAGTTTTTTTCATTCTAGTTGTATTTTTATATTGGGCTATTTCCATAATCTAATATGTGTATTGAATATCTTTTAGAAAAATTTAACTTTATTTAAATATTTCATATATTTAACTATTAGTAATAGCACATCAAACAGTTAGTATATGCACAATGTTTCGACAAGTATTATTCTTCCCTCTTCTTCAGGTGTTGCTCATCTGACCAGTGACAATACTAGCATGGGATTCAAACCTGGACCCTTAGATTCTTGAGTATTGAATTTTAAGGTAATGCTCTAACCAACTGAGCCATCATATTAGATGATGGACATAGTCCAATATAAAAATACCACTTGAAGACCATCATCACAAACCTTCAGGAAAACATTTCTTTCAGTCTCATCTAGTGTTTTTTTTGTATTTGATTCTCATGATTCTTTATAGACCATTTGTTAAAGGGTCATCATCATCTTTAACTTTTGACAATCTACAGCAAAATGAATCTCCTTGTTTAATTTATTTTCACCAGTCTATAACTGCTCCATATTATTCCCACAAACTTGTTTATTTCATTCATCCAACTCACATATGATCTTTTTCTAGGCCTTTTACAATCTCTTGAGATCTAGTTGAAGACTCATTTAGTCATCTACATTTAAAATTAAAACTATTGGTACTTATGACTTTTCCTGTAAACCAACATGGCAGCCCATATTTTTGATAAATCTACAGTTTCAGGGGCCAAAAAATTGGTGGTTGAGAAGTCAGCTAAGCAGTTGCCCGGGTTAGTGGGTTCGCTTCTGTGCTGATGCTATGACACATGAGGAAAAAAAATGTTTACAATGGAACATCCTATTTAATATTTACATCTTATTTTTTATTATTGTTATTTTAAAAAAGAAAATCATTTTGGACAAATTAAAGACAATATTTACAGTTTTTCTTTCTTTTTTCTTTTTGGATTAACTTATGAATAGAAAAATGGGGGAAAAAATCTAAATATAATATTTACATTTTATTCACGTCAGTGGCATGCAATCATATCGTTACCATTAACACCCTTTTTAAGAGGGCAGGATCCCATACCTTTGAAAACATCCCACTGTATCATGTTCTGTCAGGAAAGTCCCAAATTTTTATCATTTTGACAATTTATGGAAAAAACTGTTGACAGAAGAGAAACACACTAAATTGAACCAAAATACAACAATGTTAAGAGGACTAGTTGTTACCCACGCTATAAGTAAAAAAAAAAAATTGAAATAAACTTCTTAATGAAATTTATTGGAATTGGGATTTGAACACAGACTTTCAAATTCTCTTCAATCATCTACTCCATTTTATATAAATGATACACATGACTGCATACATGTGAAAAAGTTAAATAATCTCCAATTTATGTATTTTCAGCTGAGCCAGCACTTATCTTCAGTAAATTGTAGGCCCTTGAAACTGTATATTTATCAAATGTTGGTTTACTGGAAAACTCACAAGTACCAATTTATTGATATAATTCGATAATAAATATTGATTTATAATTGGTTTATAGGGTTAAAAACAAGCAAGTCAAACCCAAAAAACATTAAGATATATATAAAATAGTAACATGCCTTTTCTGTATAGTTTTACTAATCTTTTTTATTAGGTAATAAATTCCTTTGTATAATAAAAAGAAAAGAGTACAATCAAAATAAATTAAACCTACTCCCTGAACTAATGATTCCTAAAGAATCATTTAAATGAACTTAATTACTATTTGAATTACAAGTGTCAAACTAACTCAACCCAAACCTTTGTCATCATCCACTTTATATAAATACAGTAATGATTATTACTAATCATTTACTAAACTAGAGATTGTCTCTAGCACAGACATAAACTTTAAAATTCCATTAAAGATTAATATATCTGATTTTTTTAAAATTCAACACACAGACACATGGCGTTATTCACATTTGGTTTTTATTGTATTTTTATTTATATGAATGTGAAAGAATACATAGTAGTATTGCTGTTATTTAATATATTTATATAAAATGAACTTGTAAATAAAACTTCTTTGTTATATCAATGCCAATCTCTTTGTTGGATAAAAGATTATTACTATTTGACAATATAGATTGGCATTCATATAACAAAAGGCGAGTGTTATTTCAAGTTTATTTAAATGATTCTTAGAAATCTAACTGATGAATTATATTTCTGTGATATCAAAGTTATGAGTGCATCACTTTCAACACTTATCAATTAAATTGTAGTAATCTATCTATCTATCTATCTATCTATCTATCTATCTATCTATCTATCTATCTATCTATCTATCTATCTATCTATCTATCTATCTGTCTGTCTGTCTGTCTGTCTGTCTGTCTGTCTGTCTGTCTGTCTGTCTGTCTGTCTGTCTGTCTGTCTGTCTGTCTGTCTGTCTGTCTGTCTGTCTGTCTGTCTGTCTGTCTGTCTGTCTGTCTGTCTGTCTGTCTGTCTGTCTGTCTGTCTGTCTGTCTGTCTGTCTGTCTGTTCTGTCTGTGTCAGTTGGTCGGTCCGTCCATCTATCTATCTATATATATATTGAACGTGATAAAGATGTTTAAGAGATAATAGTCTGGGCCAAGTGATGAGTGCTGTGTTCAGCATGAAATGTGCATTTTGGAGATCATAGATCTTTTTCTTATGTCTTTGGTTATATGTTTATATTTACATCCCTCCACAAGGTAGTGGATAAAAACCTGTCATACCATATATGGAAGTGGTGTAGTGAAAGTTACACTACAGAAATATTATTCATTGTTGAATAATCTCTAGTCTAATGAATGACTAGTAAAAATTATTAATATAACTGATGATTTATCTTAGTAACATTTAGACATTAATTGCGTAAATAAATTTTTAATTTTTAACATTACATATTTGAGAAGCTGTACAATTATTTACTTGCTTCTTAAAAATCATTGAAATGAATTAAAACACACAAAAAAGTCTGTTTCACAGTGGTATCAGTAAAGAGATCAAATTCCAAGTGGCTGCGAAGATATCAGCTGACACAAGGGCACACATTCTATAGTTTGAGTTTAGATAGGGAAGGAAGATTTTAATTTCTGAGATAGAGGGTTAAAAGTAAAATGACATTTCAGAAACCAAAAGGTTGATGGTGGTGATAATTTTTATGCTTGGAAGTCACTCCAGCAAAACATACTACCATAAGCCTCTTGGCTGTTACATATGGAGCAGATTGCAACAAATATTTGTAAATTTCATTTTGCCATCCAGGAAAGCATTGGTAGGTAAGTTTTTAATTTTTTTTTAAAAATCAAGAGGACTTTAAGTACTAATATCTAGATCTCCAAATAATCAATTTGTCACAAGAAGAAAAGATTGAGGAACTTCTTTGGAGCCTATGCTAATGGCTAGATAATGAACTTCTCAATGCCTAATCTTTTTTTAAAAAAAGATGGTTCGAGGTTTAGGGTTTGTAGATCTGAGGCAAACAATTTTTTATTGAGCTTGATCTTAATAAGGCTAATGTATCTTTTGGTGTTTGCCATCATTTATTGACACCTTTTCTATATGCGTACTGAGTCAGGAGAAATTTCTAATATCCATTCAATGAGTTCTATGTTTGTCTAATAATAATATGAGTTCTACGTTTGTCTAATAATAATAGGAATAATTTACCAAGGAAAAAAGTCTTATTTTGCCTCAAAATTCTTAAAGCACTGCATTATTATGAATTTATATGAACTTGTTCTGCATTTTTTGAATCTTTTTCTTACCCCACCCTTTGTTTTTGTTTTTTTTTTGTTATTTTTGCAGAGTAACTATCAGATAATAAAAGTACTGGCTTGCGAGCAAAAATTTCCAGTTTAATTCTCTAGCAAATAAAAAAGTTCTGTTCATCTATTTGAAGTAGAACTGTCATGCTACAAACTTCAGTGAAAATGTAAAATAAATAAATAATGAAACAGCTTTATTGTGCAGGATTTTCTTATGAAGCTAGAACTGGAATCAATCCATGGACTCACACTCTAGGATTTGATTTTCTATCAATGCACTAAACCATAAGAATGTGATAATAACATTTTACTTATTTTGGATATTTCTTGACCTGTGATTAGCTATTTCCCAATATGAGAAATTACAATAGCCATTGGACATGCTATTAGCTTTGCAGTTTAGGTGTTGTTTACAAAATCAAAGTTCAGTATATTGCTTTTTGAGGTCAAATGTCACACAAGGTTCCAAAGTGGTCAATCATTATCAATATATAAACATCAGCTGTTTAGAACCATAGAAGAAAAAGTTATGTGGAACATCTTTAATAATCCTGACAGAAATCTTTTAAATCATTTTTGATTTAAGTAAAAAGAAGAAATGTGATAAAGCTTCACTTCAGCGGAAGTTGAGAGGATAGAACTTCAGCGATATTAAGAATTAAGAGTAGAGTTAGATGATTTATTGAAAATATAAATTGGAAATAAATATTAGCCCTTTAAGAAATCTAATTAGTATTCAATTAGATAAGAAATATTGAATTTTTGCATGAGATGAATTTTGAACAGGGACAATAATAAAGAATTTGGAGACACTATGGACAACAAAGAAAAGAGCAGATCGGTATTCATTCAAATTAGACCTGAACTTTCTATTTGAACCACAATCTGTTCAAAATAGTCTTATTCTAACATGATTTTGGTAAACTTGATAGTAAAACCATAAGTGGTTGGCTAATAGCGGCTATTAAAACAAGCAGTGGGAAATATAGATTCCGTCATCATTACAGTAATGGTCTGTGTTTAGTGCAATGGTGAAATAGTAGATTTGGTAACTGAAAGTCCAAAAATCATAGCTAAGCTCTACCATTTTTAGTCCTCGAATACCATCTGATCTCACAAGTGATAAATCATTGGATTACTTCGTCACAATAATGAACATAACATTTAGAAAATGGTTTACTTTTGAAAAATACCTTTTATATCATTGCTAGGAGTTGTCGATTTGATGGCAACTAATATAAGAATAATAAATTGCATTTTTTAACACATAACTTCAGCTTAAATACTCAGTCATTAGCCATAATAGGTTAATCTTTTTTATTTGTATTTATGCAAGATTGTTTTAACAGCTTGTGTAAGCTTAGGAAATGGTGGTCATGGGATGTTTAATGGTTTAATACCAATCCTGTCCATAGAATGATAGTGACTATGGTTATTAAAGAACCAAAGATACCAAAATGTACAGATCCTGAACTGGGTTCAGATCTGTATGATTATATGAGTCAATGAGCTTGGAATGAAATCATTGTTTTCATGTACTTGTTTAACTGAAAAAGTAAAAGATGTCAAGCATTGGTGGTCGAGAGATCAGCACAGCTGCCTTACAAGCAGTTGTCCCTAGTTAGCGGGTTTGCTTCCTGGCCGATGCTATGACACATGAAAAAAAAAGAAGTAAAAGATGGGTGCTAGAGGTATAGTGGTTTCAAATCCAAGGTTCCTCATTGATGAGTCACAAGCTAGAAAGTATTCTGGGAATATTGTATGTGTAGGCATTGGATAAGGAAATTTATGCACAAACCTTCAATGCATCCACTGATTACTATGACTTGCACTGAATGACCCTACTGTATGAGAATTTGCTATTGTTTTAACAGCTTATATAATCATAGGAAATGGTGATCATGTGATGTTTAGTGGTTGGTTTGTATAGACATCACAAAACTCATTTCTAGAGTGACCTCCCCTCTTTCTTTCTCCTTTATTCGGAATTGAAATAGCCATGCTCGTTTAAGACAGGCTGAGATGATATGTGCACTATGTACAATATTTTTATTGTATTTGGTATTTAAAAATAGAAGCTAAAGATTTTAACGTACGCTATAAGTTGTTTCGATTATCCGCCATCCTTTGCCTTTATTTATTTATTTATTTTGGAAAATTGGGTTTATATCAATTTATATAAAATGGCAGCAAATTCATGTAAATTGTGTTGAGATTATAAAACTATAATGAAAATTAGAAGACGTATTCTTTCAGATGAATTAATGCGTTTGATGTTATAAGTTGATGGTTAACCGGCTTCTATATTCTGTATATATATAAAGAAATGTTATTAGTGCTTTTACTTCTCCGTTTTTATCTGTGATTAGTAAACTGATCTATATTCTTAAGATGATCCTTTTTATTATTCATTAGGATGAATTGACTATCATCTCGGTCGGTGATGGCTAAGAATAAGTTAACAGAATGCGTTTGTTTTGTTTCGGAGCAAAGTTTATTCACATATCAAGCTTAACTTTAATAAATAGTGAAGACTATTTCCAAACCAATCAAATGCTTATAAGGAAATGAATGAAAAGAAATTAGATGACTTGAGTGGTATAAAGTCTCTAGAGTTGTGTATGCAATATAAAAAGAAATCAGTTTAAAATAGCTAGCTGTAAGGCGTTTCCACTTACTACTTTGCATGAATTCGAATCAAAGACTGATTGATGAGCATTTTAATTGTCAGTTTTACTCCTTAACTAAAAATAGCAAAATACCCATTTACTGATCAATAATTAGATGGCTTTCTGGGTTGCATTTAGCATGATACTTTTTAAAAAAATACTAACTGCTTGGAAATTTTCAGTTACTTGAAAGAACTTGATATTCATATTCCATTCCATGCCCATGACAGTAGAATATATTGAACACTACAATACAAAATACGTTTTGTTAATGTATGCATATATACATAAGTGCACACCCAGTTAACATGACTGTATCCATTACGTAAACTCGTTCATGCATATTGAAATCAATGTCTAATTAAATTCTCCAATTCAGATAACAGTTTTGACTATATAATAGTCTTTCCCAGAACTGTAAGTTCACAATGCATGTAAGTACCAAAATTAATCAATACTTATAAATAGAGGGATTTGAACTTAGCATTTTCGGTCTACATTCATCCTCCAATTCATCTCAAACGACCGGCACACATGAAAAAGATAAATGATCCCCACTATACATATTTTGTGCAGAACCAGCACTCATCAGTCGTGCCAGATCATAATCTCCCACACATGCAATCAGTGTTTGGCTTATATTAAACTTTAATGGATAGGCTTTAACCCTCCAACAATTCAGCCATCCATCTTATCGAAAAACCAATGGTGCAGATGCTCAAAGCCATTGGTGGATTTGATATTGTAGTCATACCCATGTAGACATTACTTTAATCTAACTTCTAATATTATCGTATCATTACATATCCATTTATTTAGTATACTGAATGTATTGGTAAATACATATAAAGATTATTTTCTGACTGTATGCAGCAGATTTGAGTATTTTGTGGATAATCTATCAGTGAATGATTTAAAAGATTATAACTCTTGATAAACATCTATTAAAAAATTATAAATATTTAATCACATCAATATTTTTTTTATCGTGAACAAGCTACTTTTTCAAACCATTCTTTCTTTTTAATATATTCTTTAAAAGCTTATAGTTATTTCCTTCTTTAAGACCATATTTAACTTTTTTTTTTTTTACCTCTCACCCCATTCTCTTCCAAATAGCTTGAAAAAACAATCTTTTTAAAATATATATCCAATCCCATTCTTTCCCTCATTTTAATTTGCTCAAATTTTTTTTTTATATTTAAAAATCTTACTTCTCCATTTTGTTTTACTCACCCATTCCCAGGGTCTATCAATCAATCACTTTATGATCACTTTCTTAGTTCAGTCTTCAAATGGCTGTAGCAATTCTCATTCTCAGCACTATTTTCATTGTTTTATTTTTAGTTACATTTATTCGTATTCTGCTCATAACTCTAAATTTGTTACACTCCTCTTTCTCCCAATGATAATTCCAGTCTTATTTAAACACTTCTCATTTGGCAACTCCTTAGCTCTCCAATTCATAGATGCATGTCTTACTAGTCATCTCTTACAATTTGTAACATTTGAAATATGCAAGACAATAATCCACGCCATCTTAGGTGCATTTCTTTTCAAAGCTAATAAAACAAAGTTTAACCTCTTTTATGTATATGCTTTTATTTAACATAGTCTTTTTTGTCTGTCCGTCTGTCTAAAATTTTGCAATTCAATTTTCAGGCACTTCCCAATCTCCAATCTAGTTGAAATTTTTAATGCATATGTATTTCCAATGACAATACATTTTTTAAGAATTTGCAAATAATTTTAGCAAAAAAAGTTAAAATTTGATTTTTATACGGTAATGTGATGTGATGCACTGTGATTTCTCCTTAAAATGGAGTCAGGAATCTTTCAGCAACTATGCCCAGAGATACCTGTTAGCCACTTTACCTTCTATTCCCCACTCTTATGCTTTCCCATATTTATATATTTAGTACTTTTTATGGTGCTACAATCTTGTGGTATTAAATTATAGCTAAATTTTCTTCATTCCTAATTTCTGGTGCTATAAAACTAAAAGTAGAAAAAAAATAATTGTTTATTCACATAAAAGTAGAAAAATACATTTTCTTCAGCTTTCACAGTATTCTTGATATTATGCGAACGAAAGTATGATGTATATATGTTTTGGAAATATCCCCAAGAATGCTGTAGAAGATGTGAAGAATTTATTTTTTACTTTTTATCACATTTATGTGAATAAAAGCATTTTTTAATTATTATTTTTTATATGTTTTCATTCTCTTTATATCTCAATAATTATCTTCATTACTCCTACTGCATTTGTAGTTCTTTCTTCTTTAAGTGCAAATTATTTGTTAGATACAAATATATCTAATCTACAAAAATATGTTTACTCAAGCGAGACGCTTAAGTAATGATAATATCTTAGTGCCGGGTGAAGTTATTTTCCACATGCTTAACTGCATTTGGTCTTTTTCAATAATTGTTGAAAGAAAATTTATCATCTTCCTGTCTCTTCACAATTTTCTTCACCAAATAACAGAAGTTGTCTCAAAATAAAACCTATAAAAGTTATTAAGTAGATCAGACTTATCTTTGTCTCAAGATATAGTTTTGCCACCTAAAACATGTGTCTCAAGATACCTTTTAATGGATGCTCATTACCAAGTATCTCTTGAAACGATGAATTATGGTATAAGAAATGATATTTTTTTTTGTGAGGCTTCAGTCAGTTTTTTTCTCCAGATCCAACAATATATAGTAGAATAAAACAGTTTGGATAAGTTATATAAGGGAGTTAAGTATTGAAGAATGAAATGATAAGTTGTCAGTAAATATGAATTCTGTATTGAATGCACAAATGATAAAAATAACATGTATTTGTTTATGATAATAAAATAAGAAGTCTGGTAGGTAAAGAAAAAAATACAATGTAGAGTATTGAAAGTGGAGTTAAAAGCAAAATTTAGCAAAACTCGGGGGAAAATCGTGAGATTCGGTCTTTCTTAATGTAACCATAGTCTCACTAACAAAAACTGGATCATCCACAGCCATTGTACCCATTTACTTTAGAAGAGGAATTTAATAATCTGTGGTTTATGTAAGTAATAAGTCAAATACTTGTACAGTGGTAGAATTGAAGAACTTGGTAATGCCTATAGAAATTCAGCTTGAAATCTTGAAATTTCTTTATAAGATTTGGTGCTGTGGTAAAACAACAGACTCTGGAGGTTAAGTTCCACAGATCATACATAGTTCTGTCACTTCTAGCATTCAAACCTTTTACTCAGTGATATATTATCTATCCTAATAAAATATCAATATGTTAAATAAAAATGGCCAATTTGATTCTCATTAAACACCTTTCCTCTTAGTCTTTAATATTTCAATTAGATTATTATTTTACCAAACTTTGAATCTCATCTATTGCTTTTATTCTTTTTTCTCGTATTGAATTTTCATAATCTACTGGATTTTTTTGTTCTATTGTTATACAGAAAGGCATTTTGTTGTATAAATCACTTATATAATATTCTTATTTATTAATAATATTTTTTTTCTTTCTTCAATATGTAAGGAAATAAAATGTATTATTGAATGACTTTATTGTTCGGGAGTTCATAAGAAGTTGAGCCCGGAAGCACTACAACTGTGATGTGATGGATTCTACCAGTGCATTAAACCAAGCAGGGTGATATTTAATTTACTCTTGTGACCTTGTTTTTCCTATCCAACTTGTTGTATTTTACTATATATTAAATCAGATATACGTCTTTGTATTTCCTCTGTCTCTGTATATCCTCCTCGTCTTTTACTGCATTTGCCTAGTCTTTAACAGTTTAATATTGGAGTCTGCTGTTAAATTCATTATATATACGGTTAGCAATATCTCTATGCATGTTAAATTCTCCACCCAAAGTGGTTTATCAGGGAATAAATACTGTAATCAAAGATAGTGCTCAATCTTTGCTGGTGGTTGCCCCCCCCCCTCTTCTGGTCTTTCCATTTTAGAGCAGCATTATACACTTTAACGAGCACCACGTCATCATGTGACTCTCTCTATATATAATTTTATACCCCCTCCCCCGCAAATCATTTTTATTGATCATCCCATTGCTAGTCCAAGATTTTTCCAGTTTTTTTACCTTTTAGAAGCCAATATTTGTAATTATTCCATTAATTGCAAAAGCACAGGCGGTTAAATTTTATCTTTTTTTTTTCCATATGTCATAGCATCGGCCGGGAGGCGAACCCGCAACAACCATCTGCAAACAACTGCTTGCTTGCAAGGTAGCTGCACTGACCTCTTGGCTAACAACGCCTGAGTAAATTTTATCTTTATTAATTTTGGTATCAATTCTTTCATATTAAGAGGATGCGATAATGAGGTCAATTGAAACTGTATCCCTAGAGATTATAAAAAAAAAGTATAAAAAGAAACTATATATGAGATGGATGAATGAAATAAGGAAATTTATGATCTGATGTGGAGAAATGGATCAGTCATCATTCAAATCGAACGATTTCATCTTTTTTCCAATATATTTGTTCGGTTAAGAGTAATATTTCTGTACTATAATTTTTACTACACCAGTCTCACATCTTTTTCACATGACATACGTTTATACTTACACCCCTCCACAAGGTGTTTAAAGCTGATAGAAACCAGTTCCTACTTCGTGTGAGAGTGGTGAAGTGAAGAATATACTACAGAAATATTATTGTTAAGAGGATAATCTCTAGTCTAATGAATAAATAATAAAAATTTATTAATATATTTGCTTGATGTTTTTGATTGCATCGTGTCATTGGCTTGTGGAATGGGGAGGGAGCATTAAATAATTCACGTCTACTAAGTTTGTCTTGCTTTCATATGTAAAACGCTGAACAAAATAAGAAATAACTAAAAGTATGCTTAGAAATTAAAAGACTTAAGTGGAGTTGGGCTGGACATATTGCTAGAAGAGATGATAATAGATGGACAATTGAAATGTTAAATTGGATTCCAAGAGATTGTAAAAGATCCAGAAAGAGACCACATGTGAGATGGATGGATGAAATAAGAAAGTTTGCAGGGGTAATTTGGGGAAGAGAAGCTAAAGATCGGAGAAAATGGATTGAACTTGGAGAGACCTTCATCCTGCAGTGGATTGATAATGGTGATGATGATGATGCTTAGAAAGTGAATCATTGTAATAATTTTTCAAATCAGATGAAAATCAATTTTTTGGTATCAATTTTTTTATCAGTGTTATGATTAGATGTCAAACTTTGAGTTATTTAAACTTTTCTTACTGGCTAGGTTTTTTTTTTTGCTTTTCCTGTTCTCTCTTTTTTTATATATTAAAAACAAGCATTTAACAATTTCTTAACTCTGACTTGTACTGTAGCATATATTAATAAAGTCTAAAAAACTAGCTTGTGATACATGAGGAGGTATTTCTAATTCATGTGTTGATTTGTACAAATCTCCTCTGTAATTTTTTTTTTTTTTTTGCTGGAGTTACTGACATATTCATTTAGAATAGCTGCTAATAATAATTAATATTATATATTACTATATTGCTACTTGACACACTCACAAAATGCTTTTTTCTGCTATAATTTGGCTCTAGACTAGAGGCAAAGGATTATAAGGGCATAGATGTCATGTGAAAATTTTACCGCCTGGCGTATGTGGGCATATTTATCATCTTTTTTTACTAACGGCTTGTAAGAAAAAACTCTTTAAATTGTCCCTTATGCCGATTTTCCTCGTGTAGAGGTAACCGTTTATTAGAGCCAGGGGCAAGTTACAGACTCTTTGTAAATCACGTGATCGCATCTTGGCATGGGGTGGATAGATTTTTGGTTGCCTAAAATACAGTTGTTGCTTAAGAGTGCAAAGTTCAAATGTAAATTAAATTTTAGGTCGAAAGTCACTGAAGTATAACTTTAGTAATAAGTTACCTCCATTTAATGGGATCAGAAATAATTATATCTTTTCTGGTTAAGGATTCTATATATAAAAATAATAATGCGATTTTTAACTCGTTTGCTTATGTGTACTGATAATCACCATCATTATCAAGCTCCTAAGTTGAGGGGGGGAGGGCGGACAAAAGTTTTGCAAAGAGTGAGCAAACCAATCCGTGAAACGTAGTCCACATATAACAAACATATACTGGTCTTTTAATCTCTTACCTAACACTTTTTTGAAACTTCGTTTTTTTTTCTTTTAATGAAAGATTTATCTACATACCTAATTATAATTATAGCTTTTAATTATACTCCCTCAGCTTTATCTTCAGAATAAATATCGTGCAGCTCAGTAGGATGTGTTGGTGATGATTACGTAAATAGAGTCTCCCGCTCTCCTGAAAAACCATGTTCAAGAATATCATAAAACACTTTTGTAAGACGTCTGACAATAAGATATTTTTCATTAGCTTAATCTCCAATCTAAGATATATATTACTACTGTCGAGTCAAAGGGTATTTCTCTTCATCCTACTTTAGAGCCACCTACTATAAATTTGAGTATATTGCTATAGTATACTACCTGGTATCTATTAATTATATAAGATTACAGTAGATAGCTATGGAATTGAAGATAACTCCTTGTAAGTTTATAAACAAGCACTTGAGAAAGTCATGTGATATTGATGCTAATATTGTAGATTCCTTAAACACCTTCTAAAAAAAAATGCTGTGTTGATATGGCAGAGAATAGAATGCATTGGAGAACTATAATTAGGAAAAGTTTTCTGTGCCGAAAAAGTTAAAAACGTAACAAATGATCAAATAATAGAATAATGGATCAGCATATTCTATATGTGGACATACTTGTGTTTCACAGATTGGTTTATATAGTCATTGCATATCACTATCATTGTATTTTATCGTAAGGTTGGAGTCTGCTGCTGGTGGTTATAGATTCATTAATAACAATTAGCTTATATCTGAGCCCATTAAAAAATATTCTTTGGAGCAGATGAGAAAATGATCACACGCTGAATATTAAACCAAAATACACCTCTTAGATTGATTCCTGATCCAGCTCATTATTTAAACTCGATTTATTTGAACTTTTCACGCCTTTTTTCAGATTGATTGAAATGGCAATTGAACTGATTTGAATAAAGGAAAGAATTTAAATACTACACTTATAGTAATGCCAAGCCATGTTATATTGTGATAAAGAAGACATCTCTTGACAACATTAATATTTTGAAGGAAAATAAAAGCATTTAAAATATATATATAGTACTTCGTTTTCTTTCTCTCACACACATCTATATGGAGTTTAGCTTAAAAGTTGAAGGAATTTGTGATGCAATACTAGCTCATCTGTCTTATGTCTACAATCTGGGTTTGATTCTAGGCTGAGTAAACTTTTTATCATATTTCAGAATTTTCTTTGAGGCAATTAATTGACCTACAGCCAGGGCAACTTGGGTAATTACCTATATTGATCAGTGAATTGATATCTGGCTAGTCATAGTTATATGTTAGAACACTGATGAAAAAACACATACCCACTTCACTCAGCAATTATCAAATCTGATGAGCCTTCTCTTTCACCATCTAATAGATTATTAGGGTAGCGTTGACTTGCAATGAGATATTTAAAGATTTTACTTTTCTAAATGAAAATTGGAAACCTGTTTTAATCAGATTTAGAATTTTATTATTAAGGAAAGTTAATTCATAGACAATATAAATAACCATCTATTTTTGGTCAGTAAATAGGTATCTAGCTATTCCATTTTTTTTTTTTAAAAAACCCTTTTTGTCCCTTTGTAAATGAGAATTGAAATTTGTTTCATGTTTTAATCAAATTTGAAGTTTTTTAAATCAGGAAGTTAACTCATGGCTAACCTAGATAACCATCTATTGTTGATCAATAAATGGTTATCTAAATACTCTGAGCTACAAGATAAAACAAGGATTGAGCAATCTTTCATCATCCAATAATTAGCCAGCTTGGGGAGTACTGCCTTCACTGTTCCTCCATGAGAAAATGTTGGAGGGGTTCTTGCCTGAAATCTAGATAACTATCTATTGTTGACTAATAAATGGATAAGTACTATAAGCTACAAGATAAAAGAAAGATTCTCACCCATTAATTAGCCAGCCTGGTGATCCTTCACTATTCCTCTATGAGGGGGTGTTGGAGAGGTCCTTGCTTAAAGTGATCTATTTCAAAACTATTTTACTTATTATCATGTATTAAAGTTATGTTGGATTCAAAACATAGGGTTGCTTGAATTATTAAGTCACCATCTTGAGCAATAGGGCAATATATCTCCACTGAATAAATTGAAGGAAAATTAGTGGCCTTTATCAGAAGTCCAACAATACAGGAACTATCCTAGGATCTTATTGCTGTTTAATGTCCACCCAAGAAGTCATTAATTCTTATTATTAGGAACCCCCTGTGCAGTATCTTTAATTGTCATAGGCTTATAAATAGCCAAGATTTTTTTAAGATTTGCCCATACAAAAGAGTTTGGGTTTGAAAAGATAGATGGCCATTCTATCTTTTCCCAAAGACTTTATCATGTGTTTGAAGTGTTTGTATTCAGTCATTTATAATTAAAATCCGCAAAGCACATGTGCAACAGCTTAATGCTGTTTAGCTATTACAGTTTATAAAACATTGCGCTATATAAAATAATTGATTTATTTACTCAATTTTAGAAAAAATAATTATGTAATATTTATGATAGGAAAAAAAAAGATGTTTTAAATTTTATTTGAAATTATAAAAATGTAATAATATGGAATTTATATTAAAAAAAACTTTGTGGTACATGATGTTGTGGACAATTTTTTCATTATTAAATTTTCACCGTGTGCTATTATTTTTGTAAAAAAGTTCTAGGCATGGAACATCTATAAAGCAGCCGAAGTGAAAAATAGGGTTCAATTAGATGATGGCCTGAGATATAAAGTAGCTGCTATTCCAGTCTGAACAATAATTAATAGCTAATTAATAAAATGCCGGTAAGATTTAGGGCAATGCTAGAGGATCAAACTCTTGGGTATAAGGTCCTCAGATCTTTTCCACTTTCTTCACTTGAACTTTCTTATGAAGTCTTGAACAATAAAGGCATTCAACTATTTATTTATTTAATAAATAAATAATTATTTATTTATTTATTTAATAAAATTTATTTAATAATTAAATCAACTTTCTGAATTAACACACAATAAAAAATGTTTTTTCTGCACCAATGCTGATAATCTATCTAAAAGCATTTTTATGAACTGAAATTGGGTATTTATTTTAAAATGGAGTCCACAGTAATTAGATAATATTACACCTATATTTGAATCCATGCAACAATTAGTATTTTTTTTTATTTATTAAATTAACTTTTTGAGTTAGTAAATGGTACAAAAATGTTTTCTGCATTCACCTGAACCATCTTACATAAAGACATTTTTGTGACCTTCTGTACAAAAATTTTCACAAACTTGAATTGAATATCGATTTTAAACTGGCAGCTACAGAACTAATGCCTAGAGAGTATGGAGAAACTCTTTAATTAAAAAGTAGAATATAGATTCAAGTTTTAAATAAATGTTTTTATTTTATTAATGAAGATCAAATTTGTGGCAAGGTTCTCTTTATCCTGAAGCAAAAAATTTGTTTTATTAATGCTATAATTTTTGAATTCTTTTAATTTGTTAGTATTTTTTTAAAACACAACCATATATTTAGGAGAATCATGGTGATCATTTCTATTGCTAAGGTAATTAAACGATGTAAATATCATGCTTTTTTTTATGTAAGCGAAAATTACTTATATAAAACCAAAACCTGGTAGAAATGAAAACATATTAACATCATCACATTTTTATTGTTAAAATTGTTCCTTTTATAATTATAATTCTATTGTCATTGCCCTGCTTTGGCTAAAAGTTACAGGATGTTTTTAACTGATTAAAGTAAAATGGGGGTAAAAAATCAGATTGGTTAAACAATTTTAATTGGGTGGGTGTTTAAATGTCAAAGACTCCTGAGCGACTAATGGAATTTATAACATGTGTTTGGCATAAAGCTGGCAAATGAAATTCACCACACTAAATACAAAAAATCATAAAATTAATCTGATGAATTAATAATAATAGTAATATTAAAAAAAATCTTACAATTATTGGTATTTTGATATTGTGTAATAAATATAATTAGTAAATAAAATCAATTTTCGAAACAAGTACATTACAGAAAATTATAAAATCACAATTGTAGAAATCAGCAGATACAATATATTTTATAGTTACAATTTACTATCTGGATGCATAATAGATGCTTTTTGTGTGTCATTCAATTCAGTAATAAATAGGCATTAATATACATTAATGTTTAAAATTCAGCAGTGCCAGAGAAGGTTAAAAAAAAGTAATTACTCCAGAGTTGACAAGAAGTTCAAGTGCTGGAAATATCATAACTAGAATCGACCTAGGACCTTTCACTCAAGAGTCAACTCTACCCCTACAGTAAACCATTCAGGGTAAAATATTAATAAGGTGAAAGAATAGACCTAATAAAAATCATTCTTTTATATTAAACAAGTTACCTTTAATCCAAATAACACTAATTCAAAGATTTCTATTATCTGAACAAAATTACAGAGAATTTTTAGATCTAGTGTCTGAAACTAACCTAGCACCTCTCTGAGGAGTGCCAAAGCATGAAACCATTGGTCAGGGGTTTGGGTGTGGTTTCTGGTAGAGATATTTTAAATGCTTTCTCTGGCTAAGCTTGTTGAGCAATTAGTAAAGCTCTTTGTTTACAGAGTTTTGTTTTGATATTTTTTGTTTTAATTGCTGATATGTAAAACTTTTCTGTTGATATGTTTTACAGTTATTAATACTATAAATTTATACAATATATAATAATTCAAAGTGCAGCAGCAATAGTTTAATAAACCAATAGAATATCTACAATCTGTTGTCAAGACAATCTTTACAGATAAAAGCCAGTTTGTGGATATTCCATTGGGTGATGAAGTTTTAGCTGATGTGCTGTGGATTACATATGGAAATCAGAATAAACTATTGGAAAATTATGGTTTAATATACAATAAATATTTCAATGTATACAAACTGCGCAGTTTTCCAAAGTTGGTAGAGCGTCCGATTTGGGATTGGGAGGTTCCTAGATCGATTCTGGCATTCGCAGGTCTGACACTCAAACTTCTTATGAACTCCTGAGCAATAAAGCCATATGGCCTTTTTTAAAAAATAGATAGTAAAATTAATATTTATTTAAATTTTTAGAAGAGTTTGGGTTTATATTGAGAAACATTGTTGAAATCCAATAAAGTCACAAATCCAAAAAAGCTCTGGAACAAAAAATTTAGGATTAATGGTAACTTATGGTATTATTTGTTTCATTTGTCTCCCCCCTTCCCCCCTTATAAAATGCAATATTTTTTTTAATTTAGTACATTTGTTACATAATTGATCAAACATAAGGAATTATGAGTTTATTATATAATATCTACAGTGAAACTTTGATTCTTCTTCTTTACTTTCTTTGCATTTCTTCATATATTGATATAGATTGCTTATAATAACTTCTTTCATATACACTTTAATGCAAAATTTTTTTAATAAAACTTCTTTATTTTCCTGACAGTTTCGACTGTCCAGCAGACTTCATCAGAGCTTTTTCAAACTTGATTTGAAAAGCAGAAGTTTGAGAAAGCTCTGATGAAGACTGCTGGACATTCGAAACTGTCAGGAAAATAGGGAAGTTTTATTAAAAAAATTTTTGCATTAAAGTTTATATGAAAGAAATTATTATAAGCTATTTTTATATTAATCTACAGTGAAACATGATTGCTTATTATATAATAGTAAAATAAATATGCTATTATTAGTGGGAAAAAGAAGTCATTTAAAGTAAAATCTCCTTTATTAATTGATAGAATTTTATCATTTTGCAGAAGCAGTTTACTCTCCCTGACTAAGATCTTGTTTAACACTTAAAAGCAGAAGCTAAAATAATTATAAAAATAAGACTTATCTTTTATAAGTTCTTTAAGCAGGTTTTCACAGCAAATTTATTTCAGAATACAAACTTTTATAATCAAAAGATTAAATCCTTGAATGCAATGGTAGTCTTATGTATGAAATGAAGGGTTCAGTATAGGTAAATGTTTCCATCTTTGGTCAGAGAAATGATCTTTAAATTTACTTAATAGCCAATCAGTATTGACTGGATAAGAGAGAATACAGGTATTTGCATCTTTTTACCAGGTTTAATTGAGTTATACTGCTAAATGACATACGGTAGAGTCTTATATGTTTCTTAGTGTTTCCTGCAGAACTGACCAATAGCCTCTGCTCCAAGTTTGCCCACTTCTCCATGCCCTTAACCACTAGATTGCTTTTAGATGTAGATTTCTATTATGATGTTCTGTGCATAAAAGATAATTTTATAGATTATCTACCTTAATTTCAGGACTGGTTTGAAAACTCGAGACAGTGGGTTATACGAAGACTTTGAAACTCAATAAATTAATATTTTATGATCACGTTATGGATACTTTTTAATACAGGTTACTTTTAGATATATATATATGTAAGCACATATACTATTATTTTAAAAATAAACAGCATAATTTATAACAAAAATTATAAAGATGACGAAGTCTGTGCTGTGATTTACATTATTATTAGAACTGATATAAGTACAATCTTTTAATGTATGATAATAGACTTTATGCCCCATGCCGGTAGGCGCAGTTGCTAGAACGACTTAGGACTTGGGATCGATTGTGGCACTCGAAGTTCTGGGGCTCAATTTCTTATAAACTCCTAGCACTAATTACACTACAGAAATATTATTCATTATTAAAGCCATATGTGTGTGTTTTTTGAGCACTAATTATATATATATGTGAGAGTTGATATTCTGGACCAACTGATGAGTGCTGGTTTAGCACGAAATACGTATATTGGTGATTATTTATATTTTCTACATGTGTGTGATCAGGTGTATCAGAAGTATGAGGTGGCGTGGATAGTTGGAAGGTGCTTGAAAGTCTGAGTTCAAATCCCCTATATTTAAAGACTGTAATTACGTAATTTTATTTCCTGTTCGTTCTTTCATCTAATAAATGTGAACGTGCAGATGTTTGTTTCATTGTGTATTTGTTACCCCTGTTAATGATCCTGTGTTTGATCCCTTTGCGACTTTAATTTGTTTTAATTTAATTCTTTGTAAATAGAAAACCTTTTTTAAAACTAAAATTATACCATGTAATAATGCTAAAATATATATTAGCAAAATTTGTTAAGACAGAGAGATAAAGACGCTATAATTATTAATTATATGTAAGAAATGTATTAAATCTCTTAGCATCAAATCAAAAGATATTATACTATAATTGTTACATTGAAAAGTTATTAAATTTGAAGATATAAACAAAAAATGACTCGCAATTTCTTAAATGGAATCTTTATCAGTTATCTTCGTTTGATTAATGGTTTAGTCATTTATGATTTCGTTTGAAATAAATTACATATTGTTATTTATTTATTTATTTTGTTTTATTTATTAAGAAAAGCCATTAATTTTGTCCTGCGTTAGACGTTAGGATGTGATAATTAACATTACAAGACATATAACTAAATTTTATTTAAAAAAAAACCCCCATTGATTAGTTTTACCTGTCAGGTAGCTTACCACATTATGTTTTACCTGTCATGTAACGAAGCTTTCGGCAGCTGTTCCTAAGATCAACTGATAAATTGTCATCTCAACTGCTTTGATTAATTACAGTTTGTAAATGATGACAAAATTTCGGTTCCAGTTGCTTAATTTTTAATCATTACCTGCAAAAACTCATGATCTCGTTTCTGATTGAGTAGAAATATTAAAAGGTATTGTTTTTTTTTTGTTAATTTATTGGTCTGAATCATTCATTTGATTGTACTACTGTATTGTCTAAAGAGAGGTAGTCAGACTTCTTTCTGATGGAAAGCACCCATCTGTGAATCATAAGATTAAGGGTTAAACGATATCACGTGACACACATTAAATGTCTGCCAAAAATAATACTTAGTGTTTCTTTTAAAATAAAGATCTGAAAAGTTTACCCGATTAAACGATGAATTATAATTAAAATTAATCTGTCTTGAAATTTTAAGTCTTTAAATTTCAGAGGATGCATGCATTCTCGTTGATACTGTTTTGATATTTCAATGCATGTCCAGTATTATTTTTTTATTTTTTTTATAAGCTTGTTTTCAAATTTAACAAAAGCTTTTGTACAAAGATATATTATTATGCTTCATATGTTAAATTTATGGAGATTTTTTTAAATGTCTTTTTACACCTTTTATGGAGGTAAAATTTTGCGGCGATATTATTTTTATTTTGGCGTATCTATCATTTAAATTTTAACTTGCTGTTTGTCATATTAAGTTTAACATTTCTATCACTAAACTATTGTTAAAGTGATTTAATATTTGCTATATTAAAATAGAGCGCGGTTATTGTGTCCTTATTCTATAATTTTTATAAAATTGCTAGGGGGAAGAGATCTTACAATTTTCATAACTACTAGATATGAAAATTTAAAGAAAATGTATCACGAGTTAAGGTTAAGGTTTACTTAATAAATTTAAAAGTTAAGTAACATTTAAAATTTGATCTTGAATTCATGTAAAGTTTCACAGTTGTGGGTGGAATAAATTTGACAATTATAAATCAAAATATAATAATTTACTATTGATAAACATTGAACATATGATAAAAGATTAATGTAAAAGATTGTACTTGGGCGCACCGATGAGTGTTGGGCATTGGGGGGGGGGGTGTCATTTGTCTTTTAAGAATTCTAATTTATTCATATGCTTCAAGAATGTTTTGTGGAGTGAATATTATTAAAAACACCTGTGTTTGAAAAGGAAGGTTTTTAACAAATGTGTTTTGCCAGTTCTTACTTATGAGTCTGAGACTTGGACACTTAATAGAAGAGCAATACAAAGACTTCAGACCACTCAAAGAAATATGGAGAGATGCATGCTGGGAGTAACAAGAAGGGATCGAAAGCGCAATGTATGGGTAAGAGAACAAACAGGTGTTGTTGACCTCATTGAAAAAATTAAAAGATTGAAGTGGAGTTGGGCTGGACATATTGCTAGAAGAGATGATGATAGATGGACAACTTGAGTCTTAAACAGGGTTCCAAGAGATTGTAAAAGACCCAGAAAGAGACCACATGTGAGATGGATGGATGAGATGAGAAAGTGTGCAGGGTGATGTGGAGAAGAGAAGCTAAAGATCGGAGATGGATTGAACTTGGAGAGACCTTCATCCTGCAGTGGATTGATAATGGTTGATGATGATGATAAATAAAGATATTACATGAAAAAGAAAAATTAAGTCCACTTACTCTATGTGTGTGGGTTTAATTAAAAAGCAAATTAATTAATTTTTAATTGAGGTTTAAATTTTATATCTAACCCAGGGATAATCTCTAGTTTAATAAATGATTAGTTATAATCATTAATGTACTAATCTAGAGTGAATTCTGTTAAAGTTGTGGGTGGAGAAGTTTGATGCTTATAAATCAAACTGTAACATTTTCATAAGAAGTTGGAACATTAGAAGTAACAATACCGCATTGTATTTTATGAATTTTGAATTACAGAGTCTGCCATTTTAGCAAATTATGCAGGGTAAAAATAAATAATGAGTTCATAAGAAGTTTGAGCGTTGGGGAAGACAGAATAACCTGTAATCCAAGGTTCTTTAGATTAGTAATCAGATTACTAGAGGTGAATTCTTAAAATATTTGGACAGTGATTCATGAATCTTGAGCTCATAATTCTGTAACTCTACCACAATGCATAGTAAAAAATAATCAAATGGTTTATTGTTGAGGAATTTATAGGAAGTTTGCGGATTGGAATCGGACTATGCTCCATGGATCATGAATTTTGAAATCTGCCACTATTGCGGAATCAAACCAGGCAGCATAAAAAATAATCAAATGGTTTATTACTCAGGAGTTCACAAAAAGATTGATCACTGCAAGTGTTGTTGCTGGATCATGATCCATGAACTTCGAACTCCAGAATATTCCAATCTTTCAAGCTACATAGGATAAAAAAGTAATTGAATGGTTCATCGCTTGATAGTTCATAGAGCTTTAGAATTCGCATGCTCCATGGTTTTAGCTCCAGAGCTTGTCACCCTATCACTGCAGTACATCATGCAGAGCGAAAATAATCAAATGGCCGACAAATCAGAGATTCTCAAATTCAAGTACCAGAAGCGACATACAGTCATAGTTTTTAGCCCCAAAGTCTGAAACTTTGTCACTGCATACTTAGGAATTTATAATAAAAGATCAAATACTAGAGATGAGAGAGCTAGGCCATGATCTGTGGACTTTGAGCTCCAAAATAAACCACAATATCAATCCACACTGATTTAAAAATATTTGAATGATTCACTGCTTGGAAATGTATAAGAAGTTCTAATACTGGAAATGATAAGATTCTAGGATCTTTGACTCAGATTCTGACCCTCTATCTTTATTCCAAACCTCGCAGAATAAAAAACATAATAGAATGGTATATCGCTCGGGACTTTATAAACAGATGAGCACTAGAAGTGACGAGCTACGCCATGATTCATGGACCTTTAGTTTGAGAATCTTCCATCTTCCACTACATGTTTATTAAGTTGCGCACTTTTCAGTTCAGTAACCTTATTCATTGCATCATATGCTTTGGATACCTAGAATCTGTTTTTAAAATTTCTGTAAATTTTTTTTTATGAATCTTATAAATTTATTTTTTTTAAAAAAAAAAAACTTTTTTTTATTTGGCCCGTATAGTTTGGGGCATTGGTGGCACATCGGCATATTTCGGAGTTCAAAGGTTCATTTCTATTACCACTTCCGGTGCTCTTACTTTTTATGAGCTCCCGAGAATAGTTTATTATCGTTTTTTTTTTTTTAAAAAAAAATCTGTTTAGTTCTTCGTATTAATTTTATTACGATTCTTTTCGCTTCAGTTGATTGTGAGTTAGGTGGATTGGGGGAGGGAGGTATTACTTATCATCTTTGAAGTGAGAAATATTCAATTGTGTCTTATGCTGTTAATAGCTATTTACGGAAAATCTTTTTTTTTCTTTGTTGTCATAACTATATGAAAGCCCTTGAATAATCTGGATTTAGAGAACAAAACATTTTGTTTCTTTGGCTGATGTTAAACAGGCTAGTTGTTGTCTTAAACGGAAGTTGATTTTGTTAAATCTTTTTATCCCCTGCCTGAAGGGACAGTCTTGTCAAAAGTATTTCAAGTAAGAATGTTGAAACATGAAAATTCACTTTTCCGTCCTGTCAGCAACAATAGATGCGGTGGGGGAGGGGGTTGTAGAGGGATAAGGAAGGCGTTCTCAGGCAAGTTTTAGATCTGATATGTACGCCATACACGTACACCCTCGCACGCACATAGAATGTCTTATTTACTGCGCGATTTAGTATCAATCTTTGAAGGATAAATTCCTCGTATCGATTCCAGTTGTGGTACTTCCGGAACTCGAACTTTTTATGAACTCCCGAGCAATAAAGCCATTGGATTCCTCCCCACTCCCTCTAAAAAAGAATATTGAGTAGATTATTTATATATTTTTCATTTATTGCACAAATTCTTAATGGATTCAGTACACAAATGCATCTTTTCATTTTTCATAAAAATAAAAAAATAATCCAATGGTTTTCTGTTTAAAGTTCGAACACCGGAAGTGACAGATGAACCGCGATCCGTCGACTCTCTTGAATTCCAAAAGTCATCTTCTCTACTGGTGCATCAAATTATGCAGAACATTCCTATTCATGTAAATCTTTGATAAATAATTATTTGTAGGATTATTTGCTCAAATTGCAGAGTGAGTACCTGCTTCTGCTCTATTGACCGATGAGATTATTTACGCCTGATTCTTGAATTCTGAATTCTGCTACTCTACGACTGCAGCAAATCATGCGGGGCATTCTTATTCATTAAAATCCTTGATGATGAGTAATTATAAGATTATTTTCTCTGATGATTATGTGACGAATTTTCCAAATGAATATTGAGCACAGTGCTTTTATTTTATTGACCAATCAGATTATTTACACTTGAGTTTCAGAGTCTGTCCGTCTATCACTATTATAACCTTCAGGGCATTCTTATTCATGAAAATCTTTGATAAATAACAATCGTAGGGCTATTTGCTTGGATGGTCATATGATGTTCAAGCATCCAAATAGCAGTTTGAGTACACTACTTCAATTCTGATGATCATTCTGAGATTATCTTTTTATTTTATTCAATTGAGAAAAGTTCATAATCTTTAGCTCTTGTATCCTTTGTTCTATCCATTAACTTTCACAGCAAAATCTGGGATATAATTTGCTCAGGAGGTTCCCCAATTTGAGAAACTAGTGGTTCCAGTTCCCTTAAATCTGAATATTTTTTTATGTATAACATGCACATGAAAATTAATCTTGGAACTGTTAGCTCAGAGTCTGCCACAAACCATTAAATATTTACAATAAGGATCATCCTTTTTTTTTCCTCATAATTTTTTCAGATTTCTATTTTGTATATTTAGGTCTGTATAATTAAATTAATATTAAAACAGGCAAAACTCTACATACAGTAGTGCTACTCAGTGCAAGATAGAGTAATCAATGGATGCCAGAAGGCTTATGCATAAAATCCTTATCCAGTGCCTACTCATCCAATATCCCCAGACTAGTTTCTAGTCTGTGGCTTTCATCAGTGATCATGTGATGTTTAGTGGTTTATAATTAAATTGTATTAATGAGTCTATGGGATATTATGGCTAAATGTTTAATCATCAGCACTTTTTTTAAACAGTTTATTTTAATGTTTCAAGAATTAAAGATGTACCACAAGTCTTTGTTTGCATGCAAAATACTTAAATGATTGTACTTAATTGTAAATATTCTTCAAATATCAACCTTCTACTATATGTTTTTCTTTTCAACCAAGTTGTTCAAAACTTTTTTGGAATTCTAATACTTTTAAGAACTCTTGTTTCAAAACACTCGGTACTTGGTACTTATAAGCCTATTTATATAATTGATTCTTTATGTTTTCATTTGCAGTGTTTCAAGATTATTATATGATTCTCTAATAATATGCTTATTTCTGCTACGAACACAGTGTGCCCCAGTAAAAAAAATGGCAGATGTGAAATAAAACATAAGGTGTTATTTATGCTTTATATTTATTATTAATTATTCAAAATAGTTTCCTTGTAAGTGTTATATATTGTTGGAAATGATTATACACCTTCTTGAAGGAATCTTTGAAATCCTCTATGGGAACCATCTGCAGAAATCTTGTTGTAAGCTTCTAATAATTTAATTTTGGAAACAGGCAAAAATTACCAGAGTCTAAATCAAGAGAAAAAATGCAGATTCTCAGGGGTGGGGAAAATCATTCACAATCTTGGCACTATGGACTTGAAAACATGCAACAATGACCAAAGGCACTGCTGATGGTATTAAGGTTATTTGAGTAAAATTTTAGCCCACAAACAATTAAAACACTTTTGTAGGATCTTTAGGAGTGTATTTGTGGTAACTCCTTTAGCATTAAAAAACTACAACTGAGTATTGTTTTGGTTTAGCTCATTTGCAATTTTTTTTTAGTTTTTGTTTTCTTAGGCCATTTTCAATATGTACTTTGGAATTTGGTAGATGGGTCATATTGGAAACTCTATGTCTTATCACAAGAATTCTAGATCCATAATTATTATTCATTGTATGTCTGCTGCTCTCCATTCTGGATTCTTTTTGGGATTAACAAGTGAGAACAAAGTACATGCATACTTTCCACTTTTTTAAATCTTTCAATGGAATATGATGGATAGTGTTTTTGAGAATGCTAATAAGCTTCTCAATGAATCTTGAGACACACATAGTGATTGATTCAAAAAAAGTTGGAATTTTTTGCACATTTTTTTTTAGTTTTCAATTACTTTTGATATGCTACTCATACATTTTTTTTCAAAGATCTTCTTATCGTTACAAAACATTGTAAATCATTTGACAACATTTTGCTACTTATGGTTTCAGTGTCATACATAACCTGACTCATTTCAAACATTTCAATAGCACTTTTGCCCCCAAACAAAATGCAATGTATTATTCCAATGAAGATTTTCCACAAAAGTGCAAAACAGACTGCCCTATTCACATTATAACTCGTGATTTGGACATGCTAGCACCCGTTGATCCAGAAATGGTATGGCAGGCAGCTTGGAAAGATCTCATTTTCATTGGTATACGTCGTATATGATGATAGGTGTAAAACCTTAAGAAGTTCTGGTTTTAGAATTCGGAATCAGCAACATATAAAATAATTCCCTTTATTAAAAATTAAAATGTGATTCTACATATGAGATATAAGAATATATTGTGCTAAGGGATCTTTCAAATGACAACCAATGTTATGAACTTTCCTAGCCAGAGTGAAAAAGACAGTTAATAAAGCATTGTGGTGTGAGCTCTATATAATTGTTCAGGAAAATGGTTTTAGTTTAAGAATCTTGGAGCATTTTGAGTTTTCGGACTTTTAGCTTGAATAATAAAATGGAATTAAAGGTGTTTGCTAAATGTATGACTGCCATCTTTGTATCCCAAATCTTCATTGTTAAAATCAAAAACTAGAAACTGATCTAGGATATTTAAATATACTACTATCTGGTTATCATTGATTAATCAAGCTTTTTATAGGTGGCACTAGAATAGAGAACTGATTGTTTTATTATATAGCAATTTTGCAGTCTAGCTGGATTGGCTATGTAAAAGAAAACCTTAAGCCTATTTATAGCCTAAAAAAATTTTTCAAGCTGCCCCTGGCCTGGAATTGAACCCGAGTTTTTAAGAATAACAGTTGGATATGCTTCTGCACTGTGAAACAAAGCTCTTTCCTTGCTTTTGCCAAATATAACTTTTGAATGCCTCCTTAACCCTACAGTATTATATGTATTTATTCATAGGTGTGTGTATTGTTTTCCATTCTTACTATCAATGCATTGTTTATTCATTGTAGTGAATAATTTGCATCATGTTCATAAATACGTTGTAAACAAATGTTTCACACATGTTACCTTAGCAGTTAGTTAATCCTGGTTACATAAGTCAAATATATTTGATTGATTCGGTATATGTCATGCAGCTTTGTATATATTATAGCTTTTTCACTGAAAAGTTTTTAAGTTTCTCATAATTCGGATTTGAACTCCAACTTGTAGGAATAATCGGTGGATATGCTTCTGCACTGTACTATAAATTTCTTGTCTTGCTTTTGCCAAATATAACTTTTGAGTGCTTGCTTAATCCTATAGTATATGCATGTATTTGTAGGTGTGTGTGTGTTGTTGTATGCCATTATTACTTACCTATTTATTCATTGTAATGATTCATGAATACTTCGTAAATAAATGTTTCATGCATGTTGACTTAGTAGTTATATTCTGACAATATAAGTCAAAGATACCTGAATTAACATCTTCACTGAAGAAACGATTGTCCAGAGAGA
This sequence comes from Epiperipatus broadwayi, assembly GCA_028023455.1. Lineage (NCBI taxonomy): Eukaryota > Metazoa > Onychophora > Udeonychophora > Euonychophora > Peripatidae > Epiperipatus > Epiperipatus broadwayi. The sequence goes on along the minus strand of JAQFVV010000369.1, from coordinate 377,862 downwards.
AGTTTTTAATGCCGTTTTACCATTGTTCCACTCCCCTCTCTCTCTACATATATATAAAACTCTTATTAGTTTGCCCACTGCATAGATTTTGATGTGATGCAGAAGTGAACTTGGATATAGTACCATCTGAGGAAAGTTGGATAGCATCTTGACAAATCGAATGGCTCTGCTTGACAATTTATTTTTCAGGGCTATTTGGCTTCCCAAACAACTATTGTATAATAAATTAAGGAGTGTGTAGGTAAGTTAAGATGCTAGAATAAATTTTTTTGATAAAATAGGTAGCGAGCTATAACATACTATACTGTAATCAACAATAGATCACGTGCTTGTATATCATAATAATACTTATTTTATTGCCTTCGGGTGGAGAGCATGCGCGTAGAATGTAAATAACTATTACTATATACAGGTTTAGAAAACACGCTCCACTTGCTTTATAAAATATTGGATGGATAAAACTATTTGCACCTTTTAATAAAATGTTTTTTAGTTAAATTATAGGCTTCAGTAATTTTTAACAGATGTTGAACTGCTCTTTTGTGAGGTTTATTTTCATTCATTTAAAAACGCCATCAGTAGTTAATTAAGTGCTGTTTCTGTATATAGATTAAATTGAGATATACTTTTTTTTTTTATCATTATTTTAAAAAACTCTTAAGTACTATGTCTTGCATTGGTGGTCGAGAGGTCAGCGCGACTGCCTTGCACTTGCAGGCAGTTGCCCGGGTTGCGGGTTCGCGTCCCGGCCGATGCTGACACACAAAAAAAACAAAAACTCTTAAATAGTATGAAAATTACATTTTATAAAGAATGAGAGGAATTTAGTGTAAATCCCTTTTATCATGTTCGGCATGGGATTGGATTTTCTTCATCAGATTTTCAATGATATGGATGGTTGAAAAGTTGGAGGTTGGAGTAGATTGAAACCTGTCCATTAGAGTATGAAGATTTGCTATCTTAATATAAACTGAACACTTATTCTATATATGTGTGGGAGATGATAATCTGGACCAACTGATGAGTGCTGGTTTAGCATGAAATACATATATTGGTGATTATTTATCTTTTCTACATGTGTGTGGTCATGTGTATCAGTTGTATAGGTAGTGTGGATAATTGAAGGGTGCTTGAAGGTCTGAGTTCAAATCCCCTATACTTACATGTCCTAGCAATTTTCATGTTCTTTGTGTGTTTGTACACACTGCATATCCTAGCAATTTTCACATTCTTTGTGTGTTTGTACACACTGCATATATACAATGAATTAAAAAATTTGAATGTGGAAATTTTTTATTTTTTTATTTAAAATTAAATGGATGACCTTCAATTATTTCTTTATTTAGCTATTTATACATTACAAAGAAATTATAGATGGCAACATACTATATGTTAAATACTTTGCTCAAAGGCAGATGCAATTCTGTAGAATACTACGTCCAAACCATATTACTTGATTATCATCAGTAGTAGTTTTCCATCTCTTGAATCCAAGGCAACTGATAAAGGAAGTTATTCCTGAAATGCGTTTATAGTGCAGAGTGATTTGTCTGCGTGTTTTTTTACATGGTATAAATAAGCTGTAGTAAAAACATATTATGCATGATGGCGGGAGAAAACATTTAGGCAGATTTATTTAAGTCTAATTTAAAAATAAAATAATCAATTGGCTTCATTCTTTGCTCAGAAGTTCATAAGAAATTTGAGCACTGGTATTGCCCAAACTGTAATCTATCTAAGGATCTTATGCCATTGCTACTAAACCACATATGATGTTAACTTGTTCATTGTGCTTGTTGTAATTTTGTGCTTGTTGTAATTTATTTTCGTATTTCTGTTTTGGGAGGTACATTATAAACATTAATGAGAACTATTTGTTTCAAATCAAAATCCTATATAAGCATCTCACATATTCATCCATTTGTGGTTGGCAGATGGGTACTTAGTTCTTTTTGTATGTTTCAAAGCGTCAGCCAGAAAGCGAACCTCGGGACAACTGCCTATAAGGCAGCTGTGCTAACTACTCCGCCACCAACGCTTGACTACTTAGTTCTTATTAGCAAAAAGGTTAAAAATGTGACTTAATTTGGTCACTTGAGTATTAATGTTTGATAACCAAACCTTTCACTTACATGTTAAAGTAATCACCGGTTTAAAATAAATATAGAAACTAAGAAACTGTTTTCGTTTTTTGATTTTTTTTTTTTTTTGATAATTTTTCTAACTGTTCTTCTACCAATTGTCCACTTAAATTTGACTGAACTTTATAAGAAATTGCCACAGGAATGAGATGATATTAAGAATAGATTTTAGTATCAGATGACTATTTTCCATTTGTGCCGATCCACGCGTGCAAGAACACTTCTCTGTATATTATCATAATGATATCCACTTCCAGCATCTGTTAAAGTAAATATTAGTTCTATATGTAGACGTTTTGCAATCTGTTTTGCATTATTTGTTTATTTATTTATTCTTGATCTATAAAAAGTTATGATTTTAAAAAATGTAAATTAATTTTTTTTTTTTTCTATTCTAATTAAAACTATAACTTTATAGATATTATAAAAGTCAAAATTGTCATAAATAAATCTCTTAATTTATGTTCCGTTTTTAATTTTTTTTTTTTAATTTTATTTTAAAAAAGCATAGCTTTTATGTCTGGTATAAGTTTTAATGTTATATATATATAATTCTAGCCTTTTCTTATTTTATTTCAGATGCTTAAATTACTGTCAGAAGTTCAAATTATTATTACTTAGTTAATTATAGAATTAAAAGGCTCTATTTTTAGCAGTTATGACGTAAAAGTATTAAACTTTCATTTAAAATAATATTATTCAATGTTAGTGTTAAAATAAATTATATTTTGTATAATACGAGTAGAGCATGAAAATACAAATATAAAACTATATACAAAATGTATACCCTTGAAAAAGACTATATTGTATGTTACTAAACGTTGATAAGATACTTTTATTGAAATTATTATTTGAGTTTGAAATTACAATTAGATTTAGATAAAAAAAATGTAGAATTGAAAAGTAGAATTATGATTTTAAATTTATAATTTAACATTTATACTCAGATTATTTACCCATAACTGTGTATTTTATATTACCTGAGTTGTTAAGAACTTATGAACTTTTGACAGGTTCATTATTTGCTAATTGGGTATATTAAAATGTGAGTTGAATTATAATGCTTTGTAAATGAGATTGAGTTTCCTTACAGTATAATTTAACAACAATAATGTGTTTAGTAATTTTAAAATTTTAACTTATAGAGAAGAGGAAAGCAGGTACTGAGGAAAGGGGAAGAAGAGATTGCGAGAAAATAAGCAAAAGCGATAGAGCAAAAAGATCAGATAAAATTAATGTTGGAAGGTACTTTTTATAATATTATCTCAGAAAATAACTGCTTCATAAGTATATTATGATTTCTTCTGTTTCTCTACCATTTATTCATTGGTTCATTGTAAACTTACTATATACTATTTAATTAATATAGAATGTTCACTTGACTTTTTTAAAGCTTTTAATAATAAATTGATACTCCAGAAATCACTAGTAAGCAGTAAAATTTGTGTGTGGATTAACCTCTACCTGAAGTTACTAAAATATATATGCTTTTCTAGTAACAGTTGCATATGGCTTTATAATTAGTACTTCATATCTTAATTATTATAATCAGGATATGGAATTGGGATATGGAATATTAATTGTTATCTATTGGTTATCACTTTGAGTTTTACTAATGTTAAGCAGAAATTGCTTAATTCTATTTATCATGCTTTGATTTTATGCTGGACGCTTTTTTATAGTTTCTAATTGTGATTGTGAGCTTTATGGTACACTCGTCTATTGACTGAGCTACCTCTCTTCTAGAATAGTGTAAAAATAATAACTAGTCACATAGTTAGAGACAATGCAAATCTAATGCATTCTTCTAGAAGACCACTTACCCAGAAATGGATTTTAGGAGTGTCTCAATACTGCTGTTAGTTTTTACTTATGTCTTATTCTTACTTTGTGAGTTGTAGAATTGGAAGACAGTATCATTAATTTAATGCAAAAGTTATTAGTTGTGTTTAACCCAGAGTCAAGTAAATAAAAGAAACTCATAAATTGATCTATTTAATGCAACTATTGTGCTGGATCTGCTCTTTAGATACTCATTTTCAGGTAACTTGAGTTATACCATTAGTATTGTTCATTTGATACAAAAAGTCACTAAATGGAATAACTAAAATTGATAATCCCCATTATAGGGTAATAAGTAGTAATTGTTTTTCAGAATGGATTTTTGCCTCTGACATTTCAAGAGATATCTCATATTCCTAAGGATACCATGTCTTATTGTATTAATCATTGGAGATATTAATTCAGTCAGTATTATTTTACAGTTTTGAGTTTTGCCATTGTCAACCAATGGTTGTTTTATTTCTTTAACACTTGTGCATCTATCCTGTTTTATTTTTCACTGTAATTTCTGATTATGACTATGAGATCTGTGCAAGACTCAGTCCTTCGCCAGTGTCTTATCCTCCTAGATCTCATGGATATTGTTACATGGCTAAAGGATTTCTTTTTAATTCAAACCACAATAAAATTTTATCATTTCATTTATAATAAATTAAAGGTAAAGCTAACACTGTTTTATACATGAAGAACATAGTAAAAACATTAAATATAACCATAATGCATTTTTGGTAGTGAGCACCTTTATTAAAATTTAACATTATATCCAAAATAAAAATAGAAATGCAAAATTATACATTTAAATATGCATGTTCCAAAGCAGACTCAATCAAACATTATTAGATTTTAAAACAGGCACAACTCCCCATACAGTATTGCCACTCAGTGCAAGCCAGAGTAATCAGTGGATGCCAGAAGACTTGTGACTAAAATCCCCATCTAGTTCCTATTCGTCCAATATTCCCAGACTAGTTTTTGGCCTGTGGTCTTCATCGGTGAGACAGAAAGTAGTCTGGTGATATTGGATGAGTAGGCACTAGATGGGAATTTTATGCACAAGCCTTCTGGCATCCATTATTTACTCTGGCTGTCACTGAGTGGCAATACTGTATGGAGAGTTTTGCCTGTTTTAATAACAGTTATAAGCAAGCATAAGAAATGGTGATCATGTGATGATTATTAGATTTTGTATTTATTACTGATTTTTACATTTCCTGTTATTATGTTCAATGCAGAGCATGTTCTAAAAATAGTGATGGTAATATAGGATGTATTTTGGTCTTGTTACATATGTATATTTTGTTGCTTCAATTTTACACATATCTATACTCTTGATTAACCTTAGTATACATAAGAGCGACCATGTTTTTGACCTTTAATTCCCTAAATTGCTGCTATCAATGTACCATTAAGACACTAATCCAAGCGTACATTAGTTTGTATTACTCTCAACTATGAAGTTTCTGTAGTACAATTACCACGAGGATTATGCTAAGGTCATGTTTTACTAGTTTGTGCATTCATCAGTCATGCCTACAACATATTATTCACATTTGGAAAGGGGAGCTTGAGGAATTTTGAGATATTATCAAATAAACTTAGGGGTTTTTTTTTTTCAAGTAGCATATTAATAAATGACTAGCTATCATCCATAGATGGTCTGTAACCAGAAATCTTGACATTTTTAGTTGGATTGGTAAATATTCCAGGATAATCTGTTTAGTCAGATAAGCTGTCTCTAAATCAAAACATGGTTGCCATTTGATATTCAGTCTTCCACACTAATGAAAAGAAGCATTACATATTATAAGAGTGCTGAGTTTTCATGATTTTCATTTATCATAACTTAGGATATTTCAAGCCAGAAAAATTTTAATGTCATAATTAATCAACTAAAAGAGGGAAAATAAATAGAAAAACATACTAGTAGTAGTAGTATTAAAGACCAGCATTATTAGTAATTATCTGAATCACAAATTATATGTTTAATATAAACATAGATAAAATGATTATGATCATCATCATTATCATCAACCATTATCAATCCACTGCAGGATGAAGGTCTCTCCAAGTTCAATCCATCTCCGATCTTTAGCTTCTCTTCTTCACATCACCCCTGCACACTTTCTTATTTCATCCATCCATCTCACATATGGTCTCTTTCTGGGTCTTTTACAATCTCTTGGTGATTAGTTTTATATAGGAAACAAGGGTAACTGTTGTGTTATTTGTATTTAAACTACATCGTTCAGTAATTGAATTATCTCAGAAGATATACAAATCTGTTTACCCAACATCTTAATAATAAAGTCATTAAAGTATAAAGAATCACAAGTGTGATCTTAAATTAGAGGATTTTTGCTCACTGTCTATACTTGTTCCCCATTATACATCTATATACCATTCTTTCATATCAGTCAATGATTACAAAGGATTCTAAATTCAAGATATTCATTGACTCTATGAGTGTTGTAATAAAAAGAAAATCCAGATAAAGTGTTTAAATGTGATATATCCTTAAAATTAAAGAGCAGAACTGTTTTAAGTTATGGTATTCTCTGTGATTCTCTATGGATATAAAGATTAGGCATTGCTATTTGCAATTTAGTGTGGTATGGATTTGAAGTGTAAACATTTCTAGATTGAATCTCACCACTTTTTATAACCAGCCATTAACATGCATGAGCAGCAAACAGTTTGATTATTTTTATTCATATTATATACCAAAGCTTGATAAAGAAACAAGCTAATAATTGTTTAGATTAGACACCCTAACTTTTTGCTCACAGCACACATGAGAGCGTTGACATCTTATTTTGATTGTTGCTAAGAAAATCTAATTTTTTAGAAAAATATATGTCTCAGAAAAGCCTTGTTGTAAACCACTAAACATCACATGATCACCATTTCAAATCCAAGGCTCCTCACTGGTAAAAGCCACAAGCTAGAAACTAGTCTTGGATGAGTAGGCACTAGATCGGGATTTTATGCACAAACCTTGCATCCATTGATTACTCTGGCTTCCGCTGGTGGATGTACTGTATTGAGAGTTTAGGCTCCATATAAAAGCTATGTTGGTGAAGTAAAAATAGGGTGACCAGCCTTAAGGATTCTAATGGTGAATGTTACTCTTCTGATCAAGGAAGGATTGATATGATGACCTTTAATATTAACACACAGCCTTCAATGTTTTTCTCTCATTCAAGTGAACTTAAATAACAGCTATTTTTTTACTTATCAGTTCTTACTTATTATGTGTCACGAGTATGGTAATAAAACTATAACTTTATTATCCTCTTCCTTTTTGGATTCTGTTTGCTTTTCCAAAGGCGATACATCATTCATACATGTATTGGCTTTATATAATCTTCAACTTGTATTTTCTATATATATCCTGTATTACCATTTGCATCTGATGAAAGCACAAACCAGTTTCACAGTTTTTGTCTGAAAGTTTAAGATGATGGTATTTGACTTTTCACAATATATTTGACCATTTACTTCACTTGATACTAATTGTTAAATGTCTTCAGAAAAGTTGAAACCTAATTTAAACTTTTTAAAGACATTCTACTGATAGGAAAATCACACACTTCAGTATATAGCTCAACATTTCAAGTGTTATTATTCTCCTCCCTTCTTTAGAGGTATTGAGTAGTATTTATGGTTGTAGTTTCAAGTCTTTCAAGTAAATGTTGCTGATGAGGGATGACAAAGTAACCAAGTAACAAATCCTATATTATCATCTGCATCTGAACAAGTCATCAATCCATTGTCATAGTTTTTGTCTGAAAGAGTTATTTTATTTATAATTTTACTTGTAATTATGTATTTGATTATTTCCATCATGTAATATTAAATGTCTTAAAGTTCTAACTTTATTTAAACTTGTTCAAATACATTTTACTGGTTAAAAGTACACAGATCAGTATATAACTCGACATTTCAAAGGGTATTACTCATCTTTCTTCTTCAGATGTAATGAGTAATCTTTCTTCTTCAGATGTAATGAGTAATATTTATGACTGCAGTTTCATTTTCTTTTATGTAAATGTTGCTAATCAGGGGAGTTAGGGGTGAGCACAGAGCCATATCGTTGTTTTTTTGGGGGAGAATTCTCATAGTATTGAGAGTGTGTTATAATTATACAGAGCATTAAGATTTTCATGGGGAGATAAGAATAATACTACTTGAAGTGTTATGTTATATACTAACCAATAGATGAATATATTTGAAAAGATTGAATAGTTGAATTTAATTCTAGACTATGGAAGTAGTCCTTCAACAAAACTGTTTACAGATGAAAAAATATTTTCATTATAATATGAAATATGTGGCATTAGAACATTAGAAGATTCAGTAGAGAGGAAAGTCACATCAAATTTTATAGTACATGCAATGGAAGAACATAAGCATGATGAAATATTACTAATTTCAGCAGTGCGTAAATAACTTACTACTGCTTAAATATGTAACATTAAAGATTGTAATCATACCACAGAATACTCGCATTCCAAATGCATTACTCAGAGTTATTTTGTATGTGCAGACCCATAACAAACAATTTTAACAAACTTGAAAATACAATTCTTACTTTTCATGCATCAATGCTCATCATTTGTTCAGTCTGTCAAAAGTAGAACAAATCAATGAGCATTGATAAATGAAAAGTAAAAATTATATTTGCAAGTTTATTAAAATGACTCGTTATGGATTTGCCCGCCAAATAATTCTGGTATTTGGAATGAGTGTTCTGTGTTACGAGCATGATGAAATTTGTGGAAATTGACTAGAGAGGTTTCACATTTCTTGTTGCAAGAATAAGTAAACTCGATGATTCAAAATCATCATCCTCATTTTCAATCATTATCAATCCACTGCAGGATGGGCTTTCCACGTTCAATCTATCTTCTTTGATCTCTAGTTTTTCTTCTCTTCATCACTCCTGCACACGTCCTTATTTCATCCACCCATCTCACTAGTGGTCTCTTTTTGTTTTTTTTACAATTTCTTGGAGATAGATTGTTCACTTCTGTACACTTCCTTATTTCCCCCATCCATCTCACTAGTGATCTCTTTCTAGATCTTTTACAAATTTTTTGGAGATAGATTGAACTTCATTTCTGCACACTTCCTTATTTCACCCATCCATCTCACTAATAGTCTCTTTCTAGATCTTTTACATTTTCTTGGAGATAGATTGAACTTCACTTCTGCACACTTTCTTATTTCACCCATCCATCTCACTAGTGGTCTCTTTCTAGATCTTTTACAATTTTTGGAGATAGATTGAACTTCACTTCTGCACACTTCCTTATTTCACCCATCCATCTCACTAGTGGTCTCTTTCTAGATCTTTTACAATTTCTTGGAGTTCAGTTTAAGATTTTTAACTGTCCATCAAAAATGATCAATATCTTATTTTAAACACAAGTTTTATTTACAAAAAGCAAATTGGCCATACTGAGTCAGAAACGTTTAGCTGATAATCCACCAATCTTCACAGAACGTGAAATGTTTTTGTGTTTTCTACCTTAACATCTGTATGTAATTTCAGCATACTGTAAAGCAGAAATTTAAACGCAGATCTTTTTTTTTTTTTTAAATCTTTTTCATCTTCTTATTAATTGTATGTGTTGTGTATGTGTGTCTTGTATTTATCTATTTTTTCTCGTTGAATATCCTTTAAATAGAGTTTATAACAAATGCTAGGTGCTTTGATTATAAACGCTATTTCTGAGAAAGTTTTTCTATTTATCTTCTTTTATCTGTTTTTAAACTGTTCTTCACTAAACTAACATGCCTTTAATCTTAATATTGATCATACTAAGGCTTTCCATCACCCCCCCCTTCTCACAAAATTGTGAAAGCATTAATCCAGTTCTTACTGTTTTCAGTGCTGTCAGGCCATGAATCTTTCTGTCTGAAGGGTCTTTTTGCTCATCGTTCGAAAATTCCCATATTCAGACTAAAAATGCTTGAGATGGATTTATTTTCTTAATTGCAAATCACTTGGAATTGAATGCAATAAATATTTTCACAAGAATATTAATTTGAACTTGGTTTTTGTACAAAGCATATTATAAAAATGAAAGATTTTTCAAGTGTTGGATGTTAAAATTGGGGAAAGGGAGCATGCAAATATTATAATTATTATAATAGTTCTTATACCATTATTTAAATAATTTGCCATATGGGCCTTAAAAACGGGTTAAAATCTTAGATTATTTTATTTGATAATTATACATATGCAATTTTGTGCATATATACGTATATATATATATATGTGTCTTTATATCATCATCATCAACCATTATGGATCCATTGCAGGATGTAGGTCTCTCATGTTTAGTCCAGTTTCTCTGATCTATACCCTCTCTTCTCCACATCCAACAAATTTCTTATTTCATCTATCTCACATGTAGTCTTTATCTAGGTATTTTTACAATCTTTTGGGACCCAGTTTAAGATTTCAATTGCTCATCCATTAACAGTTTTTTAAGCATTACATTCGGCTCCTTCATTTCAGTCTCTTATTTTTTCTATAATATCAATGCTACTTGTTTGTTCTTTAACCCAAGTATTTTTTTATCTCTTCTTTTTACTTCCATCATATATCTCTTTATACTTCAGCTGAAGTTTCTGTATTGCACATCTGCTAAATATCCATGTCTCTGATCCATAACTAAGAATCAGATAACATGCCTATTAAAAGTCTTTTCAAATATATAGGTATATTTCTTTTTAATATTAAATTATTTCTACCAAAAACACTATCACAAGTTTAATTCTATAATTAATTTTATTATGTTTCCAACTATATTAATAATCTAATGAAGGTGTTATTAACTTCTAATTCATGTACACATATGTATATTAAATGGGGAAATTTATAATTTATGCTAATATTATATAGTCAAGTAATGTATCTAAAACTTTTAATAATACATTTTAATATTTAAATTAGTTATTTTTTTAGCTCTGAAGAAGTCTGTGAATCAGTCGAAACTTAGTAAAATAATATCACAGATTATAAAGATCATATTAAATTCAAATACATAGAAGTGGTTTTTTTTTTTTAAGTTTTATTGTTTTTATTATTCCTTTTTCCCTAAAAAAATAAAAAAAAAAAAAAAAAAAAAAAACCTTCTAAATTTCTCTCTCATTAAATCCCTCTCCCCCTCCCCCTTTTATCAACCCCCCCCCCCCCCCCCAAAAAAATAATTATTAATAAAAAAAGACTCTCCCTCATTTCTTTTATCCCCCAGCAAATAAAAATTTTGAAAAAAAAAAAGGGGGGGGTTTGTGGGGTTGGGTGGAAAAAGAAAAACGACGGCAAAAAAAACAAAAAAAAAAAAAAACAAGTTTAAAAAAAATTGGGTGTGATTTTATATTTTGGTTTTTTTTGTATATAAGGATGAAGTAATGCAAAAAAGGAATTAGAAGATTTTAATAATGCAGATGTCAAAAAGTAATTTGAAACAATAAAATTCAGACTTTAATCATATTAAAAAATGACAACATAACTTTAAAGCAAATTAGCTACAATTGTTCTCATACCTTTGGCTCTTGCTGTGTCATCTAATACAGCGGTGAGCAAACTGTGGGTCCTCCCCCCCTTTCCAGGAATCTCGTAAAAATTATGGGGATTATAAATTTTTTAAGAAATTCTCTTAAGTTTTGGATAATGATAATTTTTTTTTGAAAAAATTTAATTTTTTTAAAATGGATGAAAATTACATGAAAATAAATTATTTTTGTATATATCATTATTTTTTTTATTTATCAGTATACATTTTTTTTTCAAAAATTTCATTTCAAATTGTATGTGCTTAATATTAAAATATTAATTTGTATATTAATTAAAACTACTACCATTTTATTATGAATATCTTTACATACTCATAATTTAGGCATGGGAAAAACAGAGAATGGGTCACGCCAAATTTTTATCTGAGGAAATCGCAGGTGTAAAAAGATTGTGCACCACTGATCTAGTATATGAAAGTCTAGGACAATATAACATTAGAATCAATTTATTGTTGCATTAGGGGGACTAATTCACTTTACTACTTTACTCCAGAGACTTTCTATTGTAAGTTTGATTAATTAGTGAATGTTAGATGGCAGCACTATATCTAAGTATCTGGCTATTAACTTTCTTTATCAAGTACCATTGTATTTGCATTTCACACATGTGAAAGTCACCCATATACAGCCAAGTTAATTCCAAGGTTTTTGAATCTACGGTACTGATAGCTCAATGCAAAGTTGCAAATCCAATTCTTATTGATGAAAACCAATAATCAGATTGGGAAATATCTAGGATTCTGCTCGCTTCCAATTGATGGATCTGAAGCAAGTAAAATGTTGTCTCTACTGCAGTTGTTTGAAATAATCAGAGGAAATCCACATATAGTTCTTTGGTTCAGTGTTACTACTCAGTTATATTCCTTTATGTACATATCAGTTCATTTTTAATCAAAACTAATTATGTATACTTTTTAGTAATGCAACGGGATTGCATTATTTCAGTGATGAAGTTTCAGAAATCATTAACATCTCTATCTGGAATGTTCCTATCCCCAGACCCATTGGTTTCAAGCTTATGGCTCTCTTCAGTGAGGAGCTAGAATATCTAGATACTAGATCTGAGTTGATATTTTAAATCTAGTGTTTGAATGTTTTAGCTCCTCACTGAGGTGAGCAGTAAGCTGGAAAGCAATTGGTCTGGGGATAGGAATGTTCTAGACAGAGATTTTAAATATTTTCTCTTACCGCACTTATCAATTAAGAGCTTTTTTGAGCTATTGGCATGCCCTCTATATTACATATTTGTAAATACAAGCTTATAAAAGCAATGTCATGCTATATATGACTTGCTTTATTGATTACTAGAAATCATTAATGTTTATGATATAGCTGTATTTATATGTTTTATATTTAAGTTATATAAAGCAATGGTAACCTATAACCAATAATAATCAGATGTATGAGTAATTTGGTGTCTGCTTAGCTCCAAAAATCATTAATATTTATGATGTAGCTCTACTTATAAGCTGTTGCATTAAAATATGTAAAGCAATAGCAAACTATAATTGATAATAATCAAATGTATTATTTGCTTGGCTATAATATCTGAGTTGACTATTAATGTTTGGACAGAGCTTAAAGAGTGATTCAGAGTTTAACATGGTAATGTCAGTATGCATTTTTAGATATACAGTGATGTGTCTGAGAAATAGAATATATCCAAACTGTACTCATAAAAAATGAGTTCAAAGAAATGCCACAGTAGAATTTTGCAGAGGTAAGTGTCACATTAATGGTTTTTTTTTAAATAAACAAATATGAATATTTCAATATTTAAATTTTGGAAGTAGAATTTTATATTAGTGAATTCACTTAGAATGGATGTATATTGGATACATTTTAAAAATAACTTTAGTATCTAAGGTATCTTTCCTTTAAATTTTCTGTTAGATTGCTGATCCTACTTTAAATAAACGAAAATGTTTTTTATTTTTTTGCATAAGTGTTTCTGCAATCAGTCATGCCATTTAAAAGTACAATTTTGTTTTATAAATTAATTCACTATACAGGCTTAAACCTGCATATATATATGTAATATATGTGGGATTCGAACTCAGCCTTTCACACGACCCTCAACTCTTCTAGCCATCTCATATTGCTGACCCACCTGATTACACACATGTTGAAAAGATAAATAATCACCAATATATGTATTTCATGCTAAACCAGCAATCATCAGTTGGTCTAGATTACTATCCTCACACATATATACAATCAGTGCTCAGCTTTATATTAAGATAGCCAATCTTCATACTTTAATGGACAGACTTCAAACTACTCCAACTCACAATTCTTCAGCCCTCAAAAGTGTTAAGTATTCATTACCTTAGTACACACAGACCTGTATCTGTATATAAAGTCACAGAAGTATATTTATATGGAAAGTTACAGAAATGAGTTAACTGTGAGATTCCGCGGTCATCAGAATGTATTGTGATTTATAAATATTGCGGCTGTAGCCAATAAATTTTGAGTTTTTTAATGTTTGTTTGATTTTCTGATATGTTATATTAATGGCTATTATATGTATAAAGAAGTGAACATAGGTTATATTAATGGCTATTGTTTATGTAAAGAAGCGAACACTAACAGACTTTTTAAAAATTATAGCTTGAACATATTTTTCAGGGAGATGCAAATACTTTTACATTGTAAACATTATTGTAAAGACAATAAAGAATTTCCATTTTCATTGCCTTCCTTGAGAAGATATGGCTGAGGATAGAGCATGAGGGAGAGTTGCAGTTTGACATGAAATGGAAGTCTTTCTGCAAGAAAATTTTGTTATGGTAGAAATTAAATGGCTCTGCATGTTATCAAATAATATAACAGGCCAACAGAACAGTATATATGTAGAATGTATTTGTGGTCTCACATATTGGTACTATAGTTTTCACAAATTTTAATAACTTCTTATTCTCTTTATATTGAGTGACCCAAAATAATGAAATAAATTTAAAGCTAAAAATCAAATATTAACTAGCTTTTCATGTGATGTTCGAGCATAGACCGAGTCATGATTCATTACTCTTGGCTTGTAGAATCCATTAATCTATCACTTTATTAAACTACCCAGGGCAAAATAGATGTTATATATATTTTAATAATATTAAAAAAATAATCTTCTTTGGGAAGACTGTACGGTTAGCCAAACATGTTGTGAAAACACCACAGTAGAAGTTTAAATTTAATATAAAGAGTAATTATATTAAGTATTTTCACATAAACTTAATACAATGCAATTTCTTTATTATATTTTCTAATCAAGTAGACAGTTTCAGCTGTATGACAGTTTTCTTCAGAGCTTATAACTTGCTGAATATAATAATAGAAATTGTATTAGATTAAGGGTTTATGGAAGTGCTTAAATATTATTTACAATAAAGATATATAATGCAGAAAATGTAAAAGGTAGAAAGGAGGAATATTTCATAAACGATTTGTATGATAATTTAACAAAATATTAAGACTTGAACAAAGTACAATTTTTCAATACATGATCTGATCTCGATACTATAAAACTTTCCAACCATGTATTTTTTTTCCACAAGTATTTTTGGGAACAACTTTACATTTATTCTGTTTCTAATAATTTAAATTGCCTTCCAGTATTCTTTCCTCAAAAAAGAGACAAAGCAAAAATTTTAAGAAAGAATATAATAGTTAACTATATGTAGTATAGATAAATCTGCAGGTTATATCCCCTGTACTGTTTAGCTAATTGGGAGTGGAGAAGGTAGATAGATTCAAAAACTATGGAAAGGTTCAGGATTAATTGGAAAATACATCTGTATTTGGACAACTGAAGAGAACTGCTATTCGCACCCTGATATTTTATGCATGAAGAAGATATGATATGGATAATAAGAGTTAATAACTATGATAATTCTGGTACTGAAGTATAATGAATTAAAGGCAATATTAATACCACATGCTTTGGAGAAAGCATTGAAAATATTAAATATAACTCTAATATATTTTTAGTACTGACAACAAAAACACACCAAGGTTGCAATTAATATTTTCCATGTTTTAGGATACAATATTATCTTTAATTTATAAAAGTTAGAAAAAATAGCAGGATTTTTTGATATAGCAGAGCACTTGTCTTCTAAGCAAATGTTCTGGATTTGAATCTAGGTCTGGTAATTTTGCAGCATTTTTTGGTAAACTTGGAATTTTTCTTTCATGTGCCTTATCCATAGCTAACATATCTACCTATACAATGTCAGTCAAAGAATAGGTATTTAGTTATTATTAGTTAGAGAATAAAGGCAAGGATTGGGAAAACATTCAAATTCTTGCCACCCACAATTGGAAAATCTGATGAGTTCGGTCCTCCTCTTGCTATAGGATGAGCTATGGTTTGCAATGGGTTATTTAAAGGGCGTTTATTTTTAATGTGTCAAATCTGAATCATTGATATTTTTGGATAGACTTAAGTTTAAACTACTTCTCTTCATAATCATCTCTAACATTAGATATTTGGTCCAGTGTTGCACCAGATTTTTAAATTCATTTGCAAAAAAAAAAAAAGAGAGAGATTGAGAGGGAAAGAACTTTTCAATGGGTTTGGGATTGAAATTCAAAAAAATGATTATTCTTCTCATAAAGCATCTAGTATTTGTTCTGCTTTGTCTGCTTTAAATATATTGTTGTTATTCATCTTCTTGCTAGTTTCAAAATTCTGGTGAACCATATGTTTATTAATGATATTTAATCTCTCATAATTCTTCATGTGAATTCCATAATGTCAAATATGTTTAGCTTATTTGTCACATTTACTAGTGATTTCATGATTGCCATCAAACTAAAGGCAAAACGTCTTATATGTCTTCTAAAGAATCTCTTGACTGTTTGAATATCCACCATCTTTTTTGTAACTTTGTTATATTCCACCCAGTTAGCTGCTCCAGTAAATGGCTGTATTGATACAAATTTCATTTGGAATATTGATTGGTTTACCTGTGGGAAATGTTAATGAAGTCTAATTTTGCCAATGGTTGTCATATAGACAAATACATACAGATGTGTATGTGAGGACTTCATAGTATAATAGTGTACATAATTTGGGATTTAAATGCAGGCCAGATAAAGCTTACAGTTTCTCCAGGTTTTAATCAGACTGTTAACTATCACATAGTTAATCTAGATAAGCATGTTATACTGATCAGAAAATGGTTAATTATTTATTATTCTTAGCTAGAGTATAAAGTAAATAGGGATGGAAAACTGCTCACACCATTATGGCAGTAGTCAAACTTGTCTAATAACACCTTTGAGTTTCTCTGTGAAGCATTCTAGGGTAGGTCTTTCTTTGTAGTGGGTTATTTAAAGAAATCGTTTTATCTTTACACACATAATTATTTAAAAATGTCTAAGGTATAAATTAGATAAAGTATTTAAAAGAATGAATAATAATAATTTTTATTTATTAATAATTTCAAAATTAATTAAAAAAAACAAATACAAGAAAATATATACACATTACTTATGTGCAAAGGTTACTACAAAAAAACACAAAAAACAATAAAAATAGCTTCATGCCATATGATAACCAAAGTTGCAAACTTTTTTTCTTCATATAAGTAAATATCTATCCAATTCCAAGAATAAATAAACTTTAATCATGTGTAAAACGTACAGCGAATAAATTTACAAAAAATATTACAATAATAAAAATAGTTACGTGAAATGTGAAATAAGATAACCAAATAGGAAATGAAATACAATCAATTTCTCGCAAATAAACAGCATCAGAAGGATTAAACAATGCGACAATATTGAAACTGATTGTCTACCGCTAATTTTCAAGTTAAAATCTGGTATAATGGTAATACCAGTTGAGAGTTTATGACTAAACAAGTACTGATATGGAAAACTTTATTGTATAAAAATGATAATAGTAGTAACAACAACAACAATAATAAAAGATATTACACAGTTTATAAGAAGAGTCGGCCATTTTGATTAGAATAGATAAAAAGATAAAAGTGGCCTTTTTTGAAAAGTATATATTATCCTCAAGGTAATGATCTCTCAGAATTGACCCTCATAAAAGAATAGAAAAGGAGAAGGTACTACACACTAACCTTACTAATTGCTGAATAAAGAGCATTTGAGTACTTTTCTAGACTTATTTTACTTTACCTTCTATTAAGAATAACTAGATGCCATTTACCAACCAATGTTGACTAGTTAGTTAGCTGGGTTAGCTATGAGCAATTTTGTTCGAATGCCTACTTCTACTTCTATACCAAGTATTGACAACAACTCTTCAGAGAGTATGAGCACTGAAAAAAATGATTTTGGAGATAGATTGTGATGAGGATTTGGTCAGTTTTCCATTCTTTCGTTACATTATCCACCATTTAAGGATAAGTAAATTCCCTTTTAGCAACCAATGTTGAATGATTAGCTGAGTTGGCTATGCTTTAGCCACTTGCAAGGAATCTAGCCAGCATTCAAACTCCAGCTCATACAGCAAACCGATTTACCATCTCTGCACCACGAACTCCACAATAAAAGAGATATTAATTTTTTTTTTTTTTTTTGAAAGCTAGTGTTATAAAAGACTGAGAAAACGGTCTTATACGGTGATGCGAATTCGTGGACAATAACTACAACCAAAGGAATTAGCTTAAGATATATAGGAATATATTAATATATTTCCTGAATGTGCGGCAAAGATTATAATTTGTCTTACATTATCAGGTATAGAAATTAAATTATTTTATATGATCAGTTGGTAAGCAAGCTTTTATTGTAGTAGATACAATAAAAACGTTTTGATAGTCTTTTATTTGAATAATCTCTTTAATTGATATTTACTTATCTTAGCTTTATCTGTCCAGTTCATGTATACTAAACCTTATAGCTTATCTTCTCCTTCACTTCTATTATATTAAATGTAATAAAGTTGAAAGATTTTATTATTTCATAGCATTTATCTTATTATTAATATTTAAATACAAGAATACTATATATACTTAAGCTAGATGTAATCAGAGGGGATTTGAATGCAGATTTTAAAAGCTCAGCACGAAATGCATATATTGGGAGATCATTTATCTTCTTCACATGTATGTGGTCATGTGTATCGGTTGTATAAAATGGAATAGATGAGTAAAGGGAGCTTAAAAGTCTGGGTTCAAATTTCCTCTGATTATCTTACATTTGCCAATAAACATCACATGACCACCACTTCGTATGCTTGTGTATAACTGTTGTTAAAACAGGCAAAACTCACTATCCTTATTGCCACACACAGCAAGCTAGAATAATCAATGGATGCTGGAAGGCTTGTGCATAAAATTCCCTTCTAGTGCCTACTCATCTAGTATCCCCAGACTAGTTTCTGGCTTGTGGCCTTCGTCAGTGAGGAGTCTTGAATCTGAGAGCACTGCACCTAAACTTCTCAATGACGTAAGGCCACAAGCCAGAAACTAGTCTGGGGATATTGGATGAGTAGGCACTAGAAGGGGATTTTATGCACAAACCTTCTAGTCTCCATTGATTATTCTAGCTTGCTGTGTGTGGCAATATGTATAGTGAGTTTTGCCTGTTTTACATTACCTTTGCTTATTCATTACATTATCTTATTATTGTAAAAGATTATATGCAGTAAGATGTATTATTTATTCGTTATATGTTTAATGAATAGTGTAGAAAGAGCTATATTTTCATACGATACATACACGGCGCTTTCCAATGATAATTGGGTTGATATTCTTTCACCGTGGCAAGTTTAAAGGCATGTGATGGTTTCGTGAACATTTAAGATTTCTCAAAGTGAAACACAGTTACTTAATTTGACAATTATAACTGTATACATATTAAATGAAAGTAAATATAAATAACGCCACTTATTTGCTTAAATTTAAAACAATTTGTAATTGCCGACTCTGCTGTTTGCTATGCCTGATGACATCGGTATC
The DNA here is from genome assembly GCA_028023455.1 of Epiperipatus broadwayi. Taxonomy (NCBI): domain Eukaryota; kingdom Metazoa; phylum Onychophora; class Udeonychophora; order Euonychophora; family Peripatidae; genus Epiperipatus; species Epiperipatus broadwayi. Next base: position 358,352 of record JAQFVV010000369.1, on the reverse strand, counting down.
CTCTCCACTCCCATTTTCTTATTCCTTTGCCATCAAACTGAGGAAGAGGCTGTACTCCTAATCAAACTAATGTCTCTTTCAAATTAGAAGAGAAAGTGAAGAGCAATAGACAACAATCATTTAAAAAGAAACGAGTTTTAAATATAAGGGATTACATATATATGTATAATCAATATATTTTAACATTATTAGATAGATTTTAGATTCTGCCGTAATTTTTGATTGAATGCTATGTTAGGGTATGCAATTTTACAAATAAAACTATACATTTTAAAACACACGCACATAGCATATTTATAGATATACTGAGATTAATTGTAATAAATAACAAGTATAAATACTTTTTTCTGTACTACTAAATTTGAAATGGTGTCAGAGATGTAGGTTGAGTTAGTTTGATACTTGTAATTCAAAATGTAAATTTAAAATATTGTACTGAAAGAACTTCATATTAATTAATGCCATTTAGCTCCGAGCTATGGCTTATAAAATCTGTGGATAGTAATAAATATAGCGTAATACAATTTTTATAACATATAAGTAACTGGTTTGCATTCCAGGCTGCCTGTAGTATGAATCAATGCATGTATTATGTAATAATGTAGTTCAGCCACAAGCATTTTAAGGTTCTAGTGTATGGATTGTGAGTTATGATGTGAAATGTGACACGGTATATTACACCTTTGTAGTTTATCTTCAAGGCTCTCAGTGTCATGTTAATGTCTTGCAAAGCACTTGAAAACTACTCATGAATCATATCCAAATATTTACTAGAAGTTTTACCCAATTTAAAACAAAATATGATATTTAGCATGGGTTGAGATAGGAAATGTCACATTTCATGTCATAACAGAATTCTAATCCAAACATGGTTAGCATCTTGAAATTTTTGTGATGAATTGCTAAACTATGGCGCTACATAATACCTGTATTAATTCGAATATGGAACTAAAGGCAGCTTGGAGAGACAAACACTCACTTTTTAACTAGAACACACTGTATACCTATGAGAAAACTTAATTTAAAAATTATCATTGAATAAACAAAAGTAATTAATAAAAAAACATAGAATGGATAAAGAGAGCATATTCGCATATGCTTGCAGTGTTTGCACACACTGCACTATATCCAAATTTAGATGTGTGTATATCTTTAATAAAATATAACTTTGTCTTTCTTATGATTAAAATTATTGATGATGAGAATGAAATGTGTTAATAATGCAATGTCTAAATGATGTTAAATTCACAAATTTCACTATTTCCATATGCAGATAATTGCAGCTATTTTCTTGGAAATTGAACAAAAACCAATGATTGTACCATGAATTAGAAAACTCAATTTTGTTTTAGATCACAAATTTCCAACAGTTTTAACAGTTGCCACTGGTGTCACTGTGCAAAGATGTCACTAAGTACATGAAATTAAGTATATAAAACAAGAAAATAATTGCTGCCATATTGTTTAAGTAAGTACATTTGAAATTTTCAAATTTCTAATGTTTTATTTAATATTTTTTCCAACACTGCAGATAATTGAATTGGCAGATTTTGAAACAATGGATACCGCAGTCTTTAAATATAATGTACTGATAGCATTTTGAACAATACTAAGTGGTAATGTTATTTTAAAAAGTTTGTCACTATATATTGTAGAAATAAATTTACTACCATTATATTAACATAGAGAACTGTTATTTTGACCTCTGGTATAGTTGATGGGGTCAGCCAAAATATGTGTCCTTACAAATGCTAGAACTGCTAATTTTATTAAAACAGGGTGTTGACATTATTCAAAATGTGTACTTTAAATTTAGTGTTATCTCATATATAGAAGAAATGGTTAATAAAATCAAGTATAAAATTTATATATATTTTAACCAACGTTGTCAATGATGATCAAAATAACCATAGCACCGAAGAGTGAGTTAAGCATAATGATTCCAAAAGTATTTTAAATATCTTTTTCTAGATTCAATTTCAAATTAACCTTTTAGGTGCCATACTTTCTAAATAAAAAGTTGTTTACAACTGAATCTTAATATTGTTGATCATCATGCCCCCCCAGTGGATTGCATGATGTCTCATGGTTAGTGGTATACTAAAGATTTGTTTTTATTCCATGTGTCATAGCATCAATCCAGGAAGCGAACCCGCTAACACGGGACAACTGGTTGTAAAGCAGCTGTCGCTGACCTCTCGACCACCAATGCTTGTTTGGAATGATATCAAAAACAAACTAAATTGGTTAATAAAAATAATTTGTTTACAATAAATAAAATATGAGATTGTTGCTTATGCATTCACAACTGCAGCCAGATAAATATAATACAAAGTAAATAATAAAAAAACTGCAAAATATTCAATTGAATAAACATAAACATTATACTTAATTAGTTAAATTTAAAGAAAGCTCATACCAACTAATAAAATGTTTTAAATCATAACTTTTGTAGACAGTATAAGCTTACTATAGACTTTATACGATCCTGATTGCAATTATCCTTTTCAGGTATTGGTGATGGTAAACAATGTAGATGAATCCCACTAGATAAAGATATACGTTGGGTCTTATGGCAGAGCCTTTGTTATGGCATGGTTTCCTTCTTTAAAGCAGGCAATGTTACATTCTAAGCAACTTCAATGCTGATCTGGATTTAATTGCATTGTTCCAAGTCTTTTAATTGATGTATTTTTTTGTTTTCTAGTCAGCCATGATAAATAGATTTTGCTAGCTAATGTCATCATATTTGTTAAGATGGCCGCAGTATTGAAAAATAATTGAAAACAGTCAGCAAGGTATAGCTATCCAAAACTATTCTGAAACTATTTTTCCAAAAACGTTCTCCTTTTTATAACTACTTTTTTTTATCTACATTTTCCCTCTGAATCAATCTGCACTGCTTTCTTCTTGATTCAAGATTAGATTATTGCCATTTTTCTTTTCAGACTTATTTATATCTCATGTTCTTACAACATATTTTTAACACTTCTACATACTAATTTATATTAGATTGCTTTATCCAAACCCAATTATTAGATTCAATATATAATTTTATTTATGTTTTTTCTTCTTCTCATGTGTCATAGCATCAGCCGGGAAGTGAACCCACTAACCCGGGACAACTGCTTATAAAGCAGCTGTCGCTGACCTCTCGACCACCAATGCTTTTTCATGAATACTTTTTTCATATATTTAATTTATTTTATAAATAATTATAAAATAGTTTTTTTATTATGGCAAGAAAGAAAGGGAAACAAAATAAAATCAAATCACAACCAAAGTCTCTAACTTTTTCAATGTTCTGCTTTGTATATTTTAATAATATTTTCAGATTTGCCATTCAATTTACTATAAAAAAAGGCAAATTATTTGTTTAAGCTCTATGCTGCAGGAAAATCTGTAATGGGTAAACTCTTTTAAGCTAATTTTCTTTTGATTTCTTACATCAGTATACTTAAGTTATGCATATATCTAATATACACGTATGGCAACATCAAATTTTCTTAATCTATTAAATACTGTTTTTACTAATTTCTTAACCATGCAACTTTGTAACACAATTATGTTGAACTGCAATCAAATCTGCATTGTTACGATATATATCATTGATCATCAGTATAGTCCATTGAAGGCAAAAATTTCCAATACTTCTTCACAAATATCCCTACTGATTGAACAGTTTTTTTATTTCTTCATATTATTTGATGTTAGGATCTTCCCCCTCCACAACATGTCCTCGCTGCTTTGATGTATCTCCAGCCCTATCTTTAGTTCATTTTTACTACTACTATTAGCTTTGATAAAATCTATGCTCACTTCTTATTGTTTTTTTCAGCATATTTAATTTTCATACTCTTTTGCCTTATGTGTGATTTTTGCTTTATTTTTTTAATCAGAACCTTGTTTCACCCACCATTGATACAACATAAAGGAATCATTATATTTATCATTGACAATCTTCATCCTTCCATTGCAAGATTGTCTATTGAGTCTATACCAGTATTTCTAATCCATAGCTACTTATCTTCATATCACTTTAGCATATTTTCTTTCATCTAATCATCTCACATAATTTCACATGCAAAATGGGTGGATGTATTGATATTATAGCAAAGTTTTTCTTTTAAACAATGTTATTAGTATAAAAAAAGTATAAGTTAGTATTTTTCATTGTTGAAATATAGGATCTTTTTTTTTATGAAGCAAATAGGTATGTAGTGATTATTAATTGAAAGGTAACTCTCCCAAATTAATCTCAATTGGTCAGGTATATAATATTGCACTGCCTATAAAAACAAGATACAGTTTCAATAAGATGATGTTCTTCATAAATAAGGATATGTAATTACTCTAGGGAATCTATGAGTCATTTTACCTTTTAACTCTGCAATATATCAGACTGATGTAGATTTAATTATTTCTATATTGTGAGATATTCTTATAAAACTAGAAAAAAAAAAACAATTAAAGTAGTAAAATTTTGGAAAAAAGACAGGAACTGATAAGGAGAAAAGGAGTTTAAGCATCAAGTATCAAGCTAGATCCGGAAGTTATTTTTAGTTGATCAAATGTAGAAAAATTTCCTCCCCTTTTTACAAGATATCAATTCAGAAACTTTTGGCTCTTAGGCCACCTATTGTCCTTTTAGGCTAAAGTGCTTCAAAGCAAGTTATTTGTGAAAGAATTATATTTTAGATGAAAGGAATGGAAAATCATTATCATGATAGTCTGTTGATTATGTTGTCCCAGTGAAAAGATGACTAGTGACTTTTCCTCTCTAATCTGCCTGCAGTGCCATCTGTAAGTGAATGCATACATTACATAATGATATAGTTTAGCTATTCACCATAAAAATTTTATGGTGCTAACATGTCTGGATTATGAGTCACAACATGAAATGTATGTTTTCCCAAGGATCAAGCAGCACTAACATTAAATTTTGTTTTAAATTGGGCAAAGCGACTACTCAAACATTTAAAATGATTTGCAATGTGCAAAGTAGTGAAACCTTGATTAGCAAGAAGGTTTTCAAGTGATTTGCAAGACTTTTGATGCCAGGAAGAACTTTAAATATGATCTACAAAAGTACAAAACTCACATTTTTTGTTGTAATTTGTAGTTGAGGCATGCTAGCACTTCAAACATTTTGTGATCAAATAACTAAACCATATTGCTATATAACATGTTTATTCAGAATTGAAGCTTAGGATTCTGGGAGTGGGAACTAATCTTTTCACTGGAACACATTATGTATGGTTATATGGTTGCAAGGGAGTACAATCATTTTCATCATCATCACCATTTTCAGTTATCTATCTATTGCAGGAATCCATCTTATCAGATCTGAAGCTTTTCTTCTCCGCATCAATCCAGCACATTTCCTTATTTCATTCCATCTTTCTCATATATGGTCTCTTTTTAGGTCTTTTGCAGTCTCTTGGAATCCAGTTTAAGATTTTAACTATCTGTCTATTTTCATATAGAGCCTAACTCTACTTCAGTTTTTTAATTCTTTTAATGGGTAACGTGTTTGTTGACTTACCCATATATTTCATTTTCAATCTCTTCTTGTTATTTCTAACATAATCTCTTCATTTTCATTTTCATTGAATAGTTTGAAGTCTCTGTTTGTGCTCATCTGTTAAGTGTCCAAGTCTAAGTTCACAAGTAAGAACTAATAGCATATTTATTAAAAATCTTTCTTTTTTAAACTCATAGGCATATTTCCTTTTAATATTAAATTATTTCTACCAAAAGCACTCCAACCATCAATATATATAAAGACCAGATGTTTCTAGTTAAATTGTACATATTTTTTTGCAATATATTTTTTAAAAAAGTTTCTTAAACAGTATACTTAACGTTTGGTGATTTTTATTTATTTATTTATAATTTGGATTTGGATCAGAAAAGTGGTTGACATGGAAGAAAAATATGTCTTTCAAAATTAGGTCAAAAGAAGTTCATGTGCCTGAGGTGTCAAATCTCCAGATCTTATTCTTCCAAATTTGACATTCTATCACTACATGAAACCACACAGATTCACAATAGTCTCTTAAGAAAGGAGATTCAGATGATATGGTTATATCAGAAGAATCAGAAAGAACGGAATGTTAGTAATGATTGATTGGGAAGCAGAAGAAGGAAAGAATAAGAAGTCCAAGGAAATGATGGAAGTAATAGTTTATTAGAGACAAGATATGGAAGAAGTAAATATAGGATCTTTTGATTTAGAGGATTCTCAGAAATGGGAATCATTAAGAATGGGAATCATTAAGAAAAACATATATCATAAAAATTGGTTATATAGACTATGAAAGCAAAATCACCATCAACATATGTTATCTATTGAAGGCAAGTTCTATCTATCTTTTCTTGTTTTTCGTATGTCATAGATTACAAATGTACTTCTTAAATCACGCACACACACAGTAAAAAGCAATCTACTGCAGAATGAAAACTTTTTAACTGAGAAAAAACTCTTATGCAATCATGGTGGGGAATTAAAAAAATATGATTTTTACTAACGTAGTAGTAGTGCTTTTGCATCATTTACTGATTAAAACGATCTTAGCCCAACCAAATACATGGGAGAAAAAAAAACTAAGAGACAAAATGCTAATTTTAGTCTATACGTATATAGCGAGAGTCAGATGTGATGGTTTATTGGTGAACTAGTTGACACCCATAGATTATATATATATTTTTTAAAAATATCTGAGGTTTATAAAAATAATTTCTATTTAAAACTAAGTTTTGCAAAATGGGTTACAACTGAATATGTTTTACATTATAATGAGTTATTATGGGCGTAAGTGTTGAAGTGTGGATTGGTTAAGATATATAGTATTTGTACAATGTATTTCAACCTGCCATTTCCGGTATCGAACGCCTCATGATTTCTTCTCTTCCCGAGCGACTAATCTTTCGATTATTTCATTTTTTCTATTGGTTTATTAAGTCTAACGACTGGTGTTTTATGAGTGTTTTCTATCAGTAGTCACACTCGCTATTAGTTCTGAAAGTAATTGATTTTTTTTTTTTTCAACTAGGAGGAAACAATTATAAAGTCTAATCCATGGTTTCCTGCTTCTTCAAATTATTTGGTTTAATTTGTCCCCCCTTCTCATTGACATGTAATCTTCAAAAGTAAACAAAAATATTTTCTAAGGAGGAGAGAGAGTCGCTGCAAAATAAATTGTGTATTAAAAGAATTATTATAGTTTTTACTCCTTAAATAATTACAGCCATCGTAATTAGTAAAACTCATTAAAATTTTACGATATAGGGTAGGTTTAACTATTGAAATGTTAAAATGAAGAGTGTTTGAGGAGCCTTTGAATATTACTTATTATTTTTTTTACTTTTTTCTTATTTTTTTATTTTTTTTAATAATACTATTTTTATTTTAATTTTTTTTAATAAATTTAATTTTTTTTTTTTAATTAAAGAAAATATTATTTTTTATTAATTATCATTTTTTTAAAATTATTTTGAATTTTGCCAATTGTATTTCAAGTTGGTTTAAATAGAAATAAAGATATGAGAGAGGTGATAATATAAAAAAAAAAAAAAAAGTGTTTTTAAAAACCCCCTTGTAGAGGAAAAAACATACCCCCCAAAAAAACATTAAAGGAGAAGGCCCAATCCATCCAACCCCCCGGATTTCCCAATGTTTTTTACCTCTTTTTTATCTTATATCTAAGGATAGTTAGATATTCAGTTACATATCAATATGTGAGTGGTTAGAGGAGTTGACTATGGAATGGTTTATTGGAAAGAAAAATCCAGTATTCGCGCATGGGTGTGTGTGGAGGGGAGTTCCTGTAATCGGGTTCAAACCAAGTCATTGATATGTAGGTAGATGTGCAATAACAAATTTTTAAAGTATGTATTAAAAAGATAATAAAATTAGCATTCAGAGATCTAAACTTGATTCATCATAGATTTTGAAAATAAAAGGATATTAATTGTCCAGACATCATCCAAAAACTTTTATTTTCAAGAATGGTTTTCTGAGGATTCCAAATTGATTGAATTATTCTCTGTGATTTTTTGCTGTGCAGTTTTTGATGTTGTCTGATTTGTTTGTACAAGTTATTCATCAGATCACAATTCTTCCTCTCCGTTTCTTCTAACCTTCATGTTATTTTTAATATTTATTTACTTCCATCTTTAAATCCAAACCTCCCTTATAGCAGAGTTTTAAGAATCTTAAAAATAGAGAACTAAGTATAAGAGAGCGCAAGCATTTATATCAGAGCCATATAATTTTTATGCCTTTTTTTTATCGTACTGGTTCATAAATGTATGCCAATGTCCAGAGTTCAGATCTGGATGGAAATTGAAATTAGTTGAGGACTATTGAATCTAACTATATATAAAAATATAATTACTTATTAGTAAATACATATCTAGTTATGAGGGAAGATAGGAAACTATAAGATGCTTCACCAATGAAGAAGTGACATTCCTTGAAGGGATGTCTTATTTTTCAGTGATCATCTATAGGATTTTGTAAGCATCTTTGTCTTTATTTAAAGCTGCTTTTCACCATTGATGATGAGCTCTCTATTTTTCCCACATGGCCATAGAATAAGCATTAAAACATTCTGCTTATGGTCATTATTTTAATGAAGTCTTGTATGTTATGTTCATTGATAAGTAGCCTTATTGGTTTAAGTGCTTTAATTCAGTGGTAAGAATTGGCATACTTAAGAGCTAACAGTGTTCTGATTTAAATTCTGATTGATTAAAAACAAATCTCCATGTGTTCATCAGTTGAGTTTTTTTTGTCTGTCACTTTGATATTTCATCTTCTATTAACAGTATTGTTTTGGTTTCAATTTTTTTTTTTTTTTTAAGGAGTCTAATTATGGTTATAAACCATATCCAGTCCGGGAGACTATTATTATTGTTGAGTTATTTCATAAATTGCAGCAGTTATTTTCACTCTACAGTGTACTATCAAACCAATTGCTTATATTTTAATCTACTTAATCAATTATTTTATTTAAATGATTTAAAACTTAATGTAAGACTATTTTTAATGTCTTTGTGTTATATATGAAATATATATTTATGTTATTATTCACTAAGAATTTGTAAGGAATATAAATAATTGTATTCTTTCAAGGATTATAATGTAACTTATTAAGGTGCCTAGTATCCCTCTGCTTAGATTCAGCTTAACTTGGCTATGTTTTTATTTTTCAACATTTAGGCACATTTACAATTATTTTTCTGGAGCAAACTCTCTTTATTCTACTCAAGTTGTGTGACGTGATGTAAGCTTGATAATCATCATCAGACGCTATATTAATAGTACTTATTACCTCCCCCCCCGGCTATTCTGTTCATATTTCCAGACCAGTTTTTGGCTGACTGCCATTGACAGTAAGGACTTTTGAATCTGAATTCAGTGCACTTGATTCTTCCTTTCCCTCATATCAATATTCAGTTATTTCTTCCTGTGAACTTTTTATTCTATGGAGTTGCTTTTATTTAGTTATTTTCAAACTAATGCTGAAGTGTAAAACGATGCATGAACTATCCAGAAAACATATTTTAATGATGAATTTATTTTCTTAATAATCAAAGCTGCAGTATAATGTAGTGGCAAGTATGTGAACTAAATCTTTCTGGTTCAATTATCAGTTGAATAATAAAAAAATTTTCAATTTACACAACTAATAGTACTATCCTCAATCTGGCACTTGGGTGCTTGAACATCATCTGACATTCTGAGCAGTTAAAAAAAGTGTGATTTTTTTTTAGCAGTTCTACAAATGCTATTTATTTCAGAAACAAAGTTTCTGCTTTACCTATTTGCCTCCCTTAAATAATATGTTACAATTGTAATTATACCACCATTATTAAATCTTTATACAATCTTCAATATGGGAAATACTTATCAAAATATTGTATTGGCACAATCTAACCAAAATGATAGTTGCTAAGAAATGCCAGGTCTTTTGATTGTTGTCCTTCTAAGTCTACTGAAGTTCAAATTACTGTAAGTTTTTGTGCTGCAAATGGCATATCTTCACAATTCATCATATAGGCATACCATTTCCAACACATAGCCATTGATAGTTATAGTTTTTAATAAATACATAATCACAAATAATTTTTTTATTAGGGCGGAAATTATTACAACTGTAATTCCTGATATAAACCAATTTTTCATCATTTTCAACCATTATCGATCCACCGCAGGATAAGGTCTCTCCATGTTCAATCCATTTTCTTTAATATCTAGTCTTTCTTCTCCACATCACACCAGCAAACTTTCTTATTTCATCCATTCATCTCACATGTGGTTTCCTTCTAGGTCTTTTACAATCTCTTGGAAATCCCGTTTAAAATTGTAACTGTTCACCTATTATCACCTTTTCTAGAAATGTATCCAGACCAACTCCACTTCAGTCTCTTAATTCTTTCAATGATATCAGTAAAATCTGTTTGTTCTCTCATCCATGTATTTAGTTTTCGATTTTTTCTTGTCACTCCTAATATGTGTCTCTAAAACTCATTATATATATATTATTTTTTTACAAAATCATGGTGTTTCTTATTCATTTACTCTTTTTTAATGTCTGTTGTTATATGTTTGAAACCTGTAGTACAATTAATTGTGATGGCCTATAATGTTTAATGCAGAGTATCAGACTATGGAGCATAAAGTCGTGGGTTCGATTCCATATCTGACACTTCCAGGTCTTAAACTTCTTATAAATTCCCTAAGCATAAAGCCATTCAATTGTTTTAATTATTTATTAGTTTTGTATATTTAAAAAATGTATTGATTGTATAATAAACTTTTTTAAAAAGCTCAATTTTTGTAAAATTTAGAAATTACATTAGGACCTTTTAAGATCAGGTTTAAACCTCTTTTTAAGCTTATTGGATGTGAGAATGAATACTTGTGGAGTTCTGCAAAAGGATAATAGTATAAATGATTCTTTCATATTTGGTGTGAACAATTCTTCATGCAGCTCTCACTTCATAACTTTATTTACTTTTATTTTAGGAGCTGCAGTTAAAGCATAGACAGCTTAGTCTTTTACTTGGGAACTTGATTATTAGAGATTCAACAAGTATGAGTAGTATGTCCAAAGGGAGACCGAATAACCAGGCGATTTGCTATTGCTTAACTACCATGCTTTTAACAGTTTACTATTTATTATTGGCGCTGCAACATAGACTAACAAGTTTTTGTTTCATTAAGATGTATGTAATGTTGAATTAAGATGTATGTAATGTTGATAAATGTACAATTACCCATGATTCCCCATGGTCATAGATTTGTAAACTTAGACTGTTTTTGTTACATGGTTGATTCTTAACAGAGAAAAAAATAAAGAAAGTAAAAATTTTAGTTCGACCAACCATTTGTCATACAACCTCCCAAGTAACTAATATGCAACTACATCACGTTTACACCTTATATTATAGATTTAAACTAATTGCCATTTGGATGCTCAAATGTCAACCTCATAGGCAATTAACATTCAATAAAACGCAAAATCAAAAAATAATCGAAGAGAAGTCTGATTTACCCTGTCCGGAAAATGGCAGTTATAACTAATTTTGCATTATTTTGCATAAATTTTCCTTCTAACAACGCAGTTTTTAACAAAATAGTAGCCATGAGTATGAGAGCAAGAAGTCTCTCGAAAGCGCTCAGCTAATAGAGCATTTTTTGATATATACTAGCTTCGTTATCTGTGCACACAGCACACACATATATAGTGTATTGAAATGGGTAATTGTTAGATATGACTCTATGATAGAGCCCTGGAAGCGAAGATTGCTCGATCCAGAAACTTTATCTCTGGATTTCAACACTCCCAGCATATTAAACCATTTGGATTAAAACTCATGCGTTATAAAGATTGCCCCCCCCCCCCTTAACATGCTTGCCCCCCTTAACATTGCTTGCCATTCTTAAGATAGTCAGAAGAGAACAAACTAAAAGGCTCAGGCCATATATTATAGGAGAATTTGCGTTGATACTTTTTTTTTTTTAATTGGCGCAATTTGAAAAATTTTGGGAGAGAGAAAAACGAGGGAGAGAAATTGAAATTAGAGTGAAATTGTTTTGTGTATATAATTTTCTGTGTTAAAATTGTGTGTAATTTTCCTTTTATTTTTATGACCTAATTTATTTTTTTGATATGCAATATATATTATTATTTCTGTCCTGTAAACTGTTTGGTTTGATCCCGGTAGAATGGCAAGTTCTGGAGCCCAGATCCACGAATCGTGACTCCAGTTTGCTGGTAAATTGAATTATTATTTGATACAATAATCTCAACTTTAATCCCATAATTCCGTGCAGATTTTTATTTTTGTGTTAATGGGATGATTTCTTTCTCTATCAATATTTTTGTAATCCGATATAGCATTGGAAAAAAGCCATTGAAAACACACTTATGAATTAGGGCTTAGTTGATTTTCTTTTACTAAAGGAAATTGATATCCAGAGTGTGTGACTAGCCTATTTTTATCGCCCGTCATCGCATTAACCTTTTCCCATTTGCTGCCAATCGACTACCGAAGAGTGAGCATCAATTCATGATAAAGTGATATAGCCTAAATTATTTCATCTCTTTCCGTTTTAACTCTTGGGGAAACTTTTATAATTATTATTAGGTCCTCTTCACGATATAATATTGCATTTTCGATTGAGGTAATCAAATGTAAAAGAAGATTGAATTCCTATCCATTATAAAAATTGTATTTCCGTGCATACATACCTATATATACTTATATATTCCCTTACAATTTAAATATTTGAAATTTACGTTGCATTCTAGACGCGATTAATCACTCACACGCATCGTGTGCACATATATTTGATATTAGACAATTACTACCGTTTTAGTATATTGAGAAGTAAATGAAACTATATGTAATTCTCTCTACGAAGGGATATTCAGTCAAAAATAGTTAGCCGTGCATACAAACCTATATGTACTTGTATATCCCCTTGTAATTTAAATATTTGAAATTTACGTTGTATGTGCACATATATTTAATATTAGACAATTACAACCTTTTTAAAAAGTACATTGAGAAATAAAATAAAATATACATCAATTCTCTCTACAAAGGATATTCAGCCAAGAATAGCTAGCATGATTGCGTCATTGCTCTTCCATCATTGTCTTTCTAAAGTATTTAATGTCCCTAGGGACCAGTCCTGACCTGAGAATCTAACCCGGTGATGAAATCCCAGGCTCTAGGGCTAAAAGTTCTAGGGTCACTTTATATGTAAGTGGTTGGTCTCAGTTTAATCATATGACTAGGTCTGTTATAACTAATCCCTCATTTTGAAGTACAGATGTCACACGATTTTCTGTTCACGTATATAAAATAATTGAGTGATATTGCTCTGGTATTCATATATCCCCAGTGTTGTTTAGTGCCGTGGTATTGCCATGGACTCTAGGGTTCAAAATAATATGGATTGCAGCTCATCTCTATTTCTTATAATACTCAAACTTCATATGAATTTCTTAGTAATAAATCAATTACTATTTTATATATCTATATCTCATTTTTTCTTTTTTTTACACAATGCTGTATTTTCAAATTCACCATATTTTTTATTTAATTTTCAGGAGTGTCAATGATGAGCGAAATGGTGATCTCAGAATTATCTGCATATAAATATGAAGATGCAGTAAAGTTGTGGTCAAATTCTTAAGATGCTAGAATGAATTTATTAGTAGTGGCAATCTGCCACAATTGTTGATCAAGTATTATTGTTTGGTACGGTTTAAATTATATCATTATGCCTTTGGACAAAATCATATACTGTATAATTTTATGTTTTTCAGAATAGTATTTTTATCCTTTCTATGAATCCTAAAGGATATAGTGAGATATTCTGGTTTGGGATTTCTATGCCTGGTGGATGGTTGCATTATAAAGGAGTTTGAGAGAAGAATGCATTCATGAAAATTTTGAAAAATTAGAAATCGATTTGTTAAATTTGATGTGAATATGGGTAAAAGCAGAACCAGTGCCCAATATGCTGTAGCAATACTATTTTCTGTATTTGTATCATCCATTGAATAAATAAATAATTGAATGGCTTTATTCCTCAAGCGCACATAGGAAATTGAGTGCCAACATTGGAATCGGTCCTAGAACTTTATGCTCCAGAGTCTGACAGTCTACCATTGCACTTAACTATACAGGGCATGTGATGCATTTCCCCTATATTACACTTGATGCTTTTATTTTAAACTACCTCCAAATAAAATTTAGCTTTAATAATTTTTTTTAATACTATGATTAAGCATCTTATGTAGAAAAATATCTCCTTCTAGCAGTCTGTTAGGGAAGGAGGATCAAAAAATTTAATTTATATAAATACTACTCTTTCAAACATCACATGATCACCATTCTTTATGCTTACACAAGCTGTTTTCACAGAGGCAAAATCCTCCATACAGTAGTGCCACTCATTGCAACCCAGTGTAACCAATGGATGACATTATCGTGTTTTGATTTTGGATTCAAAGCTTTATAGTTAGCTAAAAAAGTAAAAGGTGGCTGTTGGAGGGTTGCATTAGATCCTAAGATCTAGGTGCAGTACTCTTAGATCCAAGATTTCTCACTGATGAAAGCCACAAGCTAGAAACTAGTCTGGGGTTATTGGATGAGATAGGCACTAGATAAATTTTATTCACAAATCTTTCTTCATCCATTGATTACTCTGGCTTATACTGAGTGGTGCTACTATATGGAGAGTTTTGCCTCTGAAATATTACCATTGTGGCAATTTTGATTTCATCACATAAATATTACACTAAGATGAAAATTAATTGGTACCACTTATTCAATATATTTAATGTTGCTAATTAATAAGACACTTGGATTGACAGATTTTTATTCTTATATATGTTAATCTTTTATGAAATATACCTCTTAATTGATCATCTTTTTTTTTTTTTTTTGAGAATTCTTAATGGCAGGTTGGATTAAATTTACAACTTTTTACTTGACCAAATTTACATTGACTCTTTACTGTATTTTCAGAAACTTTGAGTTATTTGTTAGAAACTTTGAGTTATTAGTTAGAAATATTTGAGAAAATTATTCTTAAATATATTATTTCAACTTTGCAAAGAAAACCTCCCAAACAAACTGAAATACATAGTAAGATTTATAAAGGATAATAACATTATTTTTGTAGGATGGGTACCACACATTGCTTGGAAAAATATTAGATTAAGAAATCAAAATAAATATAATTTCTAAGGCCTGAATGAATTATTGTTCAGACTTCTTAAAATTAATGAAATTACATTTAAAATACTATTTATATTTTTTTTTTTTAAAAAAAAGACAAAATAAATGTGCTATAGTTAATATAAATGCATTCTTATTCAAACTATTACACGTTGTGGCCATATTATTGGTTTTTCTAGACTTGTCTTCTTTTAAAAGTAAATATTTTTGAATAGTATTTGATTCTAATCATTTTTTTCTCCCATATATATACACACGCACACACACACTCAAAATGATAAAAAAAAAATAATTGTGTAAAATAATAAATGACCATTGCAGTGGTCCTGACAATGAGAACAAGCTTCATTTCATTGCACAAACGACAGGAAGTGCAGGGCGTAGTCTCTACTTTTTATTTTATTTAATTTATTATAAAATCGAGATTGTAGTTTCAGAGATATTGGATTCCAACAGAAATAACTATCCCAGAAACCAAAGTGTTAATAATAGGAAATAAACTTTTATATAATATTTATTCGTACTATCAAGGATGTATTTTGCAAGAAGTCAGAGTCCATATGTATATAAGGAAGAATAATTGAAAATAGTCTAAAGTACCTTCTTTGTTTGTATAAGGAGTTGATTGTATCTATGTTTACAGAGTCGATTTTAGAATAAAGAAAATTATTAATAGGTAGAGCAGATGGGTTTGTTTTAAGTAGAAAATCAAAATATTTCAGTTCTAAGCACCAACCTTTGAATTTTTGTACAATATATCTATTGCTAAATGATGGAATTGATTGAGATATGTCAGCAAGGGAATAATTAATTTTTTTAAAGGAAAAAGTAGTAAGACTATGTGTCTAGAAAAACAATCTAATTTTTATTGGTGGGTAGCGTTTATTGATATGAGGACCGATTTTGCGCCGCTATGAAGATAGTTTCTTCAAACGTTTAATTAAATCATTTTGGGACTCTTGAATGTAAAGTCCTCTGGTAGATTCCATATCTGACAAGGTGCTCGAACTTCTTATGAGTTCTGGAACGATAAAATCATTCGATTATTTATTTAAATCACAATAACAATAATCACTCTTAAATATGAGGGCTGTCTTTTATAAAGGGCAATTTCCCCTCTTCTATAATTTAAAAGAAATCGGTTCTCTAACATAAAAATGGTTTAAAATTCTTCAAATAAGATTATATAATACTGTTAAAGTCAGTGTTTAATGACACTTAAATATTAAAAAATCATACGCCCACACCTGTGTTGTTTTCTCTTGCTTCAAACCTACACCTACGAAATTCCTATCACCATTTTACAATAAAATTTTAACAGACACAGAGCACTTGCCCCTCCAGACATTCTTAATGCTACATGGAACTTGGTCTTACTTTCTACCCCATTATAAGTTGATATATATATTTCTCTTTATTTATTTACCCCCCCCCCACCTTTGTTTATATATTTACGAAATGTACTGATTGTAATTTGTTCACTATTGAATTTGTCTGTTTTTGATGATAAATTATAAAATATCCAATTAAATTTCATATCATCTTCAAGTTTGTAAAAAAAAAATTTGCCTAATAAAATTGTTTATTAAACGTAAGAGTTATTAGGTATCAGGCAAACGGTAACGTTTGATTGTCTTCAGTGATTGTTTTTTCTCTCTCAATAATGAAAGTTTATTCATCAAAAGAAAACAGATACAAATACAGTTAAAAAAAAAGGTTTACAAAGAAGTGATTACATGATAAAGTGAAATTCAGGAACATCATGGTGAAAAGGGGAAGGATACATATGAAAAGGGAAAGGGATGTGGAAAGGGTGTGTGGTCCAGGCCAAGAAAAGTCTTTGGTTGCAGGTCCGAGACGCACGTCCTCGTTAAGCGAGCTATCGCACGGGTTTTGTCACATCTTTCGCTTCAATTTTAGAGCTCTTCTGAAGCAGGCCGATTACGTTTTAAATTATATCGTAATATTTATTAAAGATTTCGTAAAAAAAAAAAAAAAACGCACTCATGCATTTACATTTATGTTTTACTAAGTTGTTTACGAACTAAGAAATTTCTATACAATAATTTTTGCTCATGTTTTATTCAAGTTTTAATATTCTTTTGAAATGTTGTTTATTTATTTTTTTTGTATAGAAGAAAATGAAGAATTAATCCTTATGCTAATGTCATATATATAAAGAGTTAGGAGATCACATTCTTTTTTATTTTTTCTCTATGCATATTTAAAATATATATTAATACTTCTATTCAAGTTTGTTGTAAAGTTTGCTGCCATGGTTACAGAAAGAATGAATAGTCTGGACTTGATCCTGCCCATTATTCATCCTAGGGTCAGGCATGATGTCTGCTGAAGGGTGATAATTTGCTCAAGTCCAACTCGATATTGTCTCTATTTATTACTCCCCGTTATATATGTAACAACTCTTCAAAAGGAATTTGAAATGTAAATGTTATTTCAGAAGAGTGAAAGAAGTTCTTCTCCCACTCGATTTAGGTTAGAAGTGAAAGGGTGACTTAAAAAAAAAAAGCAAATATGTTAGAATTATGATATTTTATGAAAAAAAAACAATAACAAACCCATAGTTTTTAATATAATTAGTTCTTTCTTTAATCTAGATTCTAATGTATATATTTAGTTTAGTTCAAATGAATCATGGGAAATTTTTATCGAATGAAAGAGCGAAAAAATTTGATTGAGAAAAAGATAATAAAAAAAATGTTTTCTTGGAAAATACTAAGTATGAAGAGGAGGGGAATTTTTAAAAACATGCGATATATATTTAATACACAACTAATTTCTTCTTATTTTTTTTTTTACCTCTGACCGTATTTATTTTTGACTTGTAAAAATGCTTTTTATGAAAGTCTGCGAAGTATTTTTATATCACCTTTCACCCTGCCCAATTTTAGTAAGTTTTAAGTATTTAATTTTCGACTAAAAAATAAAAAAGTTTATTTTTTAAATTGAATTACTAATCACTTATGTTTTATACATGATTTAGCAGAACAATTCAAACTTATAAAAATCAATTGTTGCTTCCACAATGGTTCAAGGGGAAGGATCATTTCTATTATTATATTTTCTCCCCAATCTATTCTCACTTCTTCAAAATTTAATCATTAGTGATTGAAGAGAATTTAATATTCGAAAGTTTATTTTAATAGAAAGAACCGAATGTGATTAATGTTAGGCAGGGATGTTGCACTGCAGGGGCGGAGTACCAAAAGCCAGCCCAAGTTCATTTTCTGACTACATATTTTTTGTAACTAGTGCTAATAATTTAAATAGACACTTAATAATAAAGTGAATTGAATGTAATAAATTTAATATATTGATACAAACAATTTGTTTTTTTTTTCATTCAAAATATCAGTTATTTTATATATGCGGGATTCGAACTCAGACTTTCACACTGAGAGTAGTGGGTCGTGTGAAAGTCTGAGTTCGAATCCCGCATATATTACATATATAAATGCAAGTTTAAGCCTGTACAATGTATCAAAATTATTTTAAAAAATGTTTTGGGCCAATTGATGCACATGAAACCAATTGTCTGCCATTCCTACAATTTGATTCGAATTCGGATCAAGTGAAAAAAAAAATTAAGTGGTTTAAGATTTTTCTCTCATGTAAGCTAGCGGTTATTAGTATATCTGCCTTCCAAGCAGCTGGCCCGGGTTCGCTTCCCGGTCAACGCTTTGACATATATAACTAATGATCCCGCATTGACCAATAAATGGGTATCTAGCTTTTAAGAAACAATGATAGAAATATACTTAAACTCTCACCACCTGGAAATTGGCAACTCTGGTATTTTTCTCATGAATAGCTAACCCATATTCAACTGAGCTATTCACCATTATTGGTCGCAAATAGGTATCTAGATAGAGAATAAAAGAAGTAAACCCTCATCACCCAGCAGTTAGCAAGCTGATATTTGTCTCTCATGTAGCTAATCCTATCCATTTAATATTGGTCAGTAAATGGGCATCTAGATTAAAACAAGTATGCGAACCGCTCAAACTTTGCCTGGTAGTCAACAAAGTAGTGAGTACTATATTCTTCACTGTTCTTTTTTGAGGTGGCGTTGATAATGTCTGTATCTTAAAATGGACTTATTTAAATAACGGCTTTATCTTACATTTATAGATAAAAGTCTTTGCTTAAGAAGTCGCATATAATATCCATAAGATTTTAATAAATTTCATTATTGCAGGAACATCCGATTTAGCATAATTAATAATTCAATTTTTTTTGTGAGTGTGTGTGTGTGTGTGTGGCGCTATTAAAAGTAGGAGAATAAAATTATTATAAAATAAAATTTAGGCAAATTTTCAGAAAACCTAAATAATTTACTTTAGTAAATAGAGGGATTTGAACTTAAGGATTTTCAGTCTATATTCATCCTCCACTCCATCTCAAACAATCGATATCATCATCATCAACAACCATTATCAATCCACTGCAGGATAAAGGTCTTCAAATTCAATCCATCTTCTCCATCTTTAGCTTCTCCATATCACCCCTGCACTTTCTTATTTCATCTATTCATCTCACATATGGTCTCTTTCTAGGTCTTTTACAGTCGTCCAATTTAAGATTTCAATTGCCCATCTATTATCATCTGTTCTAGCAACATGACTATATACATGTGAAAAAGAAAAATGATCCCCAATATATGTAGTTCGTGCAGAACCAGCACTCATCAGTTGGGCCAGATCATAGTCTCTCACACATATACTCTCTACTTATTATTAAGATAGCAATTTTTTAAACTTTAATGGATAGGCTTCAATCTTCTCACCCTTCCAACAATTCAACCATCCATTTCATTCAAAAATCAGTGATGGAATGCTCAAAGCCCTTGGTGAATTTGATATTGTAGTCACACCCATGTAAACATTACATTAATCTAATTCCTCATATTATTGGAGCATTACATATTCATTTATATTAATAGGAGGGGGACAGGCTGGATTTATATTATGATGTAACTTATTTCCAAGGCAATATGTAATTAACCTAGTCATTCAAATGGTTATCATGTGATGTTTAGTGGTTTTAACATAGTCATTCATTATACTGAGTATTCACTAGAGTAAAAAGAGGGATTTAGTATTTTTTGCTTCATCTCAAACAACCAGTACACATGACCACATACATGTGAAAAAAGATAAATGATCCCCAATATACATATTTCATGCAGAACCAGTACTCATCAGTTGGGTTATATGATAATCTCTCACACATATATACAATCAATGCTTGGCTTATATTAAGATAGCAATTCATTAAATCTCTTTAAGGGCAGGTTTCAATCTTCTCACCTTTCCAATGATTCAACCATCTATTTCATTGAAAAAAACAATGAAGGAATGCTCAAAGTCCTTGGTGGATTAGATGTCTTTGTCATACCCATGTAGACATTGTGTCAATCTAACTGGATCATTACATATTCATTTATATTAATAGGAGAGGGATGAACTAGACTTGTGCTATGATATAACTTATGTACAAGGCAAAATGTATGAGTGGTTAGATTGATGCAATGTCTACAGCGTATGACTACAATATCAAATCCACCAAGGGCTTTGAGCATTCCATTGTTGATTTTTCAATGAAATGGATGGTTAAATTGTTGGAAAAGTGAGAAGATTGAAACCTGTCCATTAAAGTTTAAGGAATTGCTATATTAATATAAGCTGAGCACTCATTGTATGTATATATGGGAAATTATGATCTGGCCCAAGTTGCACGAAATACGTATATTGGGGATCATTAATTTTTTTCACATGTATGTTGTCATGTGTATCGGTTGTTTGAGATGGAGTGGAGATGGAATATGGAGTGAAAATCCTAAGTTCAAATCCCTCTATTTACTATGTCTAAATAATTTACCTTTTTTCTTCTTATTCTTTCATTTTGTTATTAATGATTGTAAAATGTTTTAAAGTAATCTCTATTCTAACAAAGTTATTAAGACTTGTTATGATAGAGTACCATATGGAGTTTGGAGCATTGGCAGTGTGGTGAACTAAAATGTTTTAAAGTAATCCCTATTCTAACAAAGTTATTAACACTTGTTATGATAGAGTGCCATATGGAGTTTGGAGCATTGGCAGTGTGGTGAACTAAGATCTAAAAGATTTCAGGATAATTCTTAGCTCAGTAATATAAAATAAAAAAATAGGTTCTTACTAATTAAATGGAACTGTTACAGTTCATGGTTTAATGTATTGGTAGAATGGGTGCTCAAATGTCACATGATCTAATAAAATTAAAAATTGGAGTAAATGAAATATTGGCTCGCAAAATATTTCACTTGCTTTTCAGTGGCCTAGCTAGATTTTTTAGACCCTACCTAGTAAATTTTTTTAAAAAAGATCAACAAGCAAAGGGCTCCTTGAGACCTTCTGATATGTGTTGCCTTAATTTATACATCACCGTTTCTATATTTTTAATGCAGAAATTTGAATAAAATTTTGTAGTGAAGGTAATAGAATATACTATAGTCAACCAGTAATAATATTAATGCAATGATTAATTGCTTGAGAAGTTAGATGACCGACAAGCTTACGAAATGGCAGATTGAACTTTTTTTTTTGAAACTATCAGTTATTGAGTTAAATTGCATAGGACATCATTGTAAATGGAAGTTTGTCATTAAACGAGTAAAACTTTAAGAATACTCTCATAGGAGCAAAGATGTACTATTTCAGATTTAACAGAGTTGATTTTAAAAATGTGCAAATCTTATATAATAATATTTATATACTTTATTTAATCATTTTTTATAACACAATAAAATAAAATTTATTCCTTTGACATTTTCATATGGTTTCGACTGACCAACAGTTTTCATCAGAACTAGTAGTCAAAACTGTAAGAAAATATTAAGGAATAAATTTTATTTGATTGTATTGTAAAAAAGGATTAAAAATGGTATTATACAGAATGCAAATCAGCGTATAAATGACATTCTAATCTTATTAGATTAGATAGAACAACAGCATAGAAATCAACAAACAAACCATCAATCAACATAATTAAGAAAAGCCAGATTAATAATATTATTATGAAGTTATAATGGAAGTTGCATGAGAGTGTTTTTCTTTTTCTGACCAAAAAAAAAGAGCACAGAATGAATTTGGTTTAAAGTGCAGTCAGAAAACTGATTTTTATTTTCCAAAATCAAATTGATTAAAAGTGGAAGTAATAGAAGTATTTATTTTTGGAGGAAAGTAGTCATTTCCTCAAATCAACAAAGTGTTAGCCATGATGACGCTTAGTTTAATCTAATGGCATGGCTGATATACATTTAAATAAGATATTTGATTACAGCAATTTTTATAAGAATATTTTTTGTTCATGCGGTACCAATCCACGTTATTTATTATTTCAAATGTTCATATTTCGACATGATGGTAACTTAAATCACATTGCTGTAGGGATTGAAGAGTATTTTGGTTAAGTTGATATCCTGATTATAATTCAACTGAAAATCTTTTGCCAAACTAAAAACAGAATCAAATTAACAGGGGGGTGAGATATAGGTAAAACACCATTAATCTGAAAATCCTGTTTCCAGGGTTTTTTTTAAAAGGGGCGTGTGTGTATGATTTTTTGGGAGCCTTTAAGAGTATATTTTATCTTCTTATTGTAAAACCAAACTTATCTAAGTTAAGAGATGGGAGGACGGGCAGACAGCTTACCACACTTAGGTTTATTAATTTATAGGTATTGGTTTTTTTTTAATTTTTTGTTTGTAAATTAGTACAAATAATAATATCACTTTGAAATTTTGTTTGGATAATGGAATGTTTTGAACAATTAAATATTTGAATTAATAATATTCTATTTATGTAGCCAAATCATGGGCAAGTGTTGGGAAAAGATAGTTTAATAATTGTGTCTATTCTACACAGGAATGGACTACTATTTATATCAGAGGATTGTAGTTAAATTATTCATAACAAAATATTTGAATACTTCTAATAAATAAATATCATTAAGCAATTATTTTTTGTCCATTCATTTTATTTTAGAGATTGTTTTTTCATCTATCTGTCCAGTATATATATATAGTCTCTCAAAAATGGTGTTTGAACGCAGGAGAATAATAATAATTTCATTCAACTGATTGGGCAGTTTTTTTTTCCATTCTACTGAATTTGAAACTGATCTAAGAACCTTTAGTATTCAGTTAGACATTTTTACCACTGAAACCACATAAATAAATTTATAATGAAAAATTTACATTATAAATATTCTGGTGATGATTTATAATATTTGTAATTATGCATTGCTCAATTATATAAAAAAACAAAAAAGCACACTATAGGAACATTTTGTCCTTTATTGCCATAGGTTTAACTTAACCGCACTTGAGATTTTTTTTGTTTTTTAGACATTTCTGTTAATGTTCCTAATATAATTATCATAATATTCCCAGCCTGCATCTTTAATCTCATTGATACTGAAACAGATATTACTGTCCTTCTATCTGTTTCACCTTTATGCCTCCATAGACACATCTATGCCGGTTTTGAACACTCTTTAGTACAAGTGTATATGTATCCACACAGTGTTATATGCCTTTACACAGCTGTATATATATGTTTACACAGTTGTATATATCCACACAAGGATATATTCATTTATACAGTTATATATGTGGTCACAGTTTGATATGCATTCAAACAATTATATGTTTATTGTCACACATACAAGCACCTGTAAATGATAATGATATTAAATTTTGTATAGATATATTGCAGCATTTATATAAATAATATATTGTATAAGGGTTATTTTGTTTAGAAAATGTGGCTAAATATTCTTTAACAAGTTTGGTTTAGGTAAATTATAAATCACATGCGAAATTCACAGATTGGTAATAAGACTATTTAGAATAATTCGCAGGTGGGATCAGATAGTCCCTAGGTTATTGACATTGTTTTAGAGTTCATTCATTACGATTGTAATGAATTTCTTTTCCCAGATCAAACCAGTAAAAAGTTGGCAACAAGATAAAAAAAAGAGAGATTAGAATCAAAAAAGACAGATTGCTGTAAAACTTAGAAATTTGAATTGTGCTTTAAAATAGATAGTCACTGGCTTTTGATCTAGGGAATATAGATATCGCAGATTTTTATTTAGAATAATTTGCAGGTGGGATCAGATAGTCCCTGGGTTATTGACATTGTTCTAGAGCTCATTCATTACGATTGTAATGAATTTCTTTTCCCAGATCAAACCAGTAAAAGTTTGGGCAACAAGATAAAAAAAAAAGATAAGAATCAAAAGAGACCTAAGGCTAAAACTTAGAAGTCTGAATTGTGTTTTAAAATAGATGGTCGTTGGCTTTTGATCTAGGGAATATAAATATTGCAGATTTTTTTTGAAGGGACTCTCTTTAGTTTTTTTCTTCTGAAAATTGTTGTGGAGACCAAAATCCAAAATGATCGAGTAGAATAATATATTTACTGGCTCGGAAGCCAGATGGACTCTCAATTCCTCTAAACATTCCTTTGAATAGACTTTCCAGCAACCTGCATGGAGAATATGAAGAAATTTAACCTATCTGAAAGGCCACTGAAGATTATGACGCTGTCAGATGCCCTATTCCAACCACTATCATTGATATACGCTTCAAGTCCACTCAAGGAGGCAGAGAGAGATGGTAATCATTTTTAAAAAGAAGCTGCGGTATGAACTTTAATCTATAAATTCTTAAAACACTTTAAAAAGAACGTTCTATCTAAATTATAAAAACTCTTTCAATTTTCCCTCTTATAAAACGAAACTATCAGTCTGTGTAACTTTATCTATAATGTAAAAGAAAAAAGCTCACTTACTTAATTTTATAAACTGCCGAAATCTTTTATGAATTAAAAGATTTCATTTTTTTTTTACTCATTAAATGTCCGAAATTTATTCTCTTCAATTCTTACAAGCTAACGGTCTTGCCTAATTTCAGTAATTTTAATATTTTGTTTAAATGCATTTTGTTATGTTAATGTGATAATATGCTCAGATTTCGAAGCAATGAAACCAAGTAAGTAATTTATAAAGGAGATAATTATAATCTTCGCTTAGACATTTTAAAAGCCTTGTTTATTTTATTAATTCATTGTTTCGAAATTATAATATTGGTAATAAACGAATGCGCTAACCACTCGTTGTTATCATAGTTATATATATATTGTAAAATCGTATTTTTTTTAAGATTTGCTTAACCGATCTTATATTATAACCTTTGATATTTATTAGTTGGAAGGGGATATATATATTGTCTAGAGATGATAAGGTATATTTGCTAATGTTTGTATTAAGTCCCATCGAATATACTTTCCCTCCTTAATTAAGAATATTTATATGCAGATTCAGGATCTTAACTTGATTATTTTTATGTAGTTTAAGCCCATTTTATTAGCATACTTATAATGCTAATTTTAAGAACTGTTTTGAATTAGCTTGACAGATAAAAGCTATCTGTTTTAGGCGCAATTAATTATATGCATACTTATTGCTTTTTATATATATATATTGCGTGCATTGCGGGTGTGTTTTTATATAGTACACTTATATGTGTTACGTTTTGCTGCCTCTGACAAGGGTTCACGGTAACAAACCGCCCCTTTATTTAGTTCGGGTTATGGCTATCTTCATTAGAACTGGGGGCGTGAGGACCCAGATTTTTCCATAAAGCCAATCCGACGTCCTGAACTTTATGTTCATATATCAATAGCAGCAAACCGTCGGTCTCAGAGTAAACCGAGCATTTGATGCTGAAACTCTTGAAGAATCACACACTCGCACTGCAAGTTTATTTCTTTAATATTTTAATATAGCGCCATAGCGCATATATGTGGACCTAATGGTAACCAGTTCTTTTTCCCATATTAATTAATCATTCAGCTTTAGACTGGAGTTTGAATCTGGTTATCAGTTTGAATCTGCATGATTCTGAGTTTACTTAGTTGCTCAGTTAATTAGTATATATAACAGTCTTTAAAACTGGCTGTACTCATCATCATCTCTACTAAAGTATCAACTTCTAACTTAAGCAAGTCCAGTTCATAAAAATGAGCATATTAAAGAATTAGGCATGACCTCTATAACTCACACACACATGTTTAAAAGGGAACAGATGTACTTGATAACAGTCCCAACTATTGTAACATGCTTGCCTGTATTGAATACCTTGTGAAGATTATACAATCCCTGCCATTATGATATTTTGTGTTAGATCATTTGTTATTGTTTTAATAATCTTTTTTAAATATAAACTGTTGTATATCTTTCTTGCTCAGACTCTAGATCAAACCAAACCACAGTATCTTATCCAATCCATAGTATTTTATCCAATTCACAGTATATTATTAAATGTCACAGTTCATTACTCCAATTTCTTAATGAGTTTATATGCTATATGTGTATGTCTAGTATTTAAGATTAATAGAGTGTTAAGTGTTATATATATCACTTATTTAGTTAGGTTAGTAATGACCTTAAGTCTCGTGTTTCTCCCTGTTCTATGTCGACTCGCGGTTAAATGAGAACTGAGTGTAGCCCCAGGAATGTCACTCATAAGGTGTTAAATTTGGAGTACTGGCAGATGAGTTGGAGTTTGGTCAGATTAGAGGTCTCGACCACCTCACTACGGTCAGCTTTGGTATATTTTGCTTGGGCTCTGAATTTTGTTGCATGAGTGTACAAATCTGACTGTTACAATACAAGTTTTTATTATGAACTAAAAGATTCTGTTCATTTCTAAGTTACAAAAATAAATAAATAATAATAATAGATTCTTAGTATTTAGTAAAGAATTATAGTGTTGCCTTGTGCATAATATATACCTATTGTTTCAGCCTGATAGTCTAAGTCTTAAGAAGAAAGATTTCAAAATCATAATGGGTAGCAACGTTATTACCAGCAAGCTGATACTATAGATGAATTTAGCAAACTAGACTCAAAATTATAGAATATCTTTAGTAATAATTGACCTGGACATGGATGTACTGCATAGATATTCTTCAAGAATAATAGTTTTGGATGGTGAAGCAATAAATTTTGTGGATTAGACTCAGAATCATAAAAAGAATAAGTAAATGGAATGTCTTTAATAGTAATTGAGCTGGATCTACTACATGGATATTCATCAAGAATAATAGTTTTGATGGTAAAGCAATGAATTTTGTGAACTAGACTCAGAATGATAAAAAGAATGAGTGGATGGAATGTCTTTAATAGTAATTGTTCTGCGGCATGAATCTATCACCTGGATATTCATCAAGAATAATAGTTTTGGATAGTGAAGTAATGAATTTCATGAACTAGACTCAGAATCATAAAAAGAATGAGTTAGATGGATTGTCTTTAGCAGTAATTGCTCTGGAACATGGGTCTATCATATTGATATTCATCAAGAATAATAGTTTTGAATGGTGAAACAATGAATTTTGTGATCTAGACTCAGAATCAAAAAAAGAATGAGTGGATGGAATGTTTTTAGTAGTAAATGTCCTTGGACATGAATCTATCATATGGATTATTCATCAAAAATAATAGTTTTGAATGGTGAAACAATGAATTTTTGATCTAGACTCAGAATCAAAAAAAGAATGAGTGGATGGAATGTCTTTAATAGTAATTGTTCTGCGGCATGAATCTATCACATGGATATTCATCAAAAATAATAGTTTTGGATAATGAAGTAATGAATTTCATGAACTAGACTCAGAATCATAAAAAGAATTAGTAGATGGATTGTCTTTAGCAGTAATTGCTCTGGAACTTGGATCTACTGCATGGATATTCATCAAGAATAATAGTTTTGAAGGGTGAAATAATGAATTTCGTGATCTAGACTCAGAATCAAAAAAAAAGAATGAGTGGAAGGAATGTTTTTAGTAGTAATTGTCCTTGGACATAAATCTACCATATGGATATTTATCAAGAATAATAGTTTTGAATGGTGAAACAATGAATTTTGTGATCTAGACTCAGAATCAAAAAAAGAATGAGGGGATGGAATGTCTTTAGTAGTAATTGTCCTAGTACATTTCTATTTCATGGATATCCATTAAGAATAATATAACTCAATAAAATAATTCTTTCCTTAATTTGAATATAAAAAAATAATAGTAAAGACACACTTCTGGAAAGATTATAAATTTAATAAAATATTATTTCTAAGCATTGCTTTTGACCAGATTGATGGTAATTCATAGAACTATTATAAGTTCATATAAATAGAATTTATAAGTTAATAATTTATATATATCATGTCTTTCTTGTTTATTGTGTTGATGTTATTTGCAATAAATCATGCCTCTTTATATTTTCTTTTTAGATCATTGCACTCAGTGCAAAGGTGAATCTCATGCCAGCTGTGCTACAAGATTAGCGCAACACAAATATATATATATAAGCACACTAAAACAGATCCTACTATTAAATCTATATTTTTAAAATATGAAATGAAGTCTGGCCAAAATTTTAATCCTCTTAATATTAAAGTCATTTGCACTGAGCTCAATGATTGAAAAAGAAAATATAAAGAGACATGATTTATTGCAAATAACATTAACACAATAAACAAGAAAGACTCATGCATTGCATTATCAGTTAAATGATATATATAAATTATTAACTTATAAATTCTATTTATATAAACTTATAGTAGTTCTGTGAATATGATCGACCTGGTCGAAAGCAATGCTTAGAAATATTTTATTAAATTTATAATCTTTCCAGAATAGTGTACCTTTACTAGTATTTTTTTTATATTAAGAATAATAGTTTTGAATAGTGAAACAATGAATTTCGTGAGCTAGTCTCAGAATCATAAAAAAGAATGGATAGATGGAATGTCTTTAGGAGTAATTGTCCTAGTACAAGGACCTACCACATAGACATTCATCAAGAATAATAGTTTTGGATGGTGAAACAATTCATGGTAGTAATTTTGGAATCTACAACTTAATTAAGTTTGTGCAATAAATATTTTTATAAGAGCAGAAAGAATTTATTGTATACTAAATAGAAGGGGGGGGGGGGAAACTGTTGATACAAAGAGAACATCAAATTAAAAAATAATGATTTATTTTTGACAATTAATAAATTATTACATCATTTTTAATCTTTATTACTCTTTGAAAAGTAACTAAAAATGTATTTATTATATCTACAGCTACAATTACATTTTGTTAGATCTTATTTATAAATTATAGTTATAAATAATTATTTAAAGTTCTTGTCAGCCATTCAAGATAGGAATTGAATATTTATTTTTTCCCAAGAATAGAATGTACTACATATATTATATGAGAGATACATTTATAAACTTACAATGAATTATTTATATAGACTTGACTAATTAAAAGAACATCTAAACAGTTGAAAATAATAAATCTTTCTTTAAATGTTTCATCACAAGGAGCATATTAAGCTTCTCTGGAATGTTGGGCTGCAAGATAAGAGTACATTGTTCATGAATAAAAATTAAACATTTTTGATATCGTTCCCAGATAAACAAAATTAAATTAAAGTTTGTCTAGCAATTTGCAATAGAATTTGTGTACTGCAAAATGTATGAGAATGAATTCTGCCCATCTAGTTTTAGTAACTTCTTCCACATGAACTCAGATGTGGTATAATTAGTTAAAAGAAGGAAACCTTTTATTAACACTGTAGAGGTGGGCAACATTATTTCAGACTCATCAAACAATATTGGCAAAATACCATAAAAAATGAGGGTATGCAAATCTTTAATAACTGTATTGTTCACGGTTGAGATTATCATATTGGTAGAAGTTTGGGCAGTGTTATTTGTTCCTACTCTACGTTCCACATAAGCAGTCAAGACAGCCATGCAATGATTTAGAAAGTAGGGAGAAAAGATCTAAAACTACATCTATTTCAAAGTACACATCTTTGTCGTCAGAAGGGGTAGATTCCTTTAGGAGTAAACTATCACCAACCAATTGAAATCCTAGGCATTTGTTAGAATTTTAATCGTAATTAGATATTCTGATTAGCATCCTTTTGATCTTATGCCAGTAATTATGATTAAGTCAATAATGATGAAATATAATAATAATTATGTCTTTCATGTGCATTACATTATAGTTGTATTTTTTATTTTACAGTCAGTACATTGACGCTTATCTGACTCAGATTAAGCTAACTATCTAAAGACCCATTTACTGAACACTTATTGGATAGCTAACTGAATTGATTATAAATGATTTCCTGAAAGATCCTAAGTTTGTTTGTGACTAAGTAAAATATTTCAAGGTTCAGTCAGTCTGGATTTGAACCCAGGTCAGATTCATGGCTTTCATGTGGTCTACAACTGTGCCCTTTTTGTTTATAGTAGTGATGATTATCGTTTGATCAACCTCTTGCCCAGATAATCTTTGGGCGGAGCAATTAAAATGTTTATGTATTGCTTTATTGTACGATTTTTTCCACATAAAAACATTCCATAAAATGTTCGCATGAATGACACATTGCTCCAGAGTTCATAAGAAGTTGGATCACCGGAAACAACAGAGCTGGAAACTCCATCCAGGAATCTTGAGCTCCGAAGTTCACCACTCTTTCATTGCAATAAATCATGCTCTGCTTAAAAGTTATTAAGAACCTTTTATTCTTTACACATAAATCTGTATACTAAATTTTAGCACCTGCGAGATATTGTTTAATTTATTAGCTCCATTATTTATGTACGCGTATAATTTATTGCCGAGGTTAAATAATAGAAATAAATTATAACAAAGTATAATTTAGTAATCTGTTCATCTTTCTTCAATAACTTGATTTACAAATGTGAATCAAGTTTATGGCTATTTATCAAGTTAGTCCTTTAATAATAAAAAACTATTGCTGTAGATTTACTCATTCTTTTCCTTGCAGTGAAACTTCAACCTATATATGTATATGTACGTGGTCACTTATATAAAGTTCAACTTTTTAATAGACGCTCCTTGGTTAATATTCTGTTGAAGGACTTAGGCATAGAAAGTAGTGTAGTATATCAGTTTGCATGCTCCAGATCTGAAGTTCACATTTAAACTAAAGCTAAGATATATTTTTAGCAGATAATTTTCTGAGCAGACTCTTTTTTTCTTCTCCAGATAATCAGATTCATAGCCAACCCAGCTGATCTTCCGATATGGGTCAATAAGTAGGCATCAGGCTGTTATCTAGGAGTTAAACTTAGTCCTGAATATTTTGAGACAGTTAAATAATTACTACTGATTGCATTTACTGTAATGAGCATGTATATTGGAACATGCATGTTGCAATTTTCATCACTAATATGCTTTTATTTAGTTCGTAGTATTTGTTACCTTTAATTTTAAATATGATTCATGCAGTTCAGCACATACTATGAATAATTTTTCATCAGATTACATTAGGGGATATCTTGTCAGGCTATGAAAATCGCCATTTTTCTATTTATTGATCTGCTTATAATTTGAATTTCCTTTTTTAAAAAAAAAGAAGAAATAATTTCATTATTGTGATGGTGGAATTTATTCATCTTTTTGTTGGTTATCCTTTACTTATTTTTACTACCAACTAGTTGTAATAATATAATACGAAATCATCCATGCACTTTACTACTGACACACAATGCTTTATTTACCACCACCTTTTACAGTTTGTAGTTTCGATTGCCCCAGCAATCTTCTTCGGAACTTTTATATCTCCTTAACTTCAACTGCTTTATTTACCACCCTCTTTTACAGTTTACAGTTTCGATTGCCCCAGCAAGTTCTGAAGAAGATTGCTGGGGCAATCAAAACTGTAAAAGA
This sequence comes from Epiperipatus broadwayi, assembly GCA_028023455.1. Lineage (NCBI taxonomy): Eukaryota > Metazoa > Onychophora > Udeonychophora > Euonychophora > Peripatidae > Epiperipatus > Epiperipatus broadwayi. The sequence goes on along the minus strand of JAQFVV010000369.1, from coordinate 326,250 downwards.
AGGTGGTAAATAAATCAATGTTTAACAGTAGTAAAGTGCATGGTTGATTTAGTATGATTGAGTAGTTGAAGTTAGGAGATATAAAAGTTCTGAAGAAGATTGCTGGGGCAATCGAAACTGTAAACTGTAAAAGATGATGGTAAATAAAGCATTGTGCAACAGTAGTAAAGTGCAAGGATGATTTAGTATTATATGATATACATTTGGCAATGCAATAAGAAAGATTATACATAATAAATAAGATTAGATAACTCCAGAGACCTAATTTACTAATGTTTTTCATTGTCCATACTATTATTCAGAATCTATGTCATCATGATAATGGAAAGGAGTCGTCTTTTTTTTTTTACTGTTTCATTGTCACACATCCATAAAGAAATCTCAAATCTAGATCTTTCACTGCACGTTTATCAAATGTCAACCTGCAAGAGTCTTGATACAAATTTTACTTGTTGGTGAGGATCTGAAGAGAGACATATAATCCCGCTGTATTATCATCTTTGTATCTTTGTTAACATAATCTTTTCTTTTCTTTTTTTTACATAATACTATATCTTATTTTTTTAATTTTATTCTCCATTTCTTTTTTCCATTTTCATTTATGACTTTAGTATCTTGCTGCATGATATACTGATATTTCTTTATTAAAATAAGTTCCACAATTCTTTTCTTTAAATCCTGCAATGCATTCCTTTATGTTATTGGCTTCTTTTACTATATATTTGTAGTTTAACTTCTTTGATAATTTTTTTCATAATCATACTTTAGTTTAGTAGTTTCTTATATCTCTTGAAATCACCACAAAAAATAGTATCTACAACTTCATGTATGAATTATTAGTATTTATGACCATGTGCTTGTCCTTTATGATTTAGGAAATGGAAAAGTAGTGGATCAATGAATTGAAAGTCTATAGATTGTATTTCAGCTATGTTCTTTTAGAGCCAGAATCTTTTTAGGCCGTCTGGAGCAGCAGACTACTCAATTACTTTTTTACTTTTCATGCATTTGAAATATTGTAGCACTAATAGCGATTTCAAGGGATGTGATGCTCCTAAATAGAAAGAGAATTATTAAGAAGAAAAACGAAATGAATAGTAGATATGTTTGATTCTCAAAATTTAAAATTGCTGTCTAAAGTAAAAAGAACTTTAATAATTTCAAAAGTAAAGAATGATTAACGATCTTCTTATGTATTTGTTGAAGGTTCATTGTTGTGAAAAGGCACCAGCTAAAAAGTTGATGCCTTATTATATGTAGATATTATTCATAAACTCAGTGAGAAATATATATATATGTACTTCAAAAATTTCACAATTTAACATGCAGAACTGTGGATTTTATTATAATAAGTAATGTTTATGTTAAGTTTGAATTCATTTGATTTTTCCTGTCTTGCTTGAAGCCAGCTTATGCATCTAGCAATTTTCTTTAAATGTAAAATTATAATTTGTGTTACACTTCAGATCTCTCTTTATTGGAATGTAAACCGATTCGTTTCTAATTTTCAGGTGAAGTACTGACAACATTTTTAAAGCAAAAATATTTGTTTTTGATGCAATGGAGAAAAACATCCGAAACGCTTCATCCCAATTTGAGCTGAGTGGAGAAGGGATTTATGAAGTGATAGAATAGAATTTTTATTATATTAAGATATACATAGAGATGATTTGAACTCAGGTCTAACTTAAGTATATACACCACAATTGTATTTAAATATAACACACCACAATTGTATTTAAATATAACATACATATTGATTTTAGTTATTAATACTGGAAAATTGTAACAAATGTCCACCTAGATATAAATTAACATGGCTTTTGCAGCTGGGTTTTAGCGAGTCCCTTAATCATTAGTCCGAAGTGATTTTTTTTTTTTATCTTTAAAAATATTAGAAAAACTAAATTTTTGATTCATTTTAGTATAGTTTATATTCACTTATTTGCAGAAATGTGTTGAAACAAAAACCAAGAGAAATTCATATATAAATATTTTTAACTTTCTCTGAGCTATAACTATTCTTAGACAATGTAAATTGATGTTTTGGCGCTAGGATGCTATGATAATAAAAGCTCAGTATTTGCATAATTTTAATTAAGCTTAGCATTTTCAATATTTTCTTGGTATATTCTTAGCACTGATTGGGGTTGGCAGGATAGTGTATATAGATATAGTGTTTATTTAAATGAGTTTAGTGGATTAAATAACCCTCTTTTTTGAGAGGGGGCAACAGGATTCCTTTTTGTTAATGGAGTTGGAGTTATTGTGATATGCCATGCCTCCTTAATCTTGTGCTTGGCATCATTTTTTCAATACATGTGATGCTGGCTGTTATGGGCTCAAATACAAGGCCAAGTGTATTATGGTGTTCAACAAATAGGGGTTGGTCTTCTGGATTGCTTTTAGTCATTTTGTATAGGTATTGGTGTTGTGATAGCCTTATGGTGAGGTTGACACATGATTCTCCATAGTAGACAGTGTTGCATCCTGTGTGGATGCATGTGATGCATCCTGTTTGGATGCATGTGATCTTGTAGACTGGGTGGGATGTTCATTCTGTGGGGAGTTTGTCTTTAGAATTGTTTATTAGTCTTTATTGAAGAGGGATTTGTTAAAAGTTAAAAAGTCTCATTTGCATTTTCGTAGAAACATATGTGGTTAAATGATTGGCTACATTTTAGGTATAAGAGTCTGTTGATACAATTATAAGTGTATTTAATTTTGTTTTTGATAGCTTTTTACAATTAAGGCATGAGATTGGCTCAAAAGTCTTTAATCATGTTGCGAACAAATGTATTCTGTTGCACCCTTTGGAACTGAAATCCATGAAATATGGCTCCTCTGTGATTTCTAGCACTCAAACCAATTAGCTTATTTTATATTCATCTTTCTGTTTCCTTAAATGTTTCTTTTCAAGGACTCTTTACTAATTAAAACAAAGCAAGAACGGCTACAAATATTTTAAAATTGAATACACAGTGTAATAAAAGCAAACAATTATGATTTTTCTTGTACTGTCATGACCTTTTTTATTGTGAAGTGATATGGAGTTATCCACAATTAGTTAATTGTAAACATTCTTTGTTTATTTCCTCATTCATTTCATTCTAAAATAAGATAATTTATTTAAAACTTGTGCAAAGGATTTTCAATAGGATGTTGTAAAGCTTCAACTACGCTAGTATGCATTAAATATAATACACTTTGAAAAGAAAGTACAAAAAGGTGTTTGTATAAATGAAGTAGAAACAGTTAAAGATGTGCCATTTTAAACTCTATCTTTTTATGACAAATTGTAATTTTCTTTGTTTATAACCAGTATGTGTGATTATAGGGATAAATTGGGAGACTGTAGAACTCTTCAACTCCAAAGGTGGCAGCACTAACTGTTCAAACTCCCAAACTGCAAACTACTTGATTATTATTATTAATAGTAGGATTTTTGTTATCAGATGAAATATTTCTCTACATCAATTTTTTATTGGTACTTTTCATAACTTACATATATAACAGAGGCAAAACTCTCCATACAATAGCGTCACTCAGTGCAAGCCAGAGTAATCAATGGATGTATGAAGGTTTGTGCATAAAATCCCATCTAGTGCTTACTCATCCAATATCCCCAGACTTGTTTCTAGCTTGTGGCTTTCATCAGTGAGGAACTTTTGATCTGAGAGCATTGCAGCTAGACCTTATGATCTTAGGATTTTATGTAGGAACCTTTCTGCATCCACTGATTACTCTGGTTTGCACTGAGTGGCACTACTGTATGGAGTTTTGCCTCTGTGAAAGTGGCTTGTGTAAGTATAAAGGATGGTGATCATGTGACAATTTACATATAAAATAGCATAAATTATATCTACTAACAAACCCTCATTAAAATCTATTACGTTTATATGTAATATGGTTAATATTGTACACAAATTTACTGATTTGTTCTCCCTCCCTTATTTGCTAACAAAATCATATATTAGTATACCTACAAAATTTTATACCCAACAACTTCCGATAATGCTTTTTTACTTAATACTTCAACTCTTCAGTCCCAATAATTAGAAGGTTAAACATTGGTTTTTAGAACCTAAAACAATTTAACTCTTTAGCTAGAACCAATCTCAATGCCCTTCCCGTTGACTTCTTCCTTTCAGCTAGAATAAAACCCTCATCAGTGCCACATGTGTTCCATGTAGCTGAATTAAAAAAACCACAAATCATATTTTTATTTTATTGCTCTGAATTACATATAGATTCATCATAACCAACATATTTTGCGTACATAATAAAATCTGTAAATGAATATGTTCTAGAGAGCAAACTCTTTCCAAATATTAGAGATGAAAATATCGATTAGTTTCATTTTAGTCATTTCTAAAATGCCATTTGGGTTTCGATTCCACTGCAGGCATTCAACAATTACAATTTCTTTAAAAAATAAAATTGAAACAAGATGTCAAATCCTATCTTTACCCCAAATTTTCTTATCTATTTGAAAGTTGTTTTTATCTTCAGATTTATGAGCAAGGAGATTAAAATAATCTATTCTCAGCATTTAATCTAAATCATATAATTATGTATATATGTATGAAAATTGAAACATATACTTCATATATATAGTATATTTGACATGTTTTGTAGATATACGTTAAGTTTTTCTCTCTTTGGTCTAACTTGTAACTATAACCTATTACTGCATCCATTTTTTCTTTTCGGTTTTATCAATGCAAAATTTACTTCAAAAATATAGTAGATTGGAAAAAGAATAGATAACTAGCAACAGACTAATATATATATATATATCAGGATATAAGCTATTATTTACTTGCCAGTATTTTTTGGTTACGATGCTACAAATCGGAGGTAACCTTTTTTTTTTTTGATTCAATATTGAATGAGAAGTAAAAATGGTTACAGTGCAAAAATTTTCCAAATTAAACTGCCAAATTAAAAAACAAAAAAAATGTAAAAAGGAAAACATCCCAGATATCAAAACTACGGAAGAATAAAACATATACAGACACAAATTAACAAATAGAAAATAATCATCACAATAATGAAAAATAAAATGCTTTTACATAGCTGACATATAGATTTAGTTGGAGTAAAAAGTCCTTAGATAGATATGAAGTAAATTTTGAGTTAATGATATTTGATTAATCCATATTATGAAACTATCCCTAAATTAATGCTACTGGAATCAGTAAGCAAGTAGTTACATTATCTTACCAGCAAAATTAACATATCTTATGCATGATATACATTTACTCTTAATATGTATTTAATAGCAAATTCTTTCCCTACAACTACATTTGTGCCATCTAGTGTAAGATTGAGTAATCAATAGATGCCAAATTGTAGAGCTTAATAAATCCCTATCTGCACAAGATAGGGATTTATTTATATTAATAAAGCTAGCATCTAATTGACCACTCAAATTAACACTGGATGGTATAACTATTGATTACTCAAATTGTCACTAGGCAAAATAACAAGTTGAAGTAAGAATTTTCTACTGAAAAGCATTGTGGGATGTTTTGTTGGGAGTAATATATACTATTATTTTGAGTAAAACATTGTTGAAGAGAATTCTAAGTTAGCATATCAAGTTAGAAGAAATTTCTGGTGCAAATACGTTTAATGTATAGATAACTCCCAGCTCTGTAGAGATTATGTGAGATAACTCCCAGCTCTGTAGAGATTATGTGAGCTTATATGTTAGATTATATTAAAGTGCAACAACCTTTCATTGCATCTGCCAGTTTTACATTGGCAAAAAGAAAGAAAAACACAATAGCTCTTTTATTGAAATGTAGTAAATTAAAGACAATACTAATGGAGAAAACATTGAATATATTAAATACATCTTTAATACATTTTTGATACTAAGTATTCTCATTAAAGGCAATCATCAATATTGCTGAATAGTTTAATGCATCAGTAGACGTTGGAGCATAAGATTTTTGAAATTAAGTCCAAGTTTTGGCATTTCCACTCCTCAAATTTATAAACTCCCGAGCAATACAGTTAATTGATTATTTCTATTATTTATTGAAAATATTAAATTACAACCACCCATTTCCATTACTGAACATCCTCGTCAATGGCAACCATTATATAACAATTGTTTTTGGTAAAACTGTCGAGCATTGAAAGTGCATTAAAGTTCTATTTAATATTGAGTACATTTTTTCCAAGTATGTAATATGGTACTAGTATTGTCTTTAATTTATTGATACTTATATTTGATGATTCCATTAGTTTCTGACTTCGCTGCATCAATTAAACATAGCATTAGTAATGTGAGATGTTTGTCGGAAGGAATATATTTTATTTTAGATTATTTAGTTTTTGTTAATAATTGTTGTTCTTTTTCTCTATTGGAAATATTTATAAAGGTTTTCAAAATTTAAAAGTTTTAAAAACTAGAAAGCTGTTGCCAGTCAGCATTGGCCAATCCAAAAACATTTCTGATTTCATTCACTAACCAATTAGTTTGGGCATTAAACAATGAAGAATATATTTACATTTAATATTTATATTATATCCCTAAAGTCTTCCGAAGTATAAATAAAATTTGCTCTGATTCATATGAGATCAGCCTTTGAAACCCACTCACTATAAATCTATTGATTAATAACTCTAAAGATAAATTCCCCACTAACTAAACCTCCTATACCATTTTCAAGATTTCATACAGTCAAACTAGCTTCAATGCTATTTACTTCAGAGAATGTCATGCCAGTCTCACACCAAGCTTGTCCCACCACCAATACCTCTAGAGAATGGCTAAAACAATTGAGACCACAAATCTATATTTCTAGAGCATGAAAACAAACTTTGGCTACTCATTTGAGCCTACATCGCTAACATTGTATGTAGAGAAAGGAATGATTCTAAATGCAAGATAAAGGAAGCTTGGCATATCACCGATAATGTTAATTCGATAAATAAAAAGGAATCCTGGGTCCCCCTCTCTAATAAGTGGGCCATATAACTCATTTGTATATATGTACATAAAATTTATATAACTCATTTGTATATATGTATATAAAATTTATATTTTTTTATCAACAACTTTCTCATCCACTAGTCATTGTTATGAATATGATATCAGGATTAAGATATCGAAAGTTGTTCAGCCTAATGTAATAAAACTTTTATTTTAAGCTTTTCTTATTCAGCATTTCTTGCGCTTATATTAATTATATTGTTTTTATAATAGTTTAATTTCAACTCAAAAAGTCATTCTTCTTATATATCACTCATTATTGCAAATACTGGAAAAAATTACATTAATAGTTCCGAGATTGTATTTTAAACTAAGTAGGTCTTCCCAGTTGGCTGAGCCTACATAAATCTCCAAATTTCCAAACTCAACATTCAATCCAGAGATATATCTGGTTTCACTCATTATCTAATTATTTTTGCAAATTATTCAATTTTTAACTTAACAGTGAATGACCCTAAACAATGAAGAATATATTTGTGGTTAATAATTGTATCACACATGTAATGGGTTGATTTCAATTTGTGAATCTGTAGTTAACTCTCATTCTTACATTTCAAACATTGTTGTAGACATTGGAAAAACAATTACGCCAATGGCTCCCAGATTGTATTTTGACCAACTGAGTCCCTTCAGTCTATTTTAAGTCATGTAAATAATTTCCAAATATATTCACGGTAGTTTTTATTCATTAATGTAAATTATGTGCATTATTTTTTAGCATGCATTCAGTGATCTTAACACCAGTTTTTGTATTTGGCAGACAAAATTGTTTAATCTATATATTTATCCGGATCCATTTTCAACATACCATACTCGAGAGGTAAATGTTAACTTCTCTCCCGTTTCTACATAAATTACATCTGCAATCCAAAATTATACTCCATTTAACCTCTCTTCCTCCATGGTTTCTGAAGTTCCCATTGTGATGTGATATAAAAAAATGTATTATTAAATCAACCAGAAGATTCTGTGCATAGGCTATATACTCAGAAATCCTGACTTTGCCCCAAACAACAATTAGTTTCTAATGTTATTGTATACCTTTTCAAATTTTATACATTTCTTATAACTTTTATAGAAATTTGTTTATATATTATTGGGTAGCCATTGTTTATTTAGTGCCTGTAGTAGTTTTTATAATAGAGAATAAAAATCTTGCTACATTACATAAATTAAATCTAAGTTAAAAAAATAATGTGTTAAGTGGTTAATCATTCAGGAAGTCATGATTCTTGAGTCCTGAAGTAATAAGTCAGAGAATTAATTCAAGATTCTTAAACCCTTGAATCTACAAATCTACTACTACTATTAATGCAGGGGTAGAGTGCCAGATTAAAAGATAAAGACCTCTGATTGATTTCAACTCTGACACCAGAACTTTGGTACTTCCAGTATTCAAATTTCTTACGAAATTCTGAGCAATAAAAACACTAATCCTTAAATGAGATATAAAATATTTAAATTGCAGTGATGTTATCATATCTGTACAAATATGAAGTTTGTTTGCATGGTTTAGGGCAGAAGTTCAGTCACGGATTCTAGAGCAGAAAACCCATTGATTTGCAGTTGCTCAAGCTTCATATGAATGAATTTTTATATAAATTCTTGAATAATAAACCATTCAATTATTTTTAATATTATAATGTGAATAAAGAATGGACGCAGGATGGGTGCATGGCAAAACACTGCTTTCGGCAAATGACAAAAACCAGTGATAGGAATCTGTATTGGTATCTAATGCCCATTGATTACATAGAGTTGGTTTTCATGTGAGGAGAAAGTTACAGCTTTTAGTTTTGTTATTCCATAGGCTTTATAGCACTATTTCTCCCAAATGTTAATTTCCACTTAATTAACAATGTAACTCACTTTTCTTTTATGAGTGGGAGATGATTTAGAAAATTGCATGTATGTAATTTAACCACTATCAATATGTTGGTTAAAATCTTATAGTGCCTTGCATGATTGAGAGCAATGGTGAATGGCAGACTTCTAGAACAGAAAGCCTATGGATCGAAGCTTAATTCTGTCATTTGTCTTCCTCAAACTTCATGTGAATTTTTATATGAACTCCTGCTCAACTAACTTCGATTTATAAGCAAATTCTATCTCTACTTTTACACCATCTAATGTAAGATTTACTAATCAATAGATACCAGATGTTAATATTTAATAAAATTCTTGTCCAGTGCTGTCCTATATCTGCAGACTAGTTTCTAGCTTACGGACATCATCAGTGAGTTTTTTCTTTTTCTTTTCAGTCTTGCACTTAGATCTTTTTGGATCTAATGCAACATAATATATAGAGAAACTGAACCAGTTTCAGATTCATATAAGTATACAGTAGATAAGTTTGGGTTAAAAAAAATGACATCAATTTGGGAAAGTAGTTCAATAATATAACAACAACAAAAAAAGGCTGCTAGTTGAAATGTAAATTAGATCCAAAAGCTCTTTACTGATGAAAGCCACAAGCCAGAATCTAGTTTAGGGATATTGGATAGAATAGTACTAAATAAGGATTTATTAAGCACAATCATCTGGTATTTATTGATTATTAAAGTTTTACATTAGCTGGTGTAAAAGTAATGAAATAAGAATATAAGAATTTGCTAATGACTGGATCTCTTCTTAGTTTTTGAATCATTATTATTCTTTAGCATTATAACGTGAATAAAAAAGATCACAGGTTGGTGCATCGAAACAGTGCTTTCTGAAGATAATAAAAATCGGCGATCTCCATTGCCGTGTAGGATTCATTGATTACATAGAGTTGGTTCTAAAGTAAGAGTGTATGAGATCTTAATTATTTTATAGGTACTGCTTTTGGTTTTATTACACAGTAAGCTGACATTAGTATTTACATCTCGAAAACGTTAATTTACGTTTAATTAGCTATGTAACTCCTTTCTTATGGGTTGGAGGTGGTTTGGCAATTTTTTTGACGTTAATTTACGTTTAATTAGCTATGTAACTCTCCTTTCTTATGGGTTGGAGGTGGTTTGGCAATGGCATATATCTAAATAGTCGATATATATATATAACATCTTAGCAAACAATATCTAACCGAACAACAATAAGTTTGCCTACAAGTATGCCATACGATCTATTTATTGAGTCAACCGCGTTGAAATTAGTGATATTTATTTTTTGTTAATATATTATAGCTTCTTTTTTTTTTTTATAACGATGTGAAACTATTTATACTTTTCTAAGGGTCACCAAATTTGTTAACAAATTTTTTATCATTAAATTGGCCCAATTAAGAACCTTTTGCTTTTAAAAACAAAACCACGATCAAATAATCTTTTATTATTATTAAATGAAAGCGAAACTTTTTAAAATAAGAATAAATAAATAAAATAATTGATTTGGGAGCTCACTTATATTTTTACATTTCTACTACTGTTGATGGAAAAGAAGGGGGGAAGGGAGATGACATGTCATTTCTCTGGAGGCTCATAACAGACTGTCAGCGTTGCTATTTTACTCTCAGACCTCAATTTTTTTGAATTCTGACTAAGAATAGATGCTTGTAAAGGGGGTCATCTCAACAGTAAGAAACCTTCATTCGAAGCTCTGTTTGGTTTTAATCTCCCATTTGATTTCTATCTTACATTATACCGTTGACCTATTTATCAGACTTTCGAGAAATAATATTTGGAGCAAATCCTTTTCACTTTTAAGTGATGTTGAGCTTAAAATTATGCACTTATGTTATCTGTGGTCAAAAGCGTTCCCGAGAATGATGATATTTACACATGGGAATATTGGGTCACGACCAACTAACGCGGGTCCGCAAAATTTCTTTGGCAAGTTTTATTGTGACTTCTTTTCTCAAGAGAGATGTTTTTTTTCTTAAGGCATTTTTTTTTATATCTTCTTTCTTTCTTTACTAAACTTTTCACGCCCCTTTTATCTTTGTTATTTATTATTTGTACTACTGGCAAAAAAAAAAAAAAAACAACTTTCGATTAAACAGTACTATTTTTATAAGTCAATCGTCAGACTAGAGATTATCCAATATTGAATAATATGTCTGTGTATTATTTTTACTATACCACTCTCATACAAGGTAGGGTTTGGTTTCTATCTTCTTTTAACACCTTGTGGAGGGAAGTAATTGTAAACATGACCAAAGACACGTGTAAAGGATGCATGATTCCCAAGATCAACACTCATCTGTTGGCCCAGATTTCAATTTTTTATATATATCTTGATCATTGTTCAGTATAGATATACACAGAGACAAAACTCTCCATAGTGCAAGCCAGGGTAATCAATGGTTGTAGGAAGGTTTATGTATAAAATTCCTATCTAATACCTACTCATCCAAGATCCCCTGATTAGTTTCTAGCTTTTGGCTTTCTTCAGTGAGGAGTCTTGGACTAGATTTTAGGATCTAATGCAACCTTCTAGCATCCATCTTTTACCTTATTAGCAAATTATACAAGCTAATGAGCTTGAATTGAAAACATTATTGTGTTTTCAAGGTGGCTGCTAGTGGGTCACATTAGATCCTAAAATCTAGATGCAGTGCTCTCAGATCCAAGGCTCCTCACCGATGAAAGCCACAAGCTAGAAATTAGTCTGGGGATATTGGTTGAGTAGGCACTAGATAGGGATTTTATGCACTAACCTTCCTGCATCCATTGATTACTCTTGCTTGCCCAGAGTGGTGCTACTATATGGAGAATTTTTCCTCTGTACAAACAGCTTGTGTAAGCATAATGTTTAGCAGTATACTTATATAGATAGCAAAATACTGCAATTTAATTGATGTGACAAGCTTGCTGCCCTTACAACTTTAACACAAATCACTTAATGGAAATATACTAATAATTTTTTATTAGTCATTCATTAGATTAGAGATTATCCAATAATGAATAATATGTCTGTAGTATAATTTTCACTACACCATTCTCATACAAGGCAGTGACTGGTTTCCATTCTTTTAACACCTTGTAGAGGAATGAGAGTAGTGTAGTGGAAATTATATTACAGACATTATATTTGATTAAACAGTATTTTAGCAGCTATAAGCTATTTGGTTAAGTGGTGAGTATGATATAATGAAAATTTTTTGACTAATTTTTCTATTGAGGTAGAAAAAGAACCTTATGTAACTCCCTCTACCAACTAAGAGCTTGAAGATGCAACAGGTATGCATCCATCTTACCATGTTTATAAACTGGAGTTCGAATCTGGGCTAAGTGAATTTTTTTTCAAGAGGCTTAAAAACAATCTTCCAGGTAGCCAAACTATAGTCAATCCAGTTAATCATTAAATGTTGATTAGTAAAGAGATCTCTTTTTCTATTCTTAGTTAGAAGACATGAAAACAAACTGTCATGACCTGGTAATTTGCAAGTTTTGTGAATACTTCCCCTTCATTGTTCCTGGAGTGACTGTTATTAGATGCCATTGTCTAAGCAATGTCATGACATAGCTAAGTGCCACTAATTTGTCATTTTCCTTTGTTGATGAGATAAATGATGTTCTGTTTGTTTGCATGGTAAATAGAGTGCGTTAACAGGTTTGTTTTGACTAGTGTTGTATGGTTGTTTGGTTTAAGTCATTGTCCATATATATATATTTGACAATATGCAGTAGGTCTCAGTGAAAAGGTGATTGGTTCTCTTTCTATGCTATCTGCAACACTATCTTTAAATCAATATGTGTGTTATGTGGTAACTTATATCGATCAGTTATTCATCACAAAAATTTTAGGGCAACTGGATGTGATGGTGCATTTTGTATCTTCATAGATCATCTTTGAAGCTCTCCTTACCCGCACAAAATCTTGGGAAAACCATTTGAAAACATTTCTTGCAGCTCATGGCTTCACCGCCAATTCACAATCTGAATCATTTCAAACATTTCATAGCAGTTTTGTCCAATTTAAAACTAAATTTATCAGCATGTTGTTCCAACATGGGTTACGGTTTGAAAAACACTGACACATATCTTGTCATAACTTGGGGTCTAGATATGTTACTACCTTAACATTTTTCTAGTGAGAAGTTAAACAGTATTGCTACATAATACATACATTGACTCAAAGATGGCACTGCAGGTAGTTTGAAGAAAGAAGTAATCACCAGTCATCTATTCAATGAATATATCACAGTAGAAGGTTCAATGAAAATATTCTACTTATAACTGTTACAATTGACTTTAAAGCTTTTAACTGTTGTCTTTTTGTCCCATACTGCCAATACGATAGTTATTAAGAATCATCAGTCCTGAGTTTTTTATGTAACAGTAATTAATAAAACCTTTTAAATAATTTAACCTAAGTATTAAATATATAATGAAATTATTAGAATGCTTTAAAGTCTTGAATTTGCAGTGCATCATGACAGATTTAACTACTTTTATGTAGCATATCAATTTTAACAAGATATATGATGCAGGGATTATAGATTATCTATATAAAAATAAATGCAGAATATATATAAGATAAGGTAAAAAAAGAATTATTAAATTTAATAAAAGAGAAGAAGCAAAAGAATATGCATAATATAAGTATTTACAAAGCAGAGAAAGAAATTATACTATCAGTCCTTTAACATAAATTATTGTTAGATGATGGATAATAGTTGGAAATGTTTAAATTGTGTGTTGTTTATATTAAATTTTTCAACAATTTTCTCCTAATGCACTTGCTCACTGTTTTGATAGGTTTGATTATCCAGTAGTCATTTTGATATCTCATAACAAGCATACGTTCAAATTACAAATTGAATGATTTCATTTGTTAATTTTATAATTTGAAAGATTTGTTATGACATCTGAAGAAAATGGACACTCTTTGTAGTAAATTTGAGTAATCGGTGGTTGTCGGACAGTCAATTGTTTAAATTTTCTTCCTGGGTAGGGCAACAGTGTGTATAATTAGTAAAGAACTAAAAGTACTAGAATATATAGATGCTGGAGTCAGAGCTATGTAACTTTACACAAATTGATGACTTCAAAACCGTAGGCTGATTGGAATTTCAGGTTTTTAGCTTGAATTGTAAAATGAAATTGATTGCCGGATGCTTGAATCCCAAAATATCATTGATAAAATTAAAAGCCAGAAACCAGTCTGAGAATGCGGATTTAAATTCACTACTATGTCTATTGATCACATTGTCTAAGGATACAGTCAGTGTCACTAATATAGGAAGCTGCTTTTGATTTGTATTATCATATAAGTTGGAGATATAAATGCTTTGATATTAAAAAAATATCTACACACCTTCAGTATTGCTTTCATGTATATATGGTTTTTTTTAATGCACTTAATTAATTAAGGTATGAAATTAAAACAGTAGTAATTCTAACCTTTCCATGAGCGATATATAAATTAATTATTACTCATCAATACCAAAAAGAAGATAATGATACCATCTATTTCTTTAGTTCTGAAATATTTAAGCATATATTTTTTAGCAGATTATAATGCAGATCTTAAACTCCTTCTATTAGCCTAATTTCAAAGCTAAAGGTTTTCTATTCTTTTCATTTATGGATGAATAATTATTAAATTACCCATAGTACACAAGAGGTTAGTTACCTCCATCTTAATTTCATATACTCTAAACTATGATTATTAATTATTACTAATTAACTAGTAATAATCAATTACTAACCCATCAATGTGAAGGGTAATGGTTATCTTTACTCTATTTCTATATGTATTACAGTTAAAAGATTTGCAAGTTGAGGCATCTAAACAATAGAAAATGCAAACAAGAAATATTATTTATAGGAGTGGCAGACCAACATATTATAATCATGTTTATTTTAGTGACTCAATGTTTAAAGATACATCAGTGTTGATGGCCCCTTTATAATAAGGTAACTCAAATACAGATGGGTCTGTTCTCGTATTATTTGCAAATTGGAAAAACAATAGATTCAAATAATAATGAGTACGTTTTTTTTAAGTATCAAATATTATAAACTCCAGAGGAAAAGTTGAAAGGAAATCAAACAGCAGAGTGGTTGTTGATTGAATCCTAGAAGGATATTGAGAAAGAATAACCAAGTAGAAGGAATTAGCAGGATCAGATTAGAATCTAGTGTCTATAATGTAGACAAAGATCTACAACTAAATACAAGAAGAACTGAAAGGAAGAAATAGACACATCTTTTATAAGCCATTTCATCTGATTGTGGATGGAGTTTAATAAGAAAAAAGTAGAATGAGATACAGGTGACCATGAGGCAAGTCCTGCAGGAGTATGACATCTACTCCACTATTCCATTACCGTCACTTTTATATTGCAATTAAATTTTTAGTTTTTAGTTTTTTAGTTAGTACTCCAGCAGTCATCTGATTGATCCAGGTTAACCTAAGTATATAGACCCATTTACTGATCAATATTAAGTGTCTTGCTGTGTAAACTATGGGCCAAATCTCTTAGAAGAAAAAATGTTAACATTGAGGAAAAAATTTCATTATTGACCTAACTTTGATTTGAATTCCAAGTTATGGGATGGTAAGCACACATGCTACAGTTACACCACAGTATTCTTCAGACTGACATGTTCCTTGTCAAATATAAAAGCAAAATTTAAAAGAAGGCCAACTTCGGTCTTTGTGTAAAACAAGGAGTTTGATAAAGAAGAAATTTTCAGCCTAAATAGAAAATCCAAACTTTGATAGTAGAGAAAATGTGACTATGCAAAGAAATATTACTGAGAAAAGTAATAATTTTTTTAGAGTTTTTTTTGTTTTGTTTTAAGAATTGTGATAAAAAGTAAGTTCAATATTAGATAAGACTGAATTTAAGGATAATTAAGTTTAATGAAACTTATATTGAATCAGTTTAACTGAAGCCCGGCATGAATTGGTGCATTATAGAGTGGCAGAATGGGATTGTGACCTAGTTTTGGCCCTTCAGAATTCCCAAACAACAAGGCACTTATGTTTTGGTCTACGTGGTTCAGTGCAGTAGTAGAATAGTATACTCTGGAACTTGTTCTATGGATCATTTAGTCCCTTTTGGTGTTTAAACTTCTTTTGAACTCCCGAGCAATAAATCGTTTGATTATTATTATTTTAACCACAACCTGATGATGTCAGAAATTGATACTTGTCTGTTAAGTCATAATTTAGTTCTGTTGGATTAGACGTAATAGAAAATGATCATTTACATAAAACCTGACGACAAAATCAATATGTCAGTATTAACAGGAAAGATTTAAAATAAAACACCATAAACTTTTGGTTAATGTGAATGCTTTTAAAGAAAGCTAGGTATTCACCTAGAAAATATTCTTCATCAAAAATCTTGGAAATAAGTAAATGTTTTGAGTCACTTCTTGGTGGATGAACTCTGTAATGATTGAAAATGTAAATATATAGTACTGGATTAAGGAATTATTACTTACAAATTAGAGGTTTCTTTCTCAGCAAAGAATCCCCAATTGTTATATTTCGATTTTATGAATGGTAAAGATCATTATTTACATTTACTCAGTGATTGTCTTTAGTCAAAAAGTTAACTGGAAATAAATGAAAAATGATTATGTCATGAATATTCATGTAACTGTATTTTTCTTGATTATTAGATTGACCTTAAGTAGAGAACATATATATATTAATGGAAAAAGTCCATTTGTTATCCTAATGTAGCAAGTACTCTTTTATTGTTTGTGTTCATATCCCCTCCCCCCACAAAATGATAAAATAGTGAACAACAATATATTAAGGAACTGATGAATAGCAGATTTGATCATTCCAAAGAGGCATTGCAAAGAACTGTGGATTGAATAGTTTATTTATCATATGGGCACTTGATGTGCAAGTACCATTATAGCAGGTAAAGTACGACAGTTCTATTTGTTAGATGCAATTTATTTCTTTTTTCTTTTCAACGGTTGGTTTGATTCAGGAATCTCATTCATTGTCAATGGTAAATTGCATTGTTATCCATAATCTATAACAGAAATTGTTATAAATTATAACATTTAAGTTGTGTAAAATAGCATTATCTATATTATATAGTGCATATTATGTAGTAATCAATAAATTTTGCAAGCGGTGTTTTGATTGTAATTATGTAGAAGGTAATTATCCCTCCTCACTACTGCCATTAAACAGTGATTTTAAAACTGCAAGGATATTCTTGCCTCAGGTACAAGATAGAGACTTAGAGAAAATAAGAATGGCCCCTTATTTTCAAACTCAAATATACTTACATGAGCCAATTGTGTCTGAGAACATGAATATATACATCATTCATATTAGTGTTATTTATTATAATATGGGAATAAATACAATTTCTTATATATTTTTTCAGCACTAAAATATATAAGTAAAGAAATGGTTTTATTCACATAAATGCATTAAAAAATAATTTTCCCTAATTTTCCACAAATGGGCAGTCATGATTAGAAGTCAGGTTTCTGAAAAATGATGATCGCTCTATCCGTGCCAGTTTATTCAAAATGGGCATAGGATGTAAGTTTATTTAAATAATATTTTGGAAATTTTAAACATTCAACCCATATCTTTATTTGTGAAAGCAGAAGTGTATTGTTTTATATTTTAATGTGTTTAAATAAATAAATAATTTGTTTTCAATTTTTTTTTTTTTAATATTTTTCAATTTTTAGTTTTGTATAGTTCCAAAAAATTACAAATAAAAATGTTTAGTGCAATGTAATACTGCCAGATGGCAGTAACATAAAACATACTGAATTTTCTATAAAATTAAAAATTTAAATATTTAACTAATATTTTTGCTAAAATTATTTGCAAACTCTCAAAAAATGTAATTATCAGGAATACATATATATGCAAATTTTCAATTAGATCAGAAATCACTAAATGGGTGAAAATTAACTTACAAGATTTCCTAGACAAACAGATGCAATAAAAACATATAAAAAGACTGTAATAAGAAATATAATTTATCAAACACTAAAAAGTTTTTGCCATCAATATTTTATTGAGGCTAAAAACCTAGCTTTTCTAGCCAAAAATACATTCAGCTGCTATTAATAAATAGACAGAATAAATATTTTCCTTAGCCAACATTAGAAACATTTTCGTCAACCAATTATAAACAAGGTAAGAAAAAAGATAACTTTGAATATTATCTTTTTATATATATATATATGAATATTATAAGAGCATAATTTATAGTGATATCTAGATTTTGTTCCTCAAATTAAAATTATAATCAGTCTATATAATAAGGTATTTATTTATATAGCGCTATGTTAATAAATTGTAATTGTAAATTAGCGATCAGGCTAATGCACATGCGCTTTACAGATTTTAAAACTATACCTAAATGGATACTCTTAATTCTCAAACACAAGATAGAGTCTTTATGAAAAGATAGAATGAATCCATCTATCTTTTCAACCCAGATGTTTAAGTTTAGGTCAATCTTAAGTGTTTGGAAATGAGAGCGTGAAGATATTAAGCAGTCACTTTAAATTATTTCATTATGCTTGAATGAATGACTTCAACTAAGAATGACGTATAGTAAATTTTAAATAATTTCACAAGCATCATTCATTCAAGCATAAAGTAATTTAAAGTGACTGCTTAATATCTTCACGCTCTCATCTCCAAACACTTAAGATTGGCCCATACTTAAAAGTTTGGGTTGAAAAGATAGATGGATTTATTCTATCTTTTCATAAAGATTCTATTTTGTGTTTGAGAATTAGAGTATTCATTTAGGTATAGTTTTAAAATCTGTAAAGTGCATGTGCATTAGCCTGATCGCTAATTTACAATTACAATTTATTAACATAGGCTATATAAATAAATACCTTATTATATATATGTTTAACTTCAACTAAAATGACATATAGTAAATTTTGAGTCACTGTCTATAGTTTATTTATTAATGGATGTTTATGCCCACAAATTTACTTATATGATGAATAATAATGTAAACTTCAAATAATTAAAAATATATATAACTTTTCGCTGTTAGGGTGTTTATAATTGATAATAATTGTTATATTTTCATTTGCTGCACAATATACATAATAGTTGTATACGGAATTAATTTAGGAAAGTAAATTTAGATGTCACTATACATATATAATGTTCTGTTGTTTGACTAACAGGTTTTTTGGGGGCATAGTTGCTGAGAGATACCAACTCAGAAAAAAGAGAAGCCACAGTGCATTACATAATTTTTATAATATACATATAACATTGAGGAAGGAAGATGAGAAAAAATTACTGAAAGAAGCCTATTGTGTTAAATAAATATAATATTAATCTCTTTCAGTGTAATATATTTTTCTCAGTGACGTAGCTTCAGATTTTACAGGCATTGATCAAAATTCTAAGTGGACTCTTAAGTACACGTGGTTTTTCCTCGTAAAAATGTGGCAGGTTCTCTCTTCGAGCTACCGGAAGTTATCACCTTTGAATTAAAATGTAATAATGAAGCATCCGCCATGAAAATTTTAAGGTACTAACATCTCTTGATCATGAGTTATGACATTAAATGTGACAATATCTGCAATGGATCAATAGTTTATAATTAAATTTTGTTTAAATTAGTCAAAACTGCTACTGAAGTGGTCAAAATCATTCAAACTGTGATGGCGGTAAAGCCATGACTTACAAGCCAGATATGCTAGCATCTTAAAAAAAAAAATTGGTGACTAGTTAGACTATGTCATTATGTCAAATATATGTAATGTAGAAGTAGTGCTGTGGTCAGCTTGGAAAGAGAATCAGTTACCTTTTACCAGGATACATTATATATATTTTATGTAGTTCATAGCAAAGAAGTATATATATTTTCATGTAACAGACTAGTATTTTAATGCAATAGTTATTTGCTAATGCACAAACTATTTATTTTTATTTATAAATATTCCATTTTGGTGTTTAAGGAGTAAAGGGTATATTGTAAATATTCTCAAGTTTTTGAAGGCATTATTCTTTGGAGTTTGAATGTTTCATGAGTACTGAAACAACTGTTATTAATTAATAAGAACTTCAATTTTTATTAACCTTACTTAATATTTCAAGTTACCTCATTTATATAAAAAAATATCCAAATATTCATTATTATTATTACAAATCTTGTTTAATCTATGATCCAGTGATATCTATATCTGCATAAAATGTATCATTTTCAACCATTATTGATCCATTGCAAGAGGAACGTCACTTCAAGCTCAATCCATCTTATCTGATCTCTAAACTCTTCATCACATCATCCCAGCACACTTCCTTATTTCATCCATTCATCTCACATGTGATTGCTGCTAGGTCTTTTACAATCTCTTGGAATCCCGTTTATGATTTCAATTGTCCATCTGTTATCATCTCTTCTACCAATATGTCCAGCCCAACTCCATTTCAGTCTCTTAATTCTTTCACGATGTTAATAACAACTGTTTGTTCTAACCCATGTATTTCATTTTCGATCTCTTGTTATTCCCAATATACATCTTTCCACTTTTCATTGAATGGTCTGAAGCCTCTGTATTGCTCTTCTGTTAAGTGTCCAAGTCTCAGATATGTAAATAAAAACTATAAAATTTATTAAAAACCTTCCTTTTCAAATACATAGGTATATTTTCTTTTAGTATTAAATTATTTCTGTCTAAAGCATTCCATCCAAGTTTAATTCTATGATTAATTTCATCCATTATGTTTACATCTGTAATAATAATCTGACCAAGATATACAGAGTTAACTTTTTTTCTAATTCATTATTATCAATCTTTATTATCTTCTTTTGAGAAAATCCATTGAATTTTTAATGAATAAAATATATTCCATCTCACTATTTCAGCTCTATTTTTTAGTCAGTTTCAATATTTATTTCTGATTATTCCTCTAGTCTGTTATTTTCACATCATTTTTCTTGTTATAAAAGTAGTTCATAGAATGAACAAGATTTGTAAAATAATAACGATAACACTCAGGTGGTTGTCATCAATAGTATTTTGTTCCATGGACAGATCCAGAGAGTAGTCACATCAATTCATCCATTTTTATTTCATTCCATTTGCTTTATTACCCAGCTCTTCAATCATCCAACAATGTCAATCTTTTCCATCCTTTCTTCTTATTTCCACTTACCATTTCCTGAAAAATATCTCATTAAACTATACTTTCTTTTTAATATATGTCCGATCCAGTTTCTCTTTCTGATTTCTCAATCAATTCTTTTCAAAACTTCATTTGTTATAATATTCATCCAACTGATTTTTTCCATTCTTTTCCATATCCATATCCCAAAGGCTTCCAATCGGTTACAAAATTTATCACTCATTGTCCATGTTTCACAACCATACAACGATGCACTAACACATAGTATTTAATTAATCTTTTCTTTCTCTCTTCAAAGTTTCACAATATTTTTTTTTCTCTTAATAAATGCCTCCTTTGCCAATGCAAAGGAGGCATTTATTCTTCTTTAACTTCACTTCTTCCATTCTCACTCAACCAATTACCCAAATATGTAAATCCTTTTACCTGTTAAACTATGTTATCATGAATTTCAATTTGCAGTCTTTTTGCATTTGTCCCTATCTATAAACATTTAGTCTTTTAACATTAATCTCCATCCCATATTCCATACATCCTTCCTCCAATTTATTCAACATATTCTGAAGACACTTTTCATTTTCAGCTATAAGAGCCATATCATCTGCAAATCTTATATATTGGAAGTAAATAATCGGATCGTTTGTTGCGCAGGAGTTTGTATGAAGTTCGTGCGCCGGAAGTGAAGAATTGACCCACGATTCATGGATCTTAATTATGCAGGGATTAGAATTAATGGGTCAATTTATAAAAAGGGGGGGGGAACCCTATTAATTTAATTAATTTTCATCCGAGAAAGTAACAATTAATGTCGTCTGTATTCTATAATGAAATTTTATGAATAGGCAAAATGTCTTATATACGATTGCTAGGAGTCGATGCTGACTTGATGGCTTACAATGATAATACTAAGATAAGAATAAACTTTTTTTGTAAAGGTTTTTATTTTTATGTTTAATCTGAATATGTCAAGATCAAAACGACTCATTAGAAGCTACCCCCCCCCCCTTGATTTACAGTAATATCTGTAGGTATGTATTTGCCCTCCTGAATCCTGATAGTTGTTACGTATTTTCTATTTATATACACCTACTAAAATCATTGCTCATGTGTGTATATAGTATTTGTTTAACCATTTAACAAATGTGAATGATTTTTATGACAAAATTACATATTTTTTAAATGAAAAATGAAACATTTTTAAAAATATGTTTATCAGTTGTCAGCCAAATTGTTAGAATTATGTTCAATTTATATTTCTTCAAGTTGTAATTACCATTTCCCCCTGACACTAATTTTACGGTTAGGAAAACTGGCAAAAAATTCCCAGCATTCTCCTCGCACACTCTTTTAAAAGAAGCTTTTAAAACTATATTTCAAACTAATTCCTGGAGTATAACTTTTGTGATTGATAATACTATTGTTTGGTATTAGCAACTACTTTGCTGATTAGGTCCCTGGGAACCATCAGGTGATCAATTGGGACAGTTTCCTCTGGCCACTAGACCAGATCTGAGCATAAATCATATCCCGATATATTTTGAAAATTTGTTCTATTTTATTAATATTTGAGCTGGAGATAACATTAAATTTCAATTAATTTTATCGCGTTAAGAGTCATTCGATCCGACCACTGACTAATTAGTCTCATCTTTAGAGATAATATTTTGATAAATTATTTGTAAAGTTGGTTCATTTGGGATCTGCTGTGTATCAGAGGGACTTGACATTTTACTGATTGCTTTAAATGAAATAATCTCTTGATTACTTTGTAGATGTTGGAATATTAAATTATCCAACTGTTAGGTGTAATATTAACTTATGCATAGGGCCTTTTCATTTTCTGCATTTTACCTTTCTCATTATTTCATTTTAATTTTCTCTCCGTTTATGTCGTTAATTTATGTAGCAGTTCGTGTGTGTGTGTGTGTAAATATATAAAGAGGATATATATATATGTTGTCTTACAGTTCCACCAAATCTCACTATTGCGTGATTTTTAAATAATAATAAAACAGCATATATGGGTGGGTGGTGGTGTTCTAGCACCAAGGAGGAACTTAGAGCTTTGATCCAAAAACTATTAATTCTTGAATCCTTCATTGATCTAAACTGCACGGGGCATTCGTTAAATAATTATTAATATATGTCATCAAAGTGTCAAATCATGGAGATTCTAACGATGACTTCTGCCTATTCAAAATATTTTAAGTCTATTCAGAGAAGTTATATATTGCTTTTTCCTACACAGTTTGAAATGACTAATAATGGCGTCATTGTATACCTTTTTTTTTATTATTATAGATTTTAAAAGAAAAAAAAAGCAAAGTCAATATAAATAGGCACATGATAAAGTAGAAGTCAGACTATAAAAATAAAAAAAAAAGATACAAAATCCTACTATTCAGAATAGTTAGAAGAGGACATTTTT
Organism: Epiperipatus broadwayi; assembly: GCA_028023455.1. NCBI lineage: Eukaryota > Metazoa > Onychophora > Udeonychophora > Euonychophora > Peripatidae > Epiperipatus > Epiperipatus broadwayi. The sequence goes on along the minus strand of JAQFVV010000369.1, from coordinate 302,773 downwards.
CAAATCGGAATAGATTTTTGGCATTAAACCGAAAGTTATAATCAATGGATGAAAAAGATTACACTTAGCTATACCACATTAGCTTTGCCAAATCTCAACTCATCATTAATGATTGATTTTTTCTTTCTTTAGAATAATTAGAAGGCATTTTGTTTTGCTTTGTAAATATATCATTGTTTTGTAATATAATTATTTGATCTATATTATTAGAAAAACCGCATTTTATTTATTTAGAAAAATGTACAAGTAAATTTGTATGTTGTAAACATTTAACTACTACTAAATTAAGATTTGAAATACCAGGCACTCTTAAACCTGGAGCCTAATTGTAAATATAGGAGATTTGAACTCAGACTTTCAAGCTCTTTCACCGTCCACACTATCTCATACTACTGAAACACATGACCACACATATGCAGAAAAGATAAATAATCACCAATATACATATTTCATGCTAAAACAGCACTCATCAGTTGGTCCAGATTACCATCTTCCATACAAATCTTACATATTAAGTCTGCATTCTGCCCATCTCTTTTCTATATATTTAAATGGATACTGACCTATACATGAGAAATCCGAGTGACTTCAGGTCAACATGTGCATGACAACAATATTGGCATCAGCATGGGATTTGGGAATTCTATCATCAGATTTTCAATGGTATGGATGGCTGAAGAGTTGCAGGTTGGAGTAGGTTGAAGCCTGTTCATTAAAGTGTAAGAATTTGCTATCTTAATATAAACTGAGCACTGATTATATATATGTATGGGAGATGGTAATCTAGACCAACTGATGAGTGCTGGTTTAGCATGAAATATGTATATTGGTGATTATTTTTTCTGCATGTGTGTGGGCATGTGTATCAGTAGTATGGGATAGTGTGAATGGTGGAGGGGCTTGAAAGTCTGAGTTCAAATCCCCTATATCTACTACTAAGTTGTGTGTGTGTGTTTTTATGGGTAATTAATAATTTATCCCCTCGTTTGGAATTATTTATTTTTTTAGGTTTATATAAATTAGTCATTAAAATAAATGGACTATATATATATTATTATCATCTAATGCAAATTTAAATAAACTACAGTATGTCCGGAATGATGTCGACTGCTTTATTGTTGTATTTTGTTTTACTTACATAACCCTAGCTTCATCAGATATGATAGAGTTCTAAGCATATGTTACCCCATGATCTAATGGAGGAAAATCATTAATTTTCTTGAAAAAATGGGCTCTAATAAAAAAATTCAAAAGATGCTAAGTGATGATCAATACCAGATACGGAGTTATCCAGAAGATTCTTCCTCAGGATTCTGTTCGCTCACCTAATTATATCTATAAATGATCTTCTAAAACAGAAAGCAAGAAATTCATTTATGAGAGATTTTCCAATTTTAGGAAAGTCAAAGCAAAATTATGAAAATATTGGAAATATTTTTCCAAGACAAGTTTTATTACCTAATCCAATGACGTCGTCCTATTCTTAATTTTGAACAACTGGGAATCGATTTATAATCTGAATATAATCTTTTGCAATAACTTTATGCTATTTGAGAGCAACATTGAATCATAATCTAATGTATTTTTTTTTATTTAGCTGAGATTAGATCAAAATTAATTTATAGGAATAACCCCCTTGGAAAGCTAGTGGGCAGTACTTGAAATTGTCTTGCAAATATTTTAAGGACAGTTTCTTTACACCAGCATCTTCTGGTGAAAATTGTGTCCCTGTTTGGGCGAAATGTTCCCATACTAAACTATTAGATATTTGGTTAAGTATTATCAAGAGAAACATTATAGGTGCATGCAAATGACCTCCTTTGCAATTGTTTTCTGTTTTTTCACACATTCCTCAACAAGGTATCAGAAGAGAAGTTGATTCCTAGAAAATATATAAAAACCCCAGTCTTGCCAATAATTCAAGATGTAGTTTTACCACATAAGACTCATTTCAAATCAAGATCCCCTTTTGATTGTTAAATCAAAAACCTACTAAAGAATTATGATGTAAAAATAGAATTATTACAATGTTCTAAACACATTTCTTTCCCCAGATTAATTTTTCTAGGTTTTACTGGAGTCTAGCCAACAGATTCAAGATAACCCTTGGTTGTTATATTCAGAATAGAATTTATCAGCCACTAATACTATGTATATGTGGGCAAATGTTTCAGTAGCAAAAATTGAAGGAAATTTCATAAAACCACTAATGTTTCTATCTCTTGGTTGGAATTAGTTAAGCTGTCGAAAAAATCCACATGATAAATAAATGGGGATGATTATTCTGATTAGCTTGGGGCATTTAATCCTAACAGATTAAGTTTGGTAGTGGAACAATCCGCAAACTCATATATATGTATGTGATTATTAGCATTGGTTTTTATTGTTGCTTTTTTTAAAATACGAATCCCTCCCCCTCCCCCCCGACCTTTAACGCTAAATGTGTGTGCGTGTTGTTTTTACAATTTAATTATTCTTAAATATCCTTTCAAGAATTTGAAGCATCGCTGTTAGTCGATGTTTTCTTCTTCGATTGTAATCTTGTTTATTGTCTTGAAACCAAAGCCGAAGGTCAGCTGACTTTCCCAATTTATCATGTCTGCAGCCGAGTGGACAGTAACTTCTGACAGAAAATATATTTTTGGAAAAATAATCCTTCATTTTATGGAGCAGAATGTAAGAGTTTTTACTGAACATGAAAAGGCATGCTTGAACATGTGTCACATGATCATTTTACATGCCATTTGAGATAGTTTTGGTAAATGGACTTTTGAAAGAAATGAACTCAAAGAGAAGCAGCCGTTTGATAATTTGATTGGATAGAAAGTTGCCGATGAAATGAGCTAAAGTTAATCCTAAATAGAAATGGGAAATGTGCAATTCTTTAGTGGTGAAAATTGAGAGGAGGGGGGGGGGATAAAGAGATTGATCGGAGGATATTGGATATATATATACAAACACGCACAAAACATTGATTTTTTAATACACGCATGCAAACACAATAAATGCCATCCAGACCAGTGATTATTGATATTAATTTTTGTCAAATGAATGATATGTTCCTCAATGGCACATTTTTAATTATGGACGGAGTCTATCCACCTTATCGGTGGTTGGCGTTTTTTTTCTTCATATGGAGCCCTATATTATAGTCTTTTCTAATAAATTGGTAAATATATTTTGTATAGGTTTCTATTGTTCCATTGTAAATTGTCTTCTTTTTTTTAAATCTCTGCCTAGCAATTATCTTTTTTTTGCAACATATTCAATCTTCAATTTTTTAATTCTTAAAATAAGTCGAAAGTAAATCTCAGTTACTATTTAAATGAGCAGTTTTTGTTTGGCTTTAATAAATTCAGTTCTAGTGTTGTTTATGATGGCACTTGTCTTATTTATATTCAAAGCCCCTGTTTTACAACTGTATGTTAAAACAGGAAAAGCATGTTAATTAATTTTTTTAAAAAAAATATAGTCAGTAAAAGAATAGATTTTTTAAATATTATTCTAAATCATGCTCGATATTTTAAAGTGTCATAGCATCGGCCGGGACGCGAACCCGCAATCCGGGCAACTGCTTGCAAGTGCAAGGCAGTCGCGCTAACTTCTCGACCACCAATGCAAGACATGCTCGATATTTTAAGTGGAAGGTTAAAGATGCAATCTATATATAAACTGTAATAATTCTGTCACTGAAAATGTAATAAATTAAAGACAAATTGTGTGTAGTACTACTATTTGGAGAAAACATTGAATTTATTAAATATAATCTTAACACATTTTCAATATTGAACACTCTTGTCAAAGACACTATTATATTCAAAACAATTACTGTGAATCGTGTGCAGATAATAGATTAAAACTGCATATATATATATTTGTAATAAAGCTAAAATAAATCCTACATCGGAATTTTAGATCACAAAATTTTTTTGGTCATGTTTTAATCCTAAAGATATACAAATAGTGTATACTAAACATATAGACTCACTGAGGAACAGAAAATTGCTTTAAGTAATAGTTACAATATTAAGTAATATTTATAATGCATTAAGTAATATTTACAATATTTTCTCTTAGTATACAGTATTAGTATTATATTTAATTTGATGCAAACATATGGCATAACATTGCCTTTAAGGATAATTGAAAGGCAAGGACTAGCTTATCTTTAGTTATTTTTACTTCTTGATTTTCCAAACTATGCTTGTGATGTAATGCTTTGATTCTGTTCATTGACCTTTCCTTCAATCTTCCGATTTATTTCAAAGGAAAATCCGTGGGATGCATTTGAAATCAGGCAGAGTTGCATAATCTTCAGACAAGAATAGCTAGATACCATTTTCTGATCAATATAATAGTGGCCAGTATATTTGCTTTCCACCACTATTATTTGGAATTCAGATTAAAGCTAAAACTTGGATCATGGCTTTTTGAACTATTTATCCAATTTATTGATAGACAATGGATCTAGTTATTCTTAGCTTTTCTGTGGAAAGAAAAACTAGAAACATCACCCGATTAGCTGGATAAGTAATGTCTTCTTTTTCCTCTGTGGAGGAATGTTGAAGGAATCTATCATCAGCAGAGGATTATTTAGGACTGTTTTACCTCTATTTTTACCTGACTAGCTGTGGCATTGGGCCAGATACCTATACTTACTTGGAAATTATGTAATGACTTGGAAAAATGTCTGACTTCACATCAGATTTAAAGCCTAGATTGTGGACATGGAAGATTAATATGATAACTACTATATTATGTTTTTTTTTCAAGTTATGAATGTATGTGTATAAACTTTTTTAGTATTAGGCAGTTCTTCTATGAAATACTAATGAACAGGCCTTTGCTTGGTAGTGAATCTTTAAAGACTATTTTATCTCTATGTACATATTTATATATATTTTTGTTAATAAGTATATTAATATATATTGTAACCCTGCATGTTCTTGGGCACTAGTAGAATTTTAGTTTTTGAGCTCAAACTCCATGGGTCACAATTCTAGATGTGCCACTTCCTGTACTTGAAGTTGTTATGAGTTTCCAAGCAATAAGCCAATGGATTATTTGTAGATCTTAGTCATTTGGTTATTTATAGATCTCAAGTACTTCTAAATTAAAAAGTTTTAGAGAAAGCTATATATATATATATATCATTAAATATATGCATTTATATCTCCTTGCTTTTATACACTTTATTCAATGCAATATCTTGGTTTTTTCTGCTTTATTTACTTGCAGTTCAACTGTCCAATAGTCTTTATCAGAACTTTTAGTCTATTTACAGAGAAAAGATTAAAAGCTCTGATGAAGACTACTGGAAATTCGAAACTGTAAACAAATAAAACAAATCTATATTTTGTCAGATAAAAAGATGAGTATTATTTACAAGTATATTTAAATGATTCTTTGAGAATCTGGCTTGTGAATTATCTTGGTAATGTTTTCAAACATGATTGTTCCATGAATAGATTGTACTATCACCATTACATATTTGAAAAGCTGTAAAATTATTTGTGAGTTTGTCAAAAATGGTTAGAATCATCTTCATTATAAATAGCTCTACATGATTTGGCACAGTGAACTTTGAGTGACAGATTCTGAAGTTGAAAGTTCACAGATCACAACCCTGCTGTGTCATTTCTGGTTGATTTCCTGATCAATATAGCCATTCAATTATTATTATTTATATATATTGTAACAGTAGGGAGAAACAGGAGATCAATTATGAGGAGATGGGAAACTCATAATCCCCAAATAAACAAAATATAAAATTAAATATAAAAGGAATGAACATGGATATAATGAGCATGAGAGATCAACACAAAACTATAAATAAGTAACTATAAGTTCACCAGAATTACACAAGAAGTAATCATTCATCATCATAAACGATCAACAATAAAAATAAATCAACAGTCAATCTTGTGACTGGATTTGAAACAGGTCTATTATAAACCAGGCTAATTATGTAGCACTTTCCAGCTTGGGGCAGATTATTTAAACCATAATTTGGTTGCACAAACTTAAGTGCTAATCCATAAGAATATAACAATTAAAAAAATAATGCTGGTATACTAAAACATGCTGTTCATCATCAATGCTCTGGCCATTTAGCACCATGAATGGACTGGCCAACTATAAACTTAATTTCTAAATAAATAATTAAAATGAAATGTAATGCATAGACTTTAAAGGATATCCCCATAGTGCCAATCCAGGATCATCAATTAGATGCCAATAAATGCTAAATATAACCCCCTTTTATATAACAGGCCATTGTGCATGAATCTAGCTCAGGAATAAAAGCTCTATAACTGTTATTATGAACAAGAGATATAATACAACATATAATAATTTATAATATTATTTAGGACTGAGTAAATTCATAGGAATAACTTTAACAATGGAATATCAATTTATTAATAATAACAATGAAATTAAAGTCTGTAGAATATCGCTATACCTATAAATGAACCCTTCTGATTTTGATGAATATGAAAAGAAATCCCGAATTGCATTGTAATTTACAAACATGTTTCAACAGATTTACATGAAACACACATATATAAGCACACAGATATGCAATATAATAATTTATGAACATATTTAATTGTCTTAATTTTAACATATAGGTGTCTATCTGACACTTCTATAAAAGCACACATGTGCCATAACATATGGGAATTGTAATATAATAATAAAAAATAAGTTATCACATTTTAATAATGCATAAATAATAACTGATTTAACATAATAGTATCATATATGTGTGTGCACACACTGCTGTTTATAAAAAAATAAACCTAATAAACCCTATTGTATTTTCTCAATACACAATTAATTCAATGTCAAAAAACATAAAATACACACACATATATATATATGCACTCAGATATGCTATAGAATAATTAAAAAAAATAACATGTTTGAATTATTAAAGACTTATTAAAAAAATTCATTTTAATAATATATAAATGCACGCATAGATGTGTGTATGTATAAAAAAAGTAGATGGTATGCATTAAAGCTATTAATTAGCATTTTATTCTTTTTTATGGTAAGTAAAAGTTTTTCTTTTAAAAAAAACTATTATTGATTGGAAAGTTTTATTTAAAATTCAGGTCCTTATGGACTCATTTTCAATATTAAAAAAAAAGATATCCAGAATTTTCCTCTTATTTTTTTTTATAAACAATATCAGGAACAAATAATCTAGAGATGAATGTCATTTATTACCTTTTTTCTCCATTTTATTTCTAGTTGACAAATCATTTACTTTTAAAATTTGTTAATTTGAATTTTTAAATGCCATTTTTAGAAATTATTTAAATTATTATTGTTTTTAATATATATAGCACTACTCACCAGCTGTACATTATATATATGATGCAGTACCATTATATGTGCCTTTCTGGGTATAGATGAAACAGTATATGTATAAACTAATTCTTCAGCAAGCTGATGGATTCTCTGGGTAAGCTGTACCTTCTAAAACCATAGACTAGCTCATTGTCATATTTGGGAAATGCATAATCCAGTAATTGATGGCCTCCAGTGAGTTCCCTTCAGTCTCTATGCTGTCTAATATACAATATGGGCTATGGAGAACACAAAAGCTGGGTTTTTCTTCCATGTGATTCCAAACTACCATAATGAATTAGTCACAGCAGCTGGACTTTCACTCACTTGCCTTCAGTTATAATTTCATGATAACTGTCATAATTTGTGAAACTTGTAAAAACTCTCTAATCCTTTTTCCAACCTTTTATGGTCAGAGTGGGGAAAAATACAGTAATTAAAAATAAGTTTTCGCTATCTTGATTGAAAAAAGTTAATGACTCTTTCAAATTAATTTAACTGTTTGGGATTAAGCCGCGATATTGAATTTTTTAAAATAGTGGCCTGAGACACAATTTTCACAATAACTTCAGTTTTAATTATGTTAGAGCAAAAACAATTACATTGCTAGAAACTAGAAAAATTAAGGAAAACAATAAGCATAAAATAAATAGTGATAACTATATAAAAAATAAGGAAAAAAAGAAATTTTCACATCCAAAATAATTATTATTTTATTGTTTGTTCATAATTTGGAAATTAACATTAACTAAAATTCAAATTACATCTTCAGTGATAATTTTTTTGTATTCCTCACAAAATTATCTTTCTAAACATGTATAACATATCTTACCTGAGATAATCCACAGCTTCACAATCTCCAAAAGAAGTCGGATATGACTTCTTAATTTTTATCTTGTACCCCAAATGTTCTAAATGTCAAAAGCATCTATAAAGAAAAAGATTCATCCTAATAAAAGATACAAAAGAAATCATCATAGCAATTGGCTTTTTGTCTATCTAAAATTAGAAATTGTAGGCTACTGTCTATATCACTAATAAAATGAGTTTCATCTCTTCATTTTATATTTTTTTGTGTACATCAGTGATGTTTATATTCTTTATGCACACAAGTGATGTTTACATTCTTTATGCACAGAAGTTATGCTACCTTGTTACATTTATTGTATTATATAGATATAATTTATTTGCATATAGTCCATTTGTTAGCTATAGACTTGAAAATAATGTTATGAAACATATAGCAAAACCAGAGTGACTCCAAAGCATGAACAAGAATAAACAAAACATAAACAAGAATAAGAATTTGATTATATGCGATCTTTGTATACATTTGAGTATTAGTTTTATAACTCATTAGTTGTAAACATAAACGTATATAAACATAATTATAATAATAATAAATTATTATACTTTTTGAAAATCATTATTTTTATAAAAGTAAGTGAATTAGTGTAGGTAGAACTTTAGAAAATTACGCTAGATATGAATTCTATATGAGCATAAATAAATATATAACTACAAACTAACACACACTAACTTTAGAAAATTACGATAGATATGAATTCTATATGAGCATATATAACTACAAACTAACACACACTAATTACAAACTAAAATTAATAAAAAAAATATTTTTTTCAAAAAATTAAAAAAATAATTTAAAAATTTTACTAACGAGTATTATGTTGAAGCTCTATTGTAGGCCTTGCTTGTGAATAACACCGGAGAAATTTTCACTTGCAGGCTCTAAACTATTTTTTTTCTTTTATCGCTTCATGGTAATTACAAAATTTATCAAAAAAGAAAAAAATTAAATACTGTGGTCGATTAAAACTGTTGCCAAAAATCCAAATTTCAAACAATTTTTTTGAGGTAAACATTTTCTGAAAGCTACGTCATTGAGCTATTAAATGCCGGTATTTTGATTGACATCATGCTTATACTTTTTACATCAGTAAGGAAAGAAAACACGGTATTTTGATTGACATCATGCTTATACTTTTTACATCAGTAAGGAAAGAAAACAACACATCATTCAACAAGCAGTCAAAGAGCCCCAATAGTGTTCATGGAGCGCAAGCAGTTAATCCTTTGAAAAACAACTTTGTGGAATTTTATCAAAATATGTTATACATGCAATAATTACAAAAAAAAATTGTAATCAAAATATGGAATTTTATAATTACCAGTATATCTATTGTAATATAAAAACATGCTTGTTTTAATTTGAAAATCAGAATTAAAATATTTGACTTTTTTAAATATTTAATTTATAATAATTTTTTTAAAATTTAAAATTATTTAATATTTAATTGCTATACCAGTGTAATATAGAAAATATCTACAAATTTTTTTTGTCTATTTATTTCTACTTTTCCTTTCAACTTTATATATATATGCATGCACATACACTACTTTGTTGTTGTATGCCATGAGTCACGTAACTGTCTCAATATTTATCACCAATAACTATCTGTTGAACTTGTGGGTAAAAAAGATTTCAGTATCAATCTCTTATATCTGAATTATCAATTATAGTAGTGGATTATTTATTTATTTTTATTCTTTTCATTTATTTTTATATATAGAGAGAGAAATTTTAAACATGTCAGCTCAGTCGTTAGTATTTTTACATGCAATTGCCATTACATAGGTACCTGCCACATTGACAATCTTTTTTTTTAATTCCAACTGGATAAAATTTTAACAAGGTTTTAATTGGCTTTAGATTTTTTTTTTTAATTTGATAGTCAGTTAATCATCCAACTTTGATCAGTAAATAGCAATCTAGTTTTCATTTTAAATTAAACAAGATTGGAGAAATGACAAATTTTCATCACTTACAATTGGCAAGCATGGTGAGTAGATTGGATTACAATATATATAAGTAGCATTTATCATAAAAAAAAAACCATTCTTTAGAGCTATTAGCATGCTCTTTATTTTACATATTTGTAAATGCAAGTTATATAAATCATATGACATATGACTTGATTTTATTAATATATAAGTAAGTTTATATTACACGATGGTTACTAAATTATATATATGTGAATTAGTTCTGGATATTTCCTCAGCAGTATGTATGACATTCTATTTTAGTCCCTTTCCGTCTAATTATTATAATTCTATTTGTCTGTCTCATATAATTTTACATAAATGTTTTTCTCATGTTTATTAATTGTTTTATTGCATTACAATAAATAGTTTTTGTATATTTAAAATCATTTTTATTTTCGTATATAAATTTGTTAAATTGTTACTTCAGCATGTGTTATTCAAGTATTGAGAGAAGTTTTAGTTTTGTTATTATAATCATTAGTTTTAAGTAGCGACGATGTTGTCCTATTAAAATACTATTCTAACTATAACGGAAATATACATTACTAAAGGAAGTGCAATTTCCTTTAAGTTATAATAATTTATAATATTGAATTCAGGGTTATTATACATATATACAGAGAATTAAAATATCATTGTAGAATTGTCATCTTATCTCTATAACTCGTCATTTTCAATTACTTATTTTTAAATTTGTTTAATCCTGAATCATTTAAAATCACCCCATTTCAAGATCACCCCCCCTCCTATTCCATTTACATTTCCAATGTTTGTGCAGTTTTCTGATGAAGTCTGCAAGAACAGTCAAAAATTCAGTGGAAGAATAAAAGAAACATTGAATATGATGGTTTTAATATTGAATGAATATGTATATTTTTTGATACTTATTTTTAAAATTATTTCTACCCCCTCCCTCCTTTTTTTTTTCTTCTTAGAATCTCATTCATTGTTGTACCAGTTCCTTCTAGCTATATATTGTATGTAGAGATATTTAGGCCCATGGCCTAAACAAAGTTGACATCCAACATAATTATTTAAAGCAAGAAAAATCGTATGTAGTACATAGGTTTATATATTTCTGTTTTCTTGGTTGGAAATTATTTCTTATGCTTAAATTTAAATGAGAAATTATTTGGGTAATCTGGATTTGAATCAGTCGATGAATGTTGGTTCAGCACAAAATATGCATTTTGGGAATCATACAACTTTTTCACCTCTTTGGCCATATAATTTATGATTATACCCTCCTCAAGGTGTTAAAATCAGATAGAAACCAGTCTCTACTTTGCATGAGATATATATATATTATATCAAAAATGGAATTTGTACACATGTTAGGCATCAATGACAATCAATATTTCAGAGTTATCCAGGCTAAAAGTGTTGGCGGGCTGAATTTCAAACCACATTGATTCAGTACATTTTCACTGATGGGCAATAGATGGTAGTATATTTTTTAAGGATATACTTTCTTTGAATTTCATGACTAATTCATTGAAAAGCATTTACAGTTAATTAAAATATAAAGAAAAAGAAATGAAGAATGAAATGTTAATTTCCCTTGTTTATTTAATTAAAACTTTCTTTTCTTAAAATGTGATCTTCATAAACACAAAAATCTTATAAATTATTTTTAACATGCACAAATTTCATTTCATGAACTGGAAATATGGTGATATTGTTTACATTCTCAGTTTTGAAATTTGAATATGAATATTCACAGAAAGTTTATTGCAAACTATCCAAATACTGAAACATATAAAAATATAATAATGTAATACAGAGAGCATACCAATAGCTCAAACAATCTCTTAATTGATAATTGCAGTAAGAGAAAATAATTAAAATCTCTCTCCAGAACATTCTTATCTCCAGACCAGTTGGTTTCAAGCTTATGGCTCACCTCAGTGAAGAAAATAGTCAGACACTAGATCTAAAATATCCACTCAAAACCCAGCACTTATTTCATACGTAATATTTAAGTAGAAATTCTCAAGTTTTCGGACATGATGTTTTATTTAATTTGAGGAATAATGCAGTGAAAATTGAAAAATAATATTTTGCTTCAACTATAATTTTGGTTCTTATACACAACTTGAACTAAAATCTTGGTGTGTCCATAAATTTATTGATTCAATTACTATTTTTAAAACCAGTGTTGTAATTAATTAATTTATGGATGTCCCACACTTGTATTTAAAAATAAATCTAACAATCAAAATTGTGGTTGAAGAAACATGTTTTGTTTTTAATGTATTGCCTGTCTAATTAAATAAAAGTATTTTTATAAAATCAAATCATATACATTATGTTTAAGTGAGTTATTTTTTTTCATTTTGTTTTTCTGGCTTACGATAAAATAGAAATGTAGAAATTATTATCGAATTGTCATTATTGTCCCTTGTTGATATGAAGAGCATTAACCTATTCATTCAACTTTGAATATTATAGTGTACGAACAAATACAGCATTATAATCTTCTATATCACTATCCACTATTTCAGTAATCCATTGTTTGTAAAGAAATAAATTAAATAAATTGGAAATTTGTAAATTTAAATTTACAAATTTCATGCATCTACATCATCACAAATCTCTTATTCACCTTACATAGTTTCGCGCAGTAATTAAAGTATCTGACTTGGGATCGGAAGGTATCAGGATCGATTCTAATGCTTGCAGGTTTGGTACTTGAACTTTTTATAAACTCCCGAGCAAAATTATCTTTTTTTTAAAATCTCTTATTCAACGATTCTTGTATTTTCATTGGGCTTTCAATCAATTCCATCTTTGTTCTCTCTGGATTTATTTCTATATGTTTTTCATATTTGTGTTATTCTATTTATTTTTTTTCATGTCTTAACATGAACATTTTAAAATTAAATTGTATGATGGCCCATAGCCTTTTTTTTAAAAAAAAAATTGTATTACACGGGATTTGTTCTATATATTTCTTATAACACTTCTTTTATATACATGTCAATGCAAACAAATTTTCTTAAACTTCTTTATTTTCCTTACAGTTTCGACTGTCTAGCAGTCTTCATCAGAGCTCTAATTTTAATTAAAGCAGAGAAGATTAGAGCTCTGATGAAGACTGCTGGACAGTCGAAACTGTAAGGAAAATAAAGAAGTTTAAGAAAATTTGTTTGCATTGACGTGTATATGAAAGAAGTGTTACAAGAAATATATATGATTATATGAAGATATGCAAAGAAAGTAAGAGAGAAGAATAAGATTTGTTCTATATTGACAGGAAGATGTGGAATATAATACAACTAGATATGAGAATGGGAGACTATTATAATTTACGATTGTTTTGCGATAACCTAACGTGGTGATAAAATTATCAATATTATCCATATATTTCAGTTATCCAGAATAATTGATAGAAAAAAGCACAGCAAAATAAAATCAATTCAATTAAAAATAGTAAACTTTCTTTATGGAATTTTACCAGAAGAGAGATGATGCTTGATATAATATTTCATATATCAATATGGATTAAACGAGGTGTGGTTTTTACCAGTTTGCATTGAGTGGAATCAAAATGGTAGGGCTGTCTAGTTTTTAGATATTGACTTTTTTGAACGAGGGGCATTGTAGTGCACCCATACATCTAGGGAGCTATCGTTAATTCGTTTATACTGTCCAAATATTTGGGAACTTAATTATTGAAATTTTTAAATTTCAATACCCCTGCCATTATGTCTGCAACTATGTAATAGTTATAATAAGAATCAAATGGTTTATTGTTTGGGAGTTTGTAGAAAGTTTGAGCACCAGAAGAGACACGGTGAGAAACACAATAAAGGGATCGTAAGCTGCAGATTCTGCCGTTTTACGCTGCACTAAACTATGCAGCGATTTAATGTATTTATGCAAACGGAATAATTTTTTTGAATTAACTCCCCAGAATGAAGTATGCTAGTGTGTGATTAAATGACCAAGAAGGGACAAGGAACAAGGGAATAGAGATGGAAGATTTAGTGAATGTATATATGGCAGATCTAGAAGTTATACAATTTTCTATTTTATATAAATATTTTTTTCTTCAGAGTAATTTAGAACAGAATAATTGGAGCAAAGATAATTTTTAACTTTTATAATAAATAAATTTTTGCATATATTTATAAAAAATAAAGAGGGTGTGTGTGTGTGTGACAGTAAATATCTATAAATTAATAAGCCTAACTGCAGCCTACCTATTTGTTTTCTGTCTTAATAGTGTTTGGTTTTACAATGAGAGGGTAAAAGGTCTACTGTTGAAATTTGAAAAATTCACAAATCCAATATATTTAGAAGGCACCTGAATTCAAACGTTCAAGCTCCCTATAGCTATGCACTCCATCTTACATAACTGATACACAGGACCACATACATGTGAAAAAGATAAATGATCTCCAATATATGTAATTTGTGCTGAACCAGCACTCATCAGTTCGTTCATCATCAAATTTTCATTGATATGGATGGCTGAAGAGTTGGAGGGTGGAAAAGATTAAAGTTTTCCCATTGAAATTTGAATGTTTGCTATAGTAATATAAAATTGAGCACTGATTATAAATATGTGTGGGAGATGGTGTTCTGGACCAACTGATGAGTGCTGGTTCAGTACTAAATACATATATTGGGAGATTATTTATATTTTTCACATGTATGTGTATCAGTTTGATGAAGTTCATAGCTGTGGGGTGTTTGAAAGTCTGAGTTCAAGTCTCTTCTAATTACATTAAATTTAGTATAGACAATATACTTATATTTGATTAAATCCAATATATATATATGTAGTGAAAAGAGAGAAGAAAAAAGTCTTAAATTATTTAGAAGAGAGAGAATATGTTTTGAATGTTATTTTTGAAGAATTAGATTGCTAACACTTCCAAATACGAGGGACATAGAAGAGAAAAATAGTTTGAAAAAAAAAAAAAAAAAAAATCTTTTTTTCGTCAGTTTCCCTCTATTCTGTTATAAGGAAACCAGAAATTATTAAAAAAGAATATTATTAAAATTTAACTTTTCGTTATAAATTTTAGTTTCAAGCTGTCAAGTTGGTATAAAATTTGTAAAATCCACAGAGTGAACAATAATCATTACTTATGGTAAGACTGCTTTTAAAAAGTAACATAGAGAGATTTTTATACTTGCTCTTCTGTGTATGATATGTATGCAACAATGGGCTAGCGGAAAATCCTTACTCTTGATTGAGAAATTCTCAAATGTCTAATAAAAATTTGAGCTTGATCCAGGTTTGAACTCCAGTCCTGAACATGGAAGGCTGGCCATTTACTAGTGGTATATTCTTGACTGGAGAATAAGTCTTGAATAAATTAGTGTTAGCTTGAGTGTTATATACTGATTCAAACCAAAGTCATAATTTTAATATGATGCGCCTTTATCTATCAGTAAACAGAGACATATTGTTAACTTCTACAATGGTAGAATGATAGTCTCAAAAATTTCTAGTGTCTGAATTGAATGGTAGCCTGACCCTTTCAGTGCTCAAGAGTAGCATATTCTCTTGAGTTATAATTTTATTGCTCTTTGTGTTTTAGTACAGGAATAAAGCAACGGATTTGAAAGCATTTCCAAATCAAAGCTCAAATGGCCACTTTTGGTGCTCAAGTATCATGTTCTTTCAACAATATACCATTTTATTTCTTTTTCAAGAAAAGTGTGTAATTCTAAGAGGGATTGACCCAGGATTTCTTTATCACTTATGGATATGTCATCAGAGCTTATAGACTCCAGGATGTTGCCGTTGCTTTTAACAGGTTAGAAGACAGAATATTTTGCTACAGTTGTGTACTGCTGCAACTAAATTAGCTATATACATTGCTGTTATTTTACCTAATTTATTATATGGAGGTGAGCACCCATCAATATAACATAAAACCATTAGAGAAGTTTCATTTAAAGAAGGTCCATAAGTTTTATAAATGCATTGGGACGTTACGATCTATCAATATATTCTTCAACTCTTCTTATATTCTTTCAACTCTCCTTACCTAAGTGTGATAGGTATTTCTTTGACTATTCTTCTATGGCTGCTTGAGACTTATGTCTTTCAGTGGACTATTTAAGGATCTTACTAATTTTTATTAGTCATTCATTAGATTAGAGATTATCCACTTAATGAATAATATTTCTGTAGTGTCATTTTTACTATACCACTCTCATACTAGATGGGGACTGTTTTCTATCTGCTTTTTACATCTTGTGGATGGGTGTAATCATGTGACCAAAGACCTCAAACATGCACATCAAATAATTTACAAATGTTATTATAACCATCACAATTCTAATAAAAGAGACCCATTCTAAAAATATAAAGAAATGATTGAAAACGTTGACTGTAAATTATTGCTAAGAATGCATTTTTTTCTTTAACAAACAACTTTGAACAATAATTGTGTAGTTTTGATCTCTTCACATCATTTCATAATGTTTTGAATTAGAACTGCGATTACTTTTTCCAAATTTAATGCTTTAAAAAATCTTTTTGTCTATATTTCCCTTCCCCACTGTAATGTAAAGAGTTAAAAAAAAATTTATTCGATTTATATTTCCAACATCAATCATTTTCAACCATTATGGTTCCATTGTTGGATAAATTCATTTCAAGTGTAATCCACTTTCTCTGATCTATATAGCTTCTCTTCTCATCATACCAACTTTCTTATTTCATCCATCTGTCTCACATATGCTCTCTTTATAGATCTTTCAAATCTTTCGGGATCTAAGATTTCAACTATCCAGCTATTTTCATAACATCTAGCAATATATCCAATTCCATATTCACCCAGTCTCCTAATTATTTCAGTGATGTCATTGATACTTGGTTGTACTCCTAGCATACATCTCTTCATGCTTCATTGACATACATTCCATGTTTCATTGAGTGGCCTGAAATACCTGCAATACTGCACTTCTGTTAAGTATCCAGGTCTCAGATTCTTAAGTAAGAATTGATATAACACATCTATTAAAGTTGTTCTTTTCAAACACATAGATATTGTTTCTTTTAGTACATCCACCAAAAGCACTCCACCTAAATTTAATTTTATGATTAATTTCATTCTTTATGTTTCCAACTGTATTAATAATTTGACCAAATATTTAATAGTTATTAGCTTCTTCAAAATCATGATTACATTGTTGTAAAGTGACACCGCGATTCTTTTTACAATCGAAAACTCATGCTACCCCCATTATTCCAACCCAATCCTCGTTTCTAAGATGGCGTTTTTGCTTATTGTGTTACACCACCTACAACAAACTATTTTTTGTAATCCTATTGTTTTTATTAATTGAATAGCGAACAATAAATATTATTTCCTGACTCTCCTGCTCGATATGCTCTTCTATTCATGTTGTTGTTTATGATAGATGTAAATAATAAAGCAAATAGAAGAAAGCAATAATTGGAAGAATAATATAAGAAATTGTTAGAGGAGGAAAATTTTACTGAAATGTTTATTTTTCAAAATTTCTGCTCCATCTAATTTTTTTTTACACAAACTCAATTTTTATACCGTACATATATAGATGTAACTTTTTTTTCTCTCCATTGATATTTCTTACTATATTTGTAAAGTATCTTTAGGGATTTAGCAGTATAATTAGTTTTCCCTAAAACTAGGTTAGTCTTTTGGACTCTCCGGGGGCCCTTCACTTATCTGTTCAGTGAAGTTTTCAGAATCACTATTAGCGGAGAATTGGATCCTTATTTAGGCTTTCATCTACAGGGTAATTAGATTGCACTGTTATTATAAGAGATCAATTTTTACGCGATTCCTGCTACGGAATAATGAAGAATTTTGTATATCGAAATTGCATGGGAAGTTTACGCAATTTTGCGGCTAAAATCTACTCACCCCAGGTTTCGTATAATAAATATTAGAACTTTTTTTTCTCTTCTCTTTATTGAAGCATTTTTCTGTTCAATTAATTCCAAAAGAGTCTAATACTTTGATTCAGACTGCTTACGAAAATTATTGGTCATTATTTTGTTATTTGGAGACATTCAAGGCGAAGTTAGGTCATTTTCTTAACCATTTAATGACCTCTCATTTATCAGTCAGTTTATCCATTTCTCTATATTGGTCAATTGCAAATTAGTTCATTATTGTAAAAGGGGTGAGCAGGTTATAGTGTGGCCTGTCAACAATGAAATTGGTAGTATTAATATTTGTGCGTGATTATCCTTGAAATATTGAAGGGGGGGGGGAGGCACGACGAAGATTTCCCGATTGATAATAACAAAACCTTTTTTTTATTATTAATATGTATTCTGTATATCTATTAGATGATGGTTCTTTTACAAAGTAATTGATATCTTTTTGACATTTGTATGTGCGCGCGTGTGTATATGTATTGTGAATTGAATGCTTGTATTCGAAGCTAGCCATCAAAGTCTATTTTTCCGCCATGATTCGTTTTGGCGTTCAAGCAGGGTTGTAGACCCTAAATTCATCTAAAGTTCAGTCACCTGTCTACACGATCATAAACAAAACAGTGAGAAAAATGTCTAATTTTATTTACTTTAATATAAATTAAACAAATGAACAAATTAATAATCATATTGTTTGCCGTCTAGTTTTAATGATTACAATTCAAATTTTTAATTATATTCAGTTCTTATTAATAACTCAACGTTCGATGCGGTTTTATTCATCAGATGTCAGTAGCATAGAGATTGAATCCATAACTTTTAGATTTATGAAAACTGAATTTAAAACGATGCTCTGATTAATTAGGCTATTCTAGACATCATCCCAACTAAATTCAGTATTTACGAATATGAATATCACCTGTTCGATTCCCTTGTTAATATTGTTATTGGTCAGGCTAGTAATACTTGGAAGAAGAGAAGTTTATACTGTATGCAATGTCTGTTCAAACTATAGCTTGATCAGTTAACCATATGGTTATTATTGTATATCATTATTTTTATCCATTATCCACCCACTGCAGGATGAGATCTTTCCAAGTTTAATCCAGTTTCTCTGGTATCTAGCCCTTTTCTCCACATTGCCCAGAAAACTGTCTTAGTTTATCCACCCATCTCACATGTGGTCACTTTCTAGGTCTTTTGCAATCTCTTAAGGCTCCGTTTGAAATTTCAATTGGCTATGTAATATGATCTCTTCTAGTAATATGTCCAGTCCATCACCATTTCAGTCTTAATTCTTTTAACAATATCTGTAATATCCATCTGTTCTCGCACCCATGTATTTGATCTTCGATTCTTTACTCCTACTGTATAGCTCTCCTTACATTGTTGATTGACTTGAAGTCTCCGTAATACTCTTTTGTTAAGCGGTCAGTCTCAGATCTATAATTATTATACATATATAATTATATTCTTAATTCTAACGCTATGTTCAGAAACTTATTTTTTTGTAAAACATGTTTATTGCTCTCCGAAGTGTGCCCACTTTTTAATGATCCAATGAGATCACTGGTACGTCGTTATCACTTCATTCTGTTATTCTAAAAGAAATTATCTAATGCTGTTTTTGTACAATTAAATTATCAAAACATTTGACTTAGTTAATTAAATACAGATGTAAAGGAATATTATTTTTTTCACTCATGTTTGCAATTGAAATGCTACATCTTTTTTTTTTTTTGAAGTAGTCAAAGAAAAATCACTTAGAAAAATAAGAATTTTGTCATATTTTTCTTCATTTTAAGTGGCTTGACACTTAAGTTGTCAAAATACAACTTTTGTATTTAAATGTAAAATCTTAATTTTTCTCATAACAAATATGAAGTCTCCTGAAAATAAAGTTATAATGATATATATATATTTAAAAAATCTTAATACTGTAAAAGTATCATGAAAGTTTGTGATATAGATCTAAATATTGAGATACTAAAATAAATTGTGTTTAATATATATATCTAAATTATTCGTCGCTCTAGGTCACGTGATGTTCGAGCACCGGAAGTAACAATTGAGATTCGATTCAGGAATCTTTAGTTCTTGAGTTCACCACTCTATCAACACACTAACTATGAAGGATAAGAAATTAGGGCACGGTAAACTATCACCATCTTTGATCAGGTGCTTGGTCATAGTATCTAAATTGGGCTGAAGGTAGGAAAATAGTGACTAACTTTGATCAGCCATATTGTATTTACTACTATCTATTTAATTTCGTCTGTTATTTAGAAACCATAATATAACATTTAAGAAGAAATAGGCCGTCAAATACCATGGCTTTTTCTTCACATTCAGGTTTTCCAATCTGTTGTTTCAGTTATCTACATTTTAATCTAATTTTGTAGATTTTAATTTTTTAGTTTATAGTGCATTTATATACAGCACATGCTTATATATGCGTATTATATATATTTTTCACATCTCTTTACAGTATGTACACTCCAAATCAAATGTTTCTCTAATGCATAAATTCGCTGGATTTAGAACATTTTTATTTAGAAATAATATTTTGAGTTAATTGCAAAGTGATAAATTATCCAATATTAAAACATATGGTCTCTTTCTATATCTTTTATAATCTCTTGGGATTCGGTTTAAGACTTCAACTGCTCATCTATTATAATCTTCTCTAGCAATATGTTCTCTCCATTAGTTGTCATCTTCTCTAGCAATATGACCAGCCCAGCTCTATTTCAATTTACCTGTTTGCTCTCTCATCCAAGTATTTAGCTCTTGATCCTTTCTTGTTATCCTAACATTTTACTCTCCATATTTTATTGAATGCTCTGCAATTTCATTATTGTTTATCTATTAAGTGTCCAGATATCTGATCCATAAGTAAAAATTGGTAAAATTAAAAATCTTTCTTTCAGAGATATAGGCATATATTCTTTTAATATTAAATTATTTAATTCTATGGTTAATTTCATCTATTATGTTTTCATATGTATTAGAAATCTGGTCGGTTGTTTTTCATACTCTATTCTTATATATCGTATTTAGCATTTATTGTTTTTATGATTATTTACAATGACATAATTGCTTTTAAAGATTATTTCTTGCAATTATTGACCCTATTGTATTTACCATTGAAAGCCTGCCTCAAGAGTTTTATTACTTGTTTAGATTATTAAACTAATTGAATTTGTGCTTTATATTGTTATTGTATGATCAAATTTAATTTTTTTTAAAAGTTTCTATAATAATTTGCCATTGATTGGTATTTTCTTTTTATAGTATTTAGAACTTTATCGTGTAAATACGGGAGTTTAGGAGACAAGAGTTTCACAGTAGAGGAATGATGACCTATAAATAAGCTTTTATTTAATGCACTCTGGTAGGGTAAAGACTTTTAATTCAATTTTCAAGCTCTTACCAATTTCTAATCTAGTTGAAACTTTGGATACACATGTGATCCTGCCAGCAATACATTTTTTTTTAGAGTTTGCAAACAATTTCAGCAAAAAAAAAAAAGCGGGAAAATATAAATTTTTAATTTTATACGTAACATTTATGCTAGCAATGTTTAACAGCATTCTCTGTAAATTAAACCAAATAATTCATTGGAAACTGATTTTGATAATTCAGTTTTATATAAAACTAAAAAGTAGAAAATTCAAAATATAAAATAAAATATTTTCAAGAAACTTTTATTTTCATAAATGCACTAAAAAATAAAAAATAAATATTCTTTAGCCATCAGAAGTAAAAGCATAGGACGAAGGATCATTTAATAAACCTATAAATAATACCCACTTTCTTGATTTAAAAAAATCCTAATGGATTTATTGCTTGAGAGTTCATAAGTTCGAGCATCAAAACTGAGAGCACCAGAATCAATCATGGGACCTCCCGATTCCAAGTCTCAAATTCTGCTAACTGTGCCAAACCATGCAGCCCCCCCCTCAGATAAAAATGATGATTAGATTGGCATTGCTTTTTATTATTTTCTGAGGCTAATTGTGTTTTAGTGTGTTAGTAATATATTGCCTTACCGAGGGAAGCAAAGGGTTAGTTAGTTTAAATCACTGTGATATTCCTCTGAATAATTATTACCTTGGTATATGAACTGCATTTTTCATCAGGAACAGTGTATTCTGAGGGATCTCATAGAAGGGTTGTGTTATAGCTCTAAATAGTGGCTGGTTCAATTAATGACATTTAGCATCCAATATCGTAATGTTCTTGCATCAATTCCAGTTCTTGGTACTTCTGAAACTCAAATTTCGTATGAACTATTGAACAATAAAGCCATTCAATAATATATTTTTTGTAATAAAATATACTGTTTCTCCTGAGTATTTGACATTGTGTTAAAGCATGTAACAGTCAGATTATTCAGAAACCTATTATTCTTGATAATTACAATTTCATTGTGCAATTTGGTGACAGATTCAAGAGTTAAAAGTCCCTTGATCAAACTTCCATCCTAACTGAGTAAAGTCAAAAAAATGGTCAATTGAATAAAATTGTTGCCTCATATAGTTTAGGGTTTTGGTAGGGTAGCAGACTTTGGAGCTCAAATTCTATGGATTGTCGCTCTGTGTTATTTCTTTTGGTGCCTGAACTTTTTGTGAATTCCTGAGCAATAAACTATTCAACTACTACTTAATGGAATTTTGTATTCATGTGAGTTTGGTGCTTGAGCATCACATACCTTAAATAATCCACTGTGTGATTATTTTATTTATTTAGTGTGATTATATTTCTTATTGACAAAAGACATTGATCATGAGAGTTTCCCATAGTTTGTTGATACATAACATCACTTGATCATCTTCTGTTATGCTTTTACAAGCTATTAAAACAATATCAATTTTTTCCACAGAATAGTACCATCTAGTACAAGCCCTAATAGTTAATTGCTGTTAGAAGATTGTACATTATAATGCTTATTCTATGCCTTCTCATACAATATCTCCAGATTAATTTCTAGTTTGTAGCTTTCATCAGTGAGAAATCTTGCATCTGGGAGTAGTGCACCTGGTTCTTTGATTCTAATGTACCCCTCCATCACCCACCTTTTATCTTTTTGGTTAGCTATCAAGCCAAACAAAACTCAAGAATGTTTTCAATCCAAGTTAATTTGCTTCTATAGTCATATAGATCAGAATCCAGTTCAGTATCTAAATTTTGGCGTCTTTGGTTTTTTTAAAGATCATAATCACTAGTATCCTTTATCTGGGATTGGTATTAAACCATTAAATTATTACATGCACATCTTTCTATATATTTTGGTATATTTGTTTGTTAAATAACCCCATCATCAGCATTATTCTTCGGCTAGGATTGCTATTAAACCATAACAACATCACATACACAATGTTCTAGCATCTATTGATTACTAGAGCTTTCTCTAGACACCACTTTTATGTGGAAAAATTTGCATAATTTGTCAATTAGTATGTTTGTATATAATACAGATTAACCTTTATATATCTAAACACAATTTACATAAATCCAGATTTATGTTCCCATTTCTGACATAAAATAAATTCTAAAGATGTGATACCCAAAACATCTCAATTTTTAAGTGCCTCACCTGGGCAAATATTTCTTGTGATATATTACAGCACTTATTTTTATTTGTTAAGAGAACATTTTGTATTGAGCGGCTTGACAAATAGTAAATGGGTTCTTGAAGATAAAATGCAACTTTTAAAAAAATATAATTCATGCAAAAAGTCACAGAATGGCAGGCTTCAATTTTCTGAATTTACAGAACAAGGTCCATGTATTCTCTTAGAATGAAATATTTCTTTCTGTATTTTATTCATTTTTTTTCTGTCCGTGTGTATGTATTGGATTTGCTAAGAAAAATGTTGAATGTTTTAATTAAATCTGCTGAAGACAAAGATGTTTCCAATCATCATATAAACAATGTTAACATTGTACAGAATATTTCTATCTATCTATTAAACAAAATGAGTCTCAGTTTATCTAAGGTATCTAAAAACTTACGAAGAAAATAAGTTTAGTCAATCCTAGCTGCAGGAAATGAATTTTGACTTATCGTAATATGTAAATAAAGTCTTATTACGAATGGTTCAACTTAATATTCCAAGATAGAATCATTCAGTATTCATTTTAATAACTTTGCAATACTCAAATTCTTTGTAAATACATAGTGTTAGAAATGTATGACATGAAATATTATGTAATGTTGAATGTTTTATGTGAAAAATATTTATTCTTTTACTTTTTTTTTGGTAGTAATTATACATATGCGATTTTTTCCCATGCGTTAGTGAAGCTGCAATTATACTATAATGTTTAATATGCCTGCTTAGCGCTTTCGAGATGATGTTATTTTTTATTAAATTATTAAACATCACATGATCACCATTTCTTATGCTTGCTCATAACTTATTAAAACAGGCAAAACTCTTCATACAGTAGTGCCACTCAGTGCAAGCCAGAGTAATCAATGGATGCCAGAAGGCTTGTGCATAAAATCCCTATCTAGGGTCTACTCATCCAATATCCCCAGACTAGTTTCTAGCTTGTGTCTTTCATCAGTGAGGAGTCTTGGATCTGAGTGCACTACACTGGGGATATTGGGCTTATGCATAAAATCCCTCTCTAGTTCCTACTCATCCAATATCCCCAGTGCAGTGCTGTCAGATCCAAGGCTCTTCACTGATGAAAGACACAAGCTAGAAACTTCTGGGGATATTGGATGAGTAGGCACTAGATAGGGATTTTATGTACAAGCCTTCTGGCATCCATTGATTACTCTGGCTTGCACTTGGTGGTACTTTTGCCGGTTTTAATGGTGTTATTTTTACTTATGAAAGTAAAGAAATGTCATGGTTATAAAATAAATAAAACATTCCACGTAGTTTGTTCTTTTTAAATCGTGTTTTATTATATGCACCATTTGTTTTTTTATTTGTTTTATGAATATTACATTATAATCTATTTTTCTACTATCTTTTATAGCCATTTTTAAAGATTATTCCTACAGAAAACATATAGATTATAAAATATGTAAGATATGGTGGAGTTTACAATAATTTATAAATAACATCAAGAAAATAAAGATTATTTTCTTTTTTATTCCCCATCATTATATATCAGTGGAGGGCCAACTGTGATTCATGAGTCTTTATATGACTCTCAAGACAATATGAATATTGTTTTTTATTCCATTTCTCTTAAATTTCTCTATTAAAGATCTGTAGTAATATACTATATACCAATATTAGAATATTCTGTAAATGTTTTAAAGGTAAGCAAAAAAGACAGATATTTTATAACTTAAAATTTTTAGCTTTTAAATCCAGTGAAAAAGATTATGTAGATTTTATTATTGTATTTGGTTTGTAAAAAGTATTTCATCATTTGATGGCCTATGTTATGGTTCTTCCACCAAAATTAGTTCCAAAAATGAGTACTATGACCTTAGAACCTTAAAAAAATGTATGAAAAGGACTTATATGTGGCTCTTATTACCTTGGAACTTCCCCACCCCTGTTAAATGTATTATTTATATTTCCCTGGCGCAAAATTATTTTTACATTCTAATTTTTTCTATCTATTTTATTTTTAAATTATCAGAATATCTGTAAATATTTAAAATAATTAAGGATAAAGATAAATATGTAAAGAAAGCAGATATTTTTTAAAAAGTAGTTAATGGTTTAAAAACAAATTTTGCTTTTTTTTTTAAACTGTGTAATTTAATAAGTTGTGTTAATTCAGTTTTCAAAAAAAAATAATTAAACTTTATTTTACAATTTAACTACTTACTCACTGAGATATGCTTTTAATCTAAGAAATCATAATCATGGGGCTCCAACTTATCAGCTAGTTTAGCCGATAAGTTTGCACGCTATGATTATGATTATCTACGTTGAAAGCATTGCTCAAAAAGTTGTTAGTTAAGTTGTGAAATAAAGATTAATCCAGCTAATAAGTTTGAGCACTGATTATGACCTATTAGGTTGAAAGCATTGCTCAAGTTATTAGTTAAATTGTAAAATAAAGTTTGATCTTTTTTTGACAAGCGAATTAACGTTACTTTCGCTACTTATAGAATGTACCTAAAAGTTTAAAATGTAAAAAGTTTGTATTAAGAAAATATAAATAATATATATAAGGATGGGAAGATAAATATAAAAAAGGTCAAGATATATATAAAAAGTAATTTTTATTATTAAACAGGCAAAACTGTCCATACATTAGTGCCACCCTGTGCCAACCAGAGTAATCAATGTTTTGCCTGTTTAATAACGGTTATGTGCTAGCATAAGAGATGGTGATCATGTGATGTTTAATAATTTGTATTATGTTGATGTTATTTATAAATTACGTAAACACATTACATATTAAATATTGTATAATGTATTATAATCACATCACCATAGCCAATACCCAACATCAAACAATAGAATACCACATTTTATTGTCAGCACTTAGATTGTGATATATTGGTTGATCTTAAGCAATGGCTGTCATAATGCAATTTATATATGATAGATAACCAATTAGCTGTGGATACTTACGCTATTATAAATTTATATTGAAGAAATAATCTTTGAAAATGAATTGTGTAACAAAGACAATGTAGAATGGGAAATAATAGTATAATTTACCTACTAACGGTTTGTATAATAAAGCAGGATTTAGAAAAAACAAAATGTGTGGAATATTTTATATATTAAAATTAACAAATCATTTTGGAAGAAAAAAAAAGTATTAATAAAGCAATTATTAATAAAGTATAAAAGAATTTATTTAAATAGTTTCAAAAATAGTCACAAAAAACATGCATCATTAGATTTTTTAAATCTAAATATGCTAAACATCTTATGGATGTTTGGAATGAGTTTGCCATTGACTTGTTTTTTTGTTTTCAGCTAATTTTTAAAATTCCATCCTTTTAAAATTTTATTAGTTTTAACTGATAATTGTATACATTTTATGCTCAAGCATTTTCAAGTGACTCAAAACTTGTGTTGTCTAAAAATAGAAGACTTATCAGGAACTTAAGTATTCATGTGAAAAAAAAAACCCTTGAAATGTGTAAATTTTGTACCATCATACAATTTCAAAGCATTACAATATATATATTAAGTATGAAAGTAAAAACATACTGAACAATGATAAAGGTATGTGTAAGACATTATGATTAGGACCCACTGATGAGTGCTGATTCAACATGAAATGTGCATGTTGGCAATCACATATCTTTTTCACATAACTTTGGTCATGTTTATGTTTACATGCCTTCACATGGTGTTGAAAGCGAATAGAAATCAGTCCCTACCTTGCATGAGAGTGGTGTCATAAAAATTACACTACAGTAATATTATACACAAAGTGAATAATCTCTATCTAGTCTAATGAATGACTATTAAAAAATTATTAATTTTGATAAATTGTCATGTATATACAATACTGGGTTAGTGATAGATTTAAGTGTATAGAGCTTTTAAATTAACATAATAAAACTGCACAATTTTGTAAAATGATTTAGTGGTGGTTTTGAGATCTGGAGATCTCGGAATTGTCTCTCAACTCTCTTACTTCTAGTGCTTGAATGAGCAACAAACAATTAAATTAAATCTTTTATTAATTATTTTCTGACGATAGCTGCCCCTACATAGTGATGAGATTGTCTTCAGATGAATCCCGGTACTGGCATTTTCAATGCTCGCACTTCTTATGAAGGCTTGAACAATAAAGCCATTTTTTCCTTTTATCTTTACTCTAAAACAAATATCATTTGAACGTTAAATTGGCTTGGGGAAGGGGGAGGATACTTGACAATAAGTATTTTTGTGACTTATAGGTAATATTCAATTAAATTTTTTGGTTAGTAAAATATTACCTGGACGATTTAGTATTTTTGCTTGATCTTAATGATTTGCAAATCTTTTAGATGTTCAAATAGTAGAATATAATGTCATTGCTTAGGTAAAACTGCACCACATCCCCCCAGTGAGTGTAATCTCTTTGTTAATGTAACATTGATCCATGTGGGTTTTTTTTATTTTTATTAAAAACTCAATTTTTTAATTTATATTTTGCTTTTTTACTATTAATTTTTTTTTTTTTAAAAAAAAAAAACCTGAACAGTTTGGTGTAGTTGGTAAAGCGATTCGGGATCAGGAGGTTCCTTGATCGATTCTGATGCTCACAGCTCTGGCACTCAAAATTCTTATGAACTCCCAAGAAAAAAAGCCATTCGTTTTTTTTTTTTTTTTTATCCTGCATGGTTTGGCATAGGGGGTAGAGCACCAGACATGGGACAGGAGGTTCCAGAATCGATTCTAGTACTCATGGGACTGGCATTTGAACTTCTTATGAACTTCTGAGCAATGAAGTCATACGCCTTTTTTTTTTTTAAATTTAAAAAAAAATTATTTTGTACACCAAGTTTAGGAGGACAATTTTTTTCAAATGACTAAACTGATTTTTTTTTGTTTACTTTCTTTAATCAAATATTTATTCAAGAATCTTCAATCTTTGAATCCATCTCTACATTACTGCTGTACTAAACCGCTCAAGACAGTTATTTATTGACTCTTCTGCACATGCGTACATGCTCTTTCCAAAATAGAGTATTTGAAACCTTAAGCATCGTAATGATTTTAAAAGGCTATTAAAAATAATATTTGTACGATAAAGTGTTCAAAAGTTCATATGATATCTGAGACCTCAAATTGCAGGTTAATAATTTAATAAGTTTTATTCGATCAATTTGAGCCATATTTTTTTTGCTTTTTTACTGCTGAAAGTCTGAATCTATGAGAGCAGAATTTTAAGAGGTTATTTAAAGTTTTATGAAGTAATACTGATATTAAGAAACTAAAATAAATTGCACTAAAGATTACAGATACTACTAACCGTAATGATTCATCAGTATCATTTTCAACTACTATTGAATCACTTCAGGTTGAAGGTTTCTCGAAGTTTAATCCACCATCTCTGATCTCTACTCTCTTTTCTCCATATCATCCCAGCATACTTTATTATAAATCTATCCATCTCACATGTGGTCTCTTTCTAGGTTTTTTACAATCTCTTGCAATCCAGTTTAAGATTTCAACTGCCCATGTATTATCTTCTGTTCTAGTAATATGTTCATCCCAACTTCACTCCAGTCTCATAATTCCTTTAATGATATCAGTAACACCTATTTGTTCTCTCATCCATGTATTTAGTTTTCAATCTCTTTTTGTTTTTTCATAACATACATCTCTCCATACTTCGTTGAGTGGTCCAAAGTCTTAACCATAATACAAAATACAATTCCCTAGACTTATCCACCTAGTCTTTTGAGATATTAATCAATTACCGTTAAAAGAAAAACCTATAGGAAAGTATACCTATGCATAGGTGAATGAAGACATATCTTAACTAGATCGAAAACAATATATATATATTTGTGTATTTTTTATGACCTGCATGGTTTGGGGCAAGAGAATAGTGGTGAGTCTCAAGGTCAAGATTCATGCATCATTGCTCCATGTCATTACTCAGATGCTCAAACTTGTTATGAACTCCTGTGCAATAAATTAATTACTTTAATCCTCTATTGTTTGGTGCAATGATGGAGTAGCCCAGATCCATCACTTTTACTACTGAAACTTCTTATGAATTCCTAAACACTAATACTATTAGTCATTTATTAGACTAGAGATTATCCAGTAATGAATAATATTTATGTAGTGTAATTTTCACTACACCACTGTCACACAAAGTAGGGACTGAATTCTATCTACTTTTAGCACCTTATAGAGGGGCTAATCACAAACATATGACCAAAGACATGTGAAAAAGATGTAGGATCATCAAGATGCTCATTTCATGCTGAACTAGTTCTCATCAGTTGGCCCAGACCACAATCTCTTTTCACATATCTTTATCATTGCTCAGTATATAGCAAATTACTAGTCTAATTGATAAAGTGTTAAACTTGCGGCCCTTACAACTTTGACACAAATCATTTAATGGAAATGTACTAATAATTTTTATTACTGATTCATTAGACTAGAGATTATCCAATAATGAATAATATTTCTGTAGTATAATTACATCCCTCCGCAAGGTGTTAAAAGCAGATAGAAAACAGTCCCTACCTTGCGTGATAGTGATGTAGTGAAAATTACACTACAGGAATATTACTCATTATTGAATAAGCCTGGTAGATTATTTATTATAGCTGGGTGTTCAATTGAATGGAATATTTCACTCAATTTACCACTTGTTTACTTGAGCTACCGATGTATTTTTAATAAAATTTGCCTTTCTTTAATATATATTTGTTTATAGTCTCAATAATATACTGTATATTTTTTTAAAAAAAAAAATACTTGCGCGTATATAGCATACACATATAAATTATACATACGTGTTACACATGCGATAATATTTTATAATATTGGTATGCTAAGTGCGCTTGGATCTTTTAACCCTGGTTGTTTGAAACAACTGATCCTTTTAATAATTCTTTTGAGAATCTTGTTTCAAGATGTTTCCTTTTTTTTTAATAATGAACTTGTTATGGGAAATTGCAAAAAGCAGTAGTCATTATTATTATTATTTTTTTTAATCGAAGTTAAGTTATTTGTTTTGATATTTGAAAACAATTATAAAAATTGCCTGCGCATTCCTCCAGTCCCAGCCCAGCTGTTCGGTCTAGATAGAGACTACCATGTATTCCGCTTGATCAAATTGTAGGTTTTTAACATTTCATTGGAAAGGCCACTTAAACTAAGACAAATTTATTTCTTCATGAATATAATTAATTATCTGAAGTCATTTCTATCAGTTTAATTTCATGGTCTAGTTAAAATATGACGAGCATTTACAGTCCCGTTTCGCTTGGATTGATCACGTGCGCATTTTAATTAAAATAATGCATTAATAAATAAAAATACGCAGGGTAGGAAAAAATTAAATTGTACGCTGTATATGTAAATTGTAATAGAATATTTTACGTTTTGTCAATGTAGAGAATCTAAAGTGTGTGTGCGTGGGTAGGGATTCACCAGGCTAGTGCTCTGAATGAGTTGGTACAGTGGTAGAAGTAGACTGTGAACTATAGGCCCATGTATCGTGACCTATCTATTTGCGGTGCTTAAATTTTCTGAGTTCCCGTGAAATAAATCATTCGATTATTTTATTTACTTGTTTAATCTAATGCTAACTAATGAGGGATTTTTATATATTTTTTTAAAAAAAATTGCTTTATTGCCTATTGAAAATAGATAAATACCCATTTACTGACCAGTAATCGGATGGATAGAGTTATTTATACGTAGGCCGATTAGCCTGAAAAAAAAAAACAACACTCTTATCTTTGCAATCTTCTTTTTAATTTTATATTTTAATGTGTTGTTTTTTAATTATCATCTTAAGTAAATAAACTCGGAGAATTTACCTACTAATTAACTAAATTTTCTGTATTTAATTCCTCAAAGATAATTAATTGGTGGAGGAGAGTGAAGGAAAATTTTATCTGAGTATTTGAAGTAGAATTATCTTGGCACAATATACAAGAGATGGTGAGCATCTAAACCTTAAATTAACTGGCGTCTCTCAAGCTGGACAATCAAGGAACCATTCAAGAGAAGAGAAACTATACAAATTGGCAGTAGATATTGACTGGAGCTATCATTAAATGAGCATGGACAAACCGATGACCGCATGTCTTCTAAATCATCTGAGGTGAGATAACTTTGGGAACCAAATTTATTCAAAATTTTATATATTTCCAAATCAAAAACCTGAGGCTTTTAAAGCCTTATTTAAAGCATAAATCAATTATGATATTTATGCAAACCTTGCACAAATTTGTAGTTAAGTGTGTTGACCTTTTTTAAAAAGCAGTGTGTAAAGTGGTGTTACTTTTATAATCTTATATATATATTTAGATAGTTGAGAACTTAAATAAATGAGTTTTGCCAATTCTTACTTATGGATCTAAGACTTAGGAACTTAACAGAAAGGCAATACAGAGACTTCAGACCTGTCAATGAAGTATATGGAGAGATGCATGTTAGGAGTACAAGAAGAGATCAAAAATGAAAGATATGGGTGAAAGAACAAACAGGTCTTAATGGCATCATTGAAAGAATTAAGAGATGGAAGTGGCATTGGGCTGGACATATTGCTAGAAGAGATGTTAGTAGATGGATAGTTGAAATCTTAAACTGGATTCTAAGAGATTGTAAAGGACTTAGAAAGATGTCGCATGTGAAATGGATGAATGAAATAAGGAAGTGTGCGGGATGTTGTGAAGAACAGAGGCTACAAATCAGAGAAGATGGATTGAACCTGAAGAGACCTTCATGCTGAAATGGATCGATAATGGTTGAAGATGATCATGATGAGAATTTAATTTTGTTTAAAAAATGTTAAATATTTTTGATTCCGGATAGAATTTTTTTTGTTTTGGCAAAATGTTAAAAAAAAAAAAATCTGTTTGTTTTCATTAAATAAACAATGTATGTAAGTCATGGTTGTGATAACCACTGTACAAGAATCCACTGCTGCAAAATAAATAGAAAGTTGTAGATTGTGTGTGTGCTTGCTATTTACTTGTCCTGAAATTGCTATGTTCCACTCTCACTCAGTCTCTCACATTTACTCAATTATTTTTTTCAAAAATTTAAATTTCTATTCATATTGGATTGTAAAAGAAAACGTATTCAGAAGTCAATGGTTTGTTTAACTCCTAAGCAAATTCATTCTGCTATTGCTTCTGCTGTGAGAAGAGTGATTTGAAGTCATCCTCTGTAAGCAGAGGATGGTTGTATAGATTCAGTGATCAGAGCAGTCGTAAAAACGTCAAAATCACAGTGGAGACCATGTCTGCTGACAATGAGGTGATACACCATTTTTATAATACATTTAAAAAACATTAGAAAACAAAGAAAACTTTTTGCAGCACATATATAAATATTTGTTCTTTTAATTTATTCCTTCACTTTTCATAACAATGTTACTTGAGTTTTGTCTTAAAAATTCTTTTTCTTGGTAATCTTAATAATGTATACATGTAATGCGTTTTTAAATTAAGTTATATCCTAGGTATTTGCGTAAAACTTTGCTGTATGTATATGTTTGTATATAGAAAGTATTATACATGCATAATAAAGTATATTGAAACATTACATCATTTCCTATGCATATATAAGCTGTTAACAATAGCAAACTCCATACAGTACTGCCACCCAGTGCAAGTCATGGTAAGGTTTGTACTTAAAATCCTTATTTATGGCCTATTCATCCAATATCCCCAGACTAGCTTTTAACTTGTGGTGTTCATCAATGATGAATCTCGGATGTGAGAGCACTGCATCTAGATCTTAAGATCAAATGCAACTCTTCAGCAATCACCTTTTACCTTTTTAGTTAACTATAAAGCTAGTAGCCCAAATTGAAAACTAAATAGGTAACAGGTGGCTGCTGGAGGGTTATATTAGATCTTAAGATCTAGGTAAAAGGCTCTCAAATCCAAGGCTCCACTGATGAAAGCCACAAGCTAGAAACTGGATAAGTAGACACTAGATACGATTTTATGCACAATCCTTCTTGCATCCATTAATTACTAAGGCTTGCACTGGGTGTCACTATTGTCTGGAGAGTAATACAGTTTTAACAACTTGTGTAAGCATTATAAATGATCATGTGATGTTTTAGTGGTTTTGTACTAATCCTGCCCATAGGATTATGGTAACCAAAGATACCAAAATGTATAAATACTGAACTGGAGTCATATCTATATGACTGTACAAATGAATGAGCTTGAATTGGAAAAAATGTTATTGGTTTTCATCTTAGGCTTTATAGTTAACTAAAGTAAAAAGTAGGTGCTAGAGAGTTGCATTAGATATTAAGATATTAATGCAGTGCTCTCAGATCTAAGGCTCCTCTCTAATGAGAGCTATAATCTAGAAACTAGTCTGGGGAAATTGTATGAATAGCTATTAGATTGGGATTTTATGCACAAACCGTCTTGCATCCATTAATTACTGAGGCTTGCACTGGGTGGCACTACTGTGTGGAGAGTTTGCTACTATATTATATATTGGGTAACTAATATCCACTAATCTGTTTTCTCCCGAGGGCATTGGAAATCAAATATAGCTGATCCCATAGCCCTAGTGTATAGATATATTTTGCAAATATTTATGTAGCTATAAAATAGATTAACAGATCATATTTGAATAGATTTTAGTGTTATTAGAAAAATGTTTATTGATTTTCTTTATTCCATATATCTCTTTTTATACTGTTTAAGTTTGTTAATTACAAAAAAAAAAAAAAAAATCAAGTCAGATATCACATGATCTAATTTAATAAGCTTGTATTTATTTTGCGAGTTCTATATATAAGTTTGTTAATTTAAAACCATAATATTGTAACAAACTTTCCCAAGTGCAGCAATAAAATATTATTTGGCTGATACTGAATTCTATATCAAAATCCAGGTTATCATCTGACAATATCATTAAGGGTAATTTATTAATATTCCATTCAGCTTCTGGTAATTAGTAAGTCACAATATTATGATGTGAAATTTTTTTGAACAACTCTGTCTTATTTATTTTGTTAAATTATAGTTTTGAAGATTTTGTAAATAATATTCAGAGCTAGCTATCAGATGTTTTAATGAACAAGTTCATTCATATCTGATGCATTCATTATTTGAAGGATACATTCATGTACTATAAATGCATGTACAGCCATGTTTTTTCTATTTTTGGACATTATCCTCTTCTCTCAGTTTTTTTGTTCCAAAGCTGAGCAGTGCAGTCTTCAGACAATTTTTGCCATTAGAAGTCCTTAAAAGAGATCGACAACTTCTTTTGTAGAATTCATCAAAACATTTTGTTTAGGAATGTGGGTATTATTTATTCTTAAAAAATATCTTAACCATTTTTTATTATTGACTGCAGAATGTTGTCATAACAGTTCGAACATTGATTGTTTTTCCGAGATGGCCAACTTATACTATATCTATCAAATATGGATTGCAACATTAAACATGGTACATGGGATCCCTGATTATAAAAATAAAAAGTAAGCCTAGTTCTTGTAAAATAATATTTTAATAAAAAAAAACAATTTCTAATAATTCTCTAATATTCAGTGAATCAAACAAAAAAAAAGTTTGGCATTATTTTCTTCTGTAAGTACATATTTGATTTTCATCTGAATTTGAGATGACTAATCCTCATGAATTTGTAGTAGTTTTTAACCTTTTGTCTTGTAGTTGTTTATATTTTGTTAGCCTTGCAATTTTTTCTGTATGAAAATTATTTTCATCTGTGAAATTGATAAAAGCAAACTGAGATCACAACTGATTGATTCAAATTTTGAAAAATGTTCTGCTGATTTTGTTGACAAACTTAATTCCAAACATTACAAGTTTGGTGAAGGTAAAGCTTTTACTAATGACCTGAGTAAAAACTATGATGATTTCATATAGATTTTGATTTTTTGAGTGTTACGATGGTGCTGTCTCTGTATGTTGTTTTAAGCCTCTATAATCTCACATCACAGTTTGCAGTTTCTTTGTCTACACAGCTTCAGTTTAAATGTATTAACTGAAAAAATCTGAAGATGTCAGCATTATACAGACCTTTTAGGTATTGATAATAGTCTTCTGCATAATTGACAGCTGCCTATTTGGATGATAATACCATGAAGGAGGTGGCCAGATGACAATTGAAATGAGAATTTCTGATTGGCTGAGAGTTTTAGCTCAAGGCTAAATACTGAGTAAAGTGCCCTTGTCAATAATTTGTTTACAAAATAAAGATTTTTTTTGAAAAGATTTTTTTTTAATAAGACAATTCTTAAAAAATTCATTATGATTTAATCTTTTCTAAGGAGAAAATAAATTTTTAAATTTTTCAACCCAAACCCCAACCCCCAACCAACCTCAATATTTATATTTTTTTTTATTTTTTTTTTTTTTTTAAAAAATAAATAAAAAATTTATTAATTTTTTAAAAGAAAAAAAAATTTTTTAAAAAAATAAAAAATTAATTATAATAAAAAAAATATATAAAATTGAAAAAATATAAAAACAAAAACATAAAAAAAAAAAAAAAAAAAAAATGTTTAGAAATATTTTTTTTATTTTTATTTTTATGTATAAGTAAAAAATATTTTTTAAAAATAATTTATTTTTCTTTTATAAATAAATTTTTTTTTAATATATTTTATAAAAAAAAAATATAATATAAAAAAAATTATAAAAATGTACAAAAATCTTCTCTTTCCATTTAAAAAAAAAAAAAAAAAGAAAAGAGAAAGTTATAAATAAGTGAAATCTCTTTTCTCTCCACAAAAAGAAAAAAACCACCCACAAACAACAACCCCCCCCCCCCTCCTCCTTTTTTAATATTTATTTTTTTTATATTTTTTTTTTTAAAAAAAAAAAAAAAAAGAGGGCACCCCCTCCCCAAATTTTTTAAAAACAACAAAAAAAAAAAAAAAACCAACACAACAAAAAAAAAAGGAGGTGGGAAAGAAAAGAAGTCCCCCCGAGACACCTCAAAAAAATCCCGGAAAGGATTAACAGAAGTATTTTCTTCTTGCCGAGCGTAGAATTATCATTGACACATGCTAAAATAATTATTTTAAAAATATTTTAATAACAATAAATAATATTTTTATTTAATATTTTTTCTCTTTGTTTGATAACTAACTCTAAATTTTTTTTAGTTTTAATAACATAGAATTAAATTATCTAATATTTTGTTCTACTAATGTTTTGAATAGGAAAATTTGTCCAATGACTATCTAATACTTTGTTCTAGCAACTTTTTGAATAGATAAATTTGTACATTGAAGCCAAGTTTCATTGTTATAGATAAGAACTTCATTTAAAAAATTATTTTTATATTTTCAAAATGTCAAATATTAATTTTTATATCACTTGAAAGCTTACATTTGTAATAAATAATGCTAATATCAGAATTTTGGTATAAAAATTTTAATTGTAAAAATAAAATATTCAAATATAGAGTAATATTTAATGCAAGATGCACATAGGTTCCATTGAAAATAGACAGGTGGAGTTTTCACGTAAAATCAATATTTAAATTTCAATTTTTTTGATAATTATAGGAAAAAAAACCCATCAACTAAGTATTATTTATCCACATTATCATTTTATGCAATTGAGTAGTAATGTAATCCTGAAATTGTATATGAAAACACTGCTGCATGACTGTGAAATGTTGGCTATGCCTGCACTTAATTTTCAGTCATTTCTTTATATTAAGTTGATGTTATGTCGCTAACAGGAGAGAAATTTGTTGATTTAAGAAATAGACATATTTTATCTATTTTTCAACTACATTAATATCTAATATAACGATCCGGAGAAGAGACTTAACATAATCTGCACTACAAGGGCACCATCTAGGCATTTAAACCTAGAAAAATTTATATAGTAGGCAGATACGTAAGTTAAAAAAAAATTATATCGGTTGATTCCGGTCGTTAGCCCATTGTCACTAGCTCAGTGGAATAGCAGAGATTTATATTTTATAATAAATTCTTATCTAAGAATATATAAAAAAAGAATAAAATAAGCCACTGCCAGTAATTAACACACAAACATTTATTTACGCACATATAAATTTTGAATCATTTTAAATTTTGAGGAATAACATTAGTTTAGATTTTAATATAACTTTTAATTTAAATTATTATTTTAAACTTTTAAATCATGTACACAGATGAAATTTATATTTATTTTAAGATTGTCACATATGAATAAACTACATAGATTTGCATTTGAAAAGAAAATATTCTATACCTTATTTAACCTTAGGCCAAAAGTTCGCAGTCAAACTGGCATCAATCCATCTGATACATTGATGTATTCAATGTAGTATGAAAATACAACAGCACAATATACTATACTGTCAGGAATGGACATCTGAACAGTATAGTTAGAGAAGACATTGACTCTTATCCAATACAGGAATGTTACATCTATATGGCAAGAAGAACAATAAAAAAACTCCATAGGAAGGGACCGCGGTCCTTTTTTCCGATTTACAATCCCATCCATAGGCAAAAAGGTTTTGAGCGGCATATACAGCGATTCTGCCCGTAGCGAACCTCATACTACATCTATTAATTACACCAATATATCCAATCCATTGACCTAATTCAACTACGAAACAAATAACCTAAGATTACCCTCCCTTAATATAACTTTACAAATCTATATAGCCATTCATGCCCGACTTAAATTTAACATTTATTTAAATTTGCACAGATGGATTTATAGAAGTTTGTTTTTTAATGTTGAGCATAGATCGACTACACAGATTACACGCTCAAAAACATTTCAAAACAAACATAAATGATCAAAATATAAAGTCATTGATGTAATTGCATGAGGGAATTCACAAGAAACCCAATGGCATTCATCATAAGATGCCGCATTAACACCAATAACTAAAAAGACATCCGAATAAATACATTTTAGATATTCACCGTAAGATATCATTATTTACCGAATGTCTATATATTTTAATCATATATGAAAACAAAAACGTAATTAAACGTGAATGAATCCATGCAAGCGTCTATGCCCAATTGAAATTTAATGCATTTAATAATTTAAACGATAAATATTAATACAAATAAAAATAATAATAATAAAAAAATGGAAATGATTTTTAGCAAACAAATATGTAAAAATTAAACATTTATAATTAATTTGAAACATAAGTCAGAGAAAAGTTCCTTTTTTAAAATTTAGATTAATGATCAAATCTTTAAAGTTCTTAATTACTTCAGATTTTAAAATTGTTCAGTTCAATTGCTTACAGTAGAAGAGCTCTCGGTTCCTGTTGGCAATTCCCATGAAGACTTTCATGGAAGACCAGTCTGATATTCTGGAGGTAGCCTTAGCTGGTTCCATTCTGGTATCACAGTCATTTCATTTTTTAAAATAAGTGAGAGAGAATGACAAGTGTGTCTTATCGTTCTTCTCACAAAATCAAGTTGGAACTGTCAGGAAAACTTAATTTGAATCGTTTTTCTTTTATAATCCTCCTATGGATTCCACAAACAAAAACGTCACTGTTCCATTTTTTTGTTATGGTCTGGGCCTTTATTTGCTGCTTCAATATTGGACAAGCTAATTCTTTTTATTCTCTTATCTATATTTCATTTATTTTAAGTGCCCCAAGGGTTAGTTTGCTTTTCAATTAATTTATAAAACAATCATTTCCATTTACAAAAATATATAAATCTTTTTACAAAAATATACGTTCAAACACTTTTTTCATTTATTAAAAAAAAACTATTTTTAAAGTTTTGCATCTGTGCGAATATATATACGTTTAACAACTCTTTAATTTTTTTTTTAGCTTTTAGATTTTTAATAAATTTATTTTTATTTGCGAACTTAAGTTTTTATTTTAAAATAATGTAACGGCATATTTATATATCGTTACACTAGGAAATGTTAATATTAGTTATTTGAGTGAATGGTACTTCTTATTTGTAATGATATATACATATAATTCAATCAGTACCTTTTTGTGTGTATTATCTTAACTGTTCACCCCAGTGCCAAATGATAGTGCCCTTATCTTTGTTGTTAGTTGTTATTATTACATACTGTATATAAACAAGGAAGTAATTGATAGTAACATTATCAAGCTTTTAAATTAAGCTTGACTTACATATTAAGCTATGATATTCATTCATCACTGAGTTATGCTTGATCTTATGATTGATTAATTATCAGAAATATAGAAAAATGAACGAATTCATAATAAATGAGAGACCATATTTTCATAGAAATGTTAATGGTGTTTAATAAGGATTGTAACCCAATGAAAGGGCTATACTTACCTTTACAGTGATATCCATCTATACAATGAGAAGTCTTATGATGTGGTGGTCAGGCCTATTCCATTCCGGTATGCAGGGAGTGCTATGCACCCAGGCAGCACACTTAGGAGAGCACAAATGACTCATCTTAATAAAAAATTTAAATCAATAGATAAAAGAATAATTTAAAAAATTGATCTTCAATACTTGATTTTGCTGATAACTGATTATTTTTTTTTATAGGTGTCATTTATAAGTCTGTATTGTTTTATTAGTTAGATTAGGTCTATGATTATATGGGTAAGCTCTTTTCAAAACAGACTACTTGGTACTGTTTTAGGTGCATTGATGGCCATTTTGAATTCTAAGGACTGCATAAAACCACTGCTGATACATCAAAGTAATAAATGACATCATATAATCGACATGTCATGATATGTGCATTCATTATAAAATCACAATTTATACCAATAATTAAAAAATTAAAATGCAAATTTCATAAGGACCTCACGTGTTCAAGTGTAGAACTGAAATCCATGTCAGAAGATCAAAAATGAACAATTCTGTTTTTTCTTATATCCACTTTTTTTCTAACTACATGTAACAAAGGAAGCATGCAACATCACAGTTTCTTTCTGGTAAGACAAAATCCGAATAATTATAAAATTAATATGCTTTATTTCAAAATGTAGTTATAGACATATATTGTAATAAAATTAGTACTTTAGAAGTTTGATCAATTTTACATTATTTCAACATGTGGTTGTAGGCATATATTGAAATAAAATTCATATTTTAGAAGTTACAAGACTTTAGTATTTCAAAATTATAAGCTTGGTTTGATCAAACTTCTGCATTTTTTGTACAATACTTTGTATTGTCGTAGACATTCTTCTCCCTTTCTGCATACTTTGGCACATTGGGCCATCATTATAAGCTTTTAGTATTTAGACTGTGCTCACTGGCATTTTGAATTCTAAGGATTGCGTCAAACCACCACTGACACAATCTCATTTATTGCTTATATATGTCAGTGGTGGTTTTAGGTGGTCCTTAGAATTCAAAATGGTGGTGAGTGCAGTCTAAATCAGCACCGACAATTTTATTATATTTGGAGCCATTTCATCAGCATTTTAATTTCACATACATATATAGCCAGTATTATAGACTAATTAACAAATGTCAAAAATTGACACTACAAAATTGCTGTGGAAAACCATCTAGTGACTGATTCATTAATTAATATTACCCTAAAATCAAATCAAATAAAAACAACATAATTTTGCACCAGGGTGTCCCAAACCCATGTAATGGGTCTGGAAATGATAATGCATATTCATGCTTTGTCTGTCTATGACTTGAGTTAAATTTGTAAATTTTTTCCAATAGATTTGGATTTTTTTTTACAGCCAATTTATAACCTACTCCTATGACCTGAGCCATTCAATTATTTATTTCTTCCTGACTTTATGCTTACTTTATATACATACAGTATCTATAAAATCGATTAAAAAGGGTTCTTTAACTTGCTGGATGGAATATTATTGAGTCCACTAATGTAGAATCCCACCTTCATTGGAGTGACCATGTATAATCAATGCACAATGCATGACTTCACTAATGTAGAATCCCCATGTATAATGAATGCATAACGCATGACTTTTCAAAAAGGCTGTTTTATAGTAATATGGGAGAGGTAGGCCCATCTATGCTATAAGAATGATCTCAAAGCCATTCTAAAGATTTACAATGTTGATTGTTACCATTGGAAAAATATGGCAGACAATGGAATACATTGGAGAAATACAATTAGATGTAGGGTTGAAATATTTCACAAAGAAACATTTTCTACTAAAGAAATTAAAGGATAGCTTCACAGAATATCATATAAACTGGACAATGAACTAGTTTGTTCTGCTCTGTAAGTGGATATATTTATGATTTACAGAATGTTTGTATAGTCATTACATATCCATTCATTTATCTTGTCTTTATGTATACGAGTATCGTTGTATATGGATGTGGGTGTGTGTGTATTTTGATGGAGTATGTTCAGTTAATGTAATAACAGATCTTTTTATTTTTATTAGCCTTTTGTGACCGCTTTCTTTTAAATAACTTTTGACAAGATTGTAACATTCAGCAATCTTTGTTTTCTTTTATAGTAGAACGAAATGTCATTTATAATTTAAAAAGCATTAATGGCTCATTGTTTCTTGTATTTAATTGTTTTTTAAAAAATAAATTCCTCGGGTAATTCAATACTATTATTTTGAAAAAAGCATTTATATATATATATATGTTGCTCTAGTAATATCTTAAATCTGTAATAGGCTTTATTATTTTGTGATGCAACTAAATTTGATATGTATTAAGGGAGGGGGATTCTTACCATCAATTATATTCAAGTGTTATAATAATCTTATATAGTACTTTATTGTCAAATTACCCTAAACTCCTTAGAAATTAACATGTCAACATTTTTTATATTAATCACTGGATCAAATATGGATAGGCCAGTTTTATAAATATCTTATGATCTTAGGTTCATTTGGTCAGTTTTTTTACAATAGGAATTTATACTCTATAAGTATCAAGCTTTTATCATTCACATCTTTG
The DNA here is from genome assembly GCA_028023455.1 of Epiperipatus broadwayi. Lineage (NCBI taxonomy): Eukaryota > Metazoa > Onychophora > Udeonychophora > Euonychophora > Peripatidae > Epiperipatus > Epiperipatus broadwayi. Next base: position 260,166 of record JAQFVV010000369.1, on the reverse strand, counting down.
ACATCATCAGATTTAGGTAAATACGTTCGTGATTATTACTAATGATTTATTCAGCTAGGGATATATCATTCCTAGTCCAGATATATACTAGGTTTAAAGGTTATTATCTCTGCCCTAATAAGTGGTTAATAATAATCATTAATATATTTATCAGAAGTGGATGATATCAAAGATGCAGCTTGTATGAAGTTTGACACTTTTATAACAAATTGTAGTTATTTGATATTGATAAATACTGAACAGATAATAAAGCGTATGAGATTGTGACATGGACTAATGAAAAGTGCTGGTGTAGCATGAAATGCAGTTTGGAGTCATTTGTCTTTTTTTTTTTAGATATTTTTATTCATATGTTTCACGAATATATAGTAGAATGGAAATTTTAAATATATTTACAAAAGATATTACACATGGAAAATTAGAGATGAATTTGAAATTATTCCATGTGTATGTCTTTAATTAAAAGGCAGATTAGACTAGGAATGATATGATAATCTGTAGTCTAATAAGTGATTAGTAATAATTATTAATATATTTATCTGAAGTGAATAGTATCAAAGTTTTGACTGCTAGAAGTTGTGACACTTGTACATCAAATTGCGCAAATTTGATATTGAAAATGATGACATGCATAAAATTGTGACTTATGCCAAGAGTGCTGGTCCAACATGAAAACAAAGCCCCGGTATTTTTGAATGAATCTACGTTAAAGCTCCCACATTATTAAGTCAACAGTAACTGATCTATTGATTAGCAATCTGTTAAATGATATCAAAAATAAGTTGACAAATAAAAGTAATAAAAAAAAAGCTCTTTAAATTAGTATAATAATCTACAATAACAATTTAAATCTTGAAATATATATGGCAGTACAGTGTCTAATAATTTAGGAAGCATTTTATTATATAATTCATTTTTAGTAAAAGGATATTGAAGAGCTGAGTTTTTAGAGAATATTTTGATAGATTGATATTTTTAGCAGTAACTAAATGATTCTCAGCTGCATGATATTCTAAAGTATTTGATGGCGCTGCTATCACTTTCAGCTTTTTGCACCCTCTTGTGGCTAGTTGTAATACTATTTTGCTAATTATGCATTCATTTGATTGCAGAAATTTGGGATTAAAGTAAATATTGATTTAGTTTACTTGTGAGTTTTCCAATAAACCAAGTTGGCAGCCCATATTTTTGATAAATCTACAGTTTTGGGGGCCTTCCAAAAATGTTTACAAAATATGCCTGTTAGTAGGAAACATCATATTTAATATTTCCATTTTATTTTTTAAAAAAGAAATCATTGTGGAAAAATTAATTACAATATTTACAGTTTACTTTCTTCTTTTTTTTTGGATTAACTTCTTAACAAAAAAATTAGGAAAAAAATATAAATACAATATTTACATTTTATTCATGTCGGCAACATGCAATCATATCGTGACCATTAATGCACATTTTGGGGGAGGGGACAGGATCCCGTACCTTTGGAAATAGTTCACTGCGTCATGTTCTGTGACAGAAAAGTCCCAAATTTTTATCATTATGATAATTTACCAAAAAAAAAACTGCTGATGAAAATAAAGACACTGAATTGAACCAAAGTATGATAATGTTAAGAGCTTCTTTTCGTTTCCACATCATAATATAAATAAAATAAAAAAATTGAAATAAGCTTAAATTTATTGGAATTTATTCCTTTTTTTTTAAATATAACAATCAATTTATTAATTTTATTTTAATTTAACAACTAAGATATTTTCAGTAGATTTACACCTTCGAAAGTATATATTTATCAAAAATACAAGCTGCCATCTTGGTTTAAGGAAAATTCCCAAGTACCTTGATTTATTAATTTAAAAAAAAAAATCTGAATGTCAGAACTCCAAATGAGCAGACAATGCTGCTGAATGATTGATTTCTTAAGAAAACTGTTGTAAGACTATTTGGAAAATCATTTTCCATTGTTGTTAACAATAAGCAAAAAACTGCATATTTTTCACAGATTATTAAAATGTTTGTGATTATTTTTACAAAATGTCTGTATAATAATTATTGAAAAAGAAATAGCTTCATGATTACACTTAGATTTAACTTGAATATGTTTTATTTTTAAAAATACAAAATTAAAAAGATTCGTAGTAATAGCAAAAGTGAAAGTATGATCATAAATGCTTTGTTAAACAGTGTTGTATAAAACTGATATTTTAATAATTATAAATGCAATTTTAAATTTTAGAACATAATTTCATTGCTTTATAATGACATAATAATTTCTTTGGCTTATAGAAATGTTCAATTTAATTAGGATTTCATTAATTTGTTGTTGTTTTTTTACCAGAATTGTGATAATAAATAAGTTATTTTTCTCATTACATATTTCACTTTATTTTTTTCTATATTTACAAAGTTCAAATATATTTTTAGGAGGTTTTTCATTTGTAATAAACGTTCCAATAAATCAAGAACAGTTCATTGGATGATAATATAGAATAATGATTTCAATATTAAAATAAAATGTTGAACTATGTATTTTATAGTTTATTTATAGCATCAAAATTGGTGCTGATTAAGTAGAAAAGATATATTACGTATGTCTATGATTTTTAAATTAGTAAAATTTTAAAAATTTACCTGTCAAAGTGACCATAGTCATTTTTAAATGAAACCAGGAACAGCACCATATAAAACATTCTAAAGTTACGAGGCAGATATATAATATGTGCCCAGTATATTTGCTTTTTTCCAAAATAGACTCAGGCATTGAGTTATAAAGAAAGTCATTATTCTTATTACTGTTAATAACCTCTACTGCCTTGAAGAATTAATTTCTTTTTAAAGATCAACATTAAGTTTATTTATATCCTTATTAAGAAGGATACAAAATACACTATCGAATGTTATTATGAAAAATGATACTTGATTTGAAATAAACAATTTTAGTATTTATATGGAATTGGTGGCTGAGAGGTCAGCGATGGCTGCTTTACAAGCAGTTGTCCTGGGTTAGTGGGTTCGCTTCCCGGCTGATGCTATGACACATAAAAGAGAAAAAATGAAATTAAATAATGAGAAAAAGTTATTATTTAATGAAAAGTGACAAATTATTTTAAAAAATTCACACGTAATGTAAAAAAAGATACTAAAGTGAGTATTCAAATGTTGAAATTTATAAAGATGTTATGTTAACATACAACATAATGTTTTATAAGCAATATAATTAAATTATTTTAAAGCCGTATTAAGTTAATTTCTTATATGTATTTAGTTGTATCTATTGTCTCAAAATCTGTTGGTGTATTTTATTTACTCGTAGAAAAAAAAAAAAAAAACCAAACAAATAAATATTAGAAATTAATATAATTAAAAAAAAACAACAACAATCTATTAATAAACAAGTTTTACGTATATTTGTGTGTGCGCATATATATATATTTATTATTCTTCTCATTTATATTAATAGTCTGACCAATGTATTTATATCACATGATCGCCATTTCTTATGCTTGTGCATAACTTATTAAAACAGGCAAAACTCTCCATACAGTAGTGCCACTCAGTGCAAGGCTCCTCACTGATGAAGGTCACAAGCCAGAAACTAGTCTGGGGATATTGGTTGAATAGGCATTAGATAGGAACTTTCTAGGTGCAGTGCTCGCAGATCCAAGACTTCTCACTGGCGGAGGCCACAAGCCAGAAACTAGTCTGGGGATATTGGATGAGTAGGCACTAGATAGGGATTTTATGCACAAGCCTTCTGGCATCCATTGATTACTCTGGCTTGCACTGAGTGGTGCTACTGTATGGAGAGTTTTGCCTGTTTTAACAAGGTATTTATAATTGTTAGCTTCTAATTCATGATTATTAATTTTTTTTTTTTTTTCTGAGAAAATCCGCTGAATATTTTAAAGTTTTTTTAAGTATTTATTTTAATCCTTTCTTCCTTTCATTGGATAATTCTTACGTTCTGGAAGCTCAAGCATTATTGGCAAAAACAATCGTATCATTTGCAAAATCTAAATAGCTTCAAAAATCTCCATTTGTTTTTACTCCTGTAGTTTCCAGTTTAGATCACAACACTCTTCTTGGATAACTGGATGAAATTGGTCATAGAATTAAATTTGAATGGAATGCTTTTGGTAAAAGTAACTGCATATTAAAAAGAATTACACCCATAAGTTTGAAAAAGAAAGTTTTTAATGAATGTGTTTTACCAGTTCTTACCCATTCGAGACTTGAACACATAGCAGAAGAGCAATTCCGAAACTGTAGACTATTCATTGAACTATAGAAAAATATATGATAGGAGTAATGAGAAAAGATCAAAAATGAAATATATGGCTGAGAGAACAACAGGTATTACTGACATTACTGAAAGAATTAAGGGTACTTATGTATTAGATCTGCTGCCTGGGTTTAGAGTGGCATTCTGCCATACCTTTCTCTAGTGGGTGGATGTATGTATATTTACAGTGGCAGAATGCCATATTAAAAAGTCACAACTATGGCATTTTGCCATCGCAAACACATGCTGTAGGTCTAATAAGTAAGTACCGAATTTTAGAGATTGAAATGATCTGGGCTGGACATATTGCTAAAACGAGATGATAATAAATAAATAGTTGAAGTCTTAAACTGAATCCCAAAGGTTTGTAAGAATCTTTAAAGGGATCACATGTGAAATGAATAGATGGAATAAGAAAGTTTATTATTGTGTTGCAGAGAGACTAGACATAGGACAAACTGGATTAAACTTGCAGAGGTTTTATTCTGCAGTGGATTGATATTGGTTGTAAACAATGATATGTATATATTGAAGATGTTATTTAATTATGCATATACTTGTGATGAATAATTACTTTAACATTGCATATACACATTAAGAAATCAATAAAAATAAAATTAGCTTTATTTTTTTATAACATATATGATTTTTAAATGAAGTTTTGCAATCACAGTGATTGGAATAATTTTATTGCTCGAGAGTTTACAAGAAGAACCATAAGTGCCAGTGCCGGAATCGATCCTAGGACTTCACATTCCAAAATCTGACATTCCACTGCTGATGTGATGCACTGTGACTTCTCCTTATATGGAATCAGGAATCTCTCAGCAACTATGCCCAGAGAAACCTGTTAGCCACTTTACCTCCCCTTTCCATTCCCCACCCTAAGTTTTCCCATAATCTGCTCCATTCCATTTCCACAACATAATTTTTGTCAACGCCATGGCGTTCATATCTAAATCCCCCTTATCTTTTCCCAAACCCAACATAAAAACCAACAATCCACTTCCTGTATAATCACTTTCCATATATTTATTCTTCCACAACTTTATTATTTGTATTCTTTCTGCTTTTAAGCATTTACATTGAATTAACAGATGCCTAATATTTTCTATACTCTCCTTACACAACTTGCAGATTAAAGCACACATATTTTTCCATTTACATGTACATTCCCTTCTTGCTAATGATCCTATTCCAGCCTTAAACAATAAACTACTTTCTTACTATTATCATTAAATTAAATCGCATGCATTATTCCGTTTACTTCTATATATATTTAAACTCTTTTTACTCTCCATACTCGTTCTCCATCTCTCCCAACTCCCTATTCTTTATTAATACATCTATCCCATTCCTTACCACTATAACACTCAACAATCTCCTAACACAATCATCCCACCTTTTGTACAGATATACTAATATAAATTCTTTATCCAAATCTTCTACATACCGCATTACCTTTCTCACCCATCTTGTTGGCTGCCTTTACTCGTAACCCAATTAAATACTATTAGTACGCCAAACCTCACAGGGAACGGCACCAGCGATTGTAACTGAGAAAATTAAAATTTACAAAATTACACTTTCATTTATTTTTATTATTAATTTCTAATATTTATTCGTTTTTATTTTTTTCTTATAATTAACTAAAAGGGGTCAACAGGTTTTGAGACAATCGGTACAAAGTTCCACTGAATACACGTATGTGCGTATATACTGCATGTATATAAGAAAATAATACTATTTGAAATAATTTAATTATATAGCTTCTAAAACAATATCCGGTATAGTTAAAATAATATCTTTATGAATCTCAACATTTGAAGACTCATTTTAGTACCTTTTTACATTACGTGTGAAATTTTAAAATTATCTGTCATTTTCGTTATAAAGTAATAGCTTTTTCTCATTATTTCATTTCATTTTTTATTACTTCAATATGAATAATAAATTTGTTTATTTCAAGGCAAGTATCATTTTTCACCAAGTAACATTTAATAATGTATTTTGTTTGCTTCTTGCTAAGGGTATAAATAAACTCGATGTTGATCTTTAAAAGGAAATTAATCCCTCAAAGCAGTAGAGACTGCTAATAGTAGTTATGATAACGTGTTTCTTTATTTCATCTCAAGGCCTGCTCTGGTTTTGAAATAAAATAAAAGCAAATTTATGGGACGCATACTATTATAAGCATGCACGCAACTTTATCTTGACACAAACACATTTATTTATCTGTGTATCTTTGCATAAATGCAAAAGATAAACTAGTAAATAGATTATATTCTTCAAAGTTAAGGAATGTGGCTTAATGCCAGTAGTAAGTGCTCCCCTCTCTCAGAATAAAAATTTTCGTTAAATGACTTTGGCAAATCAAAGTATTATGAAAAGTTGATCACAGTTATTATTACTATTACATATTGTAGATATCTAATTGATATGTTTCCAACCAATTAAAATTAAATAGTGATCATTATTTTCTAGCTAATTATAGCTAAATACCCATTTACCAATCAATAATAAGTGGTTTGGTGGATTAGTTATAGGCACTTACAGAAAGAAAAAAAAATTCTAATCTGAAATGCTTTTCATAATTCATTCAGGAGAATTCGAACTCAGTTCATAGGCAGTGCAGAAAAATATGCTAATAACTATACCAACTTGTCCTAAAGAAGGTAGTCAATACAAGGTATGCATGAATACAAGACTGGGTATTTTGTCAAAAAATTATAGATGAAGTTTATATATAAGTTGTTTCTATCGCAGACTTTCTCCTATATTCTTAAATGATAGAAGTATGGGATTTATTTATTTAGCATATGAATTTTTATTTTAGACAGTTTAATTAAGATATAAAGAAATCTATAAAAATTCCAACCAGGAGTTAGATTCACTAATGACTTAATTAACTGTAAACTTAGATTGGACAGGCATTGTCCACATTTGCATAGATTTACGAAGTAGAATGAGCATAATGAAAATAGATTGCCTTGAATCTGTTGATAAGGTGAGTTGTGTCGAGAAGATTCTAGCTGGTTTTATTGTTGGATCTAGAAAAATAAATTTGTTTTGGTATCTCATAAGCATTTTTTTTTTTTGCACCATATTTTTCAATTATGGATTCTTGATTAAACCACTGAAACATAACTTGATCACCATTTCCTATGTGTACACAAGTTAAAACAGTAGTGCCACTCAGTGCAAGCCTTAGTAATCAATGAATGCAAGAAAGTTTGTGCATAAAATCCCTATCTATTGCCTACTCATCCAATATCCCAGACTAGTTTCTAGCTTGTGGCTTTCATCAGTGAGGAGCTTGGATCTGAGAACATTGCATCTAGATCATTATTTGAGGTGAGTTACTAGACCGTGAATTACTTTGAAGCAATTTTCCTTCTGATATCTGGTAGGGGAATACATGAAAGGATATATGGGATTATATATGATTACAAAGTTTATGAAAAGCATGAAAATTCTAATAACTGCAATAAAAACAGTAGATTTATGATGAGATAGTAATTCAATACAGTGATGTTATCTAAAACATTTATGCACTGTGAAAGTATTCATGGAGTTAGTAATTTTGGAAAAGATTGGACCAATATACACCCAACAATTTCACATCAGTTTTATAATACTTTGATTTTATATATATTATTAAAATTAAAGAATTAAGATATTCACAATATAAACCAGAGATTAAGCACAGTATAATCTTCTACATCAGATAATGCAAAATAATATTGATCGAGCATATTGAACTTGTCTCTAGTATATTAGTTTCCTAATCCAAGAGATTAGGTGGATTTCTTTGCTTTCTTAACTTGCAAATATATACATTTTTAAAAATAATAATAATAAACTTTCATAGCAATAAATAGTATGTGTATTTAAAGTCAAAAAATACTATATCAAGATCATAATATCATTTCATATGTTCCTCTTGCTGGATGTAACATGATGACTTCACTGTTGTAAAACCACGTCTTCATTGGGTTGAACACACAAAGCAAGTAAATAATACATCATCAGATATGAACTTGAATGTAGTTCCATAGGAGAGGGCACATTTTGTTTAAATTATAAAGATTCTTAGATAATCTAAAGAAATGTACTATTGATTGATTTCATTAGCAAATATGATACAATGAAGATTACAATTAGATAAGGTATTGAATGATTTCAGTTAAAAGGCAGCACTGCAAAATATCCAATAAATAAGATAATGGACCAACATGTTTTATATGCAGATGTATTTGTGGTTTATAGATTGATATGTATAGTCAATCAGAAAATTATCACTAGGGCTTTATTATTTTTTGTCTTGGAATGACCATACTCATTTGTAGTTTATCGCGACTAATCCTGATATTTTTATAGACAGACTCCTTCCCGAATGTATGATTGACTAGTATCAATTACAAACTAACCACTACATTGCCAAGAGGCCAGAAAGCCAATTTATAAGAAACTAAATCATATGAATTAGCTTGTATTTCTATTTAAGAGTCATTCATTTTATTCATTGCTCACATGATGATTTTGGTGTTAGAAGAGAGATATTACTAATATCTGTAGTTTTCAGATGATTTTAAAACAAGTTCTGGAAGAAGTCATAGTTTATTGATCAAGAAAAGGTTTTACTTAATTGACTTAGTTAAATTTATTATTATTCAGTATCAGTCAAGTTCATATGGACTTCTGGGAATCAAGTGAATGACATTTTCCTAGAGTGGCTTATCATTTATAGTTTTTTAGATTAATGGAGTCAATTTATGTCATTGCCAATCATATATTGTTCTCATAATCTTTCAAAATGTTATTTACTTCAGTAATAAAGTATTTCAAATTATCAAATTAAGACCATTTCTAACTAGATAATTTATATTTTAAGCAAGAGTTTAGGTTTTATGTGATCAAGTATCCACTTTTCCTCATTAGCCCACATTTTATCTGCTAAATTTGAAAATCTCTACATAAATATAGAGATTACTTTTAATAATCAAGTTAAAATGGTGGTTTTTAGCCACAAGGTTCATTTCCCAATTGAGGCTGAAAAAATCCAATCCACAAAGTATGTGAGTGTACAATAGTAGCCACAAAAACTATACTAACACTTTGCCGTAGCTACTTACTGGCAAGGTCTCCCAAAGTATAGTTAGTAGGAATTTTTTAAATCTTACTTGTTGTCAGAAAATACAGTTATTAGTGGACTATCCTTAAATAATATTGATAAGAAGTCTCAATGCCATAGACAAATGAGCATGGGAAAAAATGATTATTTTATCATGAAGTGGAAAGGTGTGGAAAACTATATTGGATAATCTCAAGAAATGCAAGTTTTGGATATAGAGACATCTGCAGTCAAGCAATAACACTTCATGGAGTGATGGCTGCCATTGCTTTCTTTAAGCAGTTTAGTTTAGAATTTCCAAAGATCTATACCATGAACTTTAATAAATCTATTTATTGTCAATGAATGGGCAGATATTTTCAGACCAGCGGCAACAGTGATATGCATCATCATACGTAGAGTTTTGCTATTATGTGTAAAGAGCAAACAAGATATAATCAAGAAATATCACCTAATCACCATCGATTAGTAACTTTGTGTTCCTTCTAGTTTTTTGTTAGTACTACTTAATTTAGTATCTCAGTATTTAAATGTGTTTATTATATTATTGTGATGCATATTTTTTTATATTCCATATATTATTTGTAGATTAGTAACTTTGTGTTCCTTCTAGTTTTTTTTAGTACTACTTAATTTAGTATCTCAGTATTTAAATGTGTTTATTATATTATTGTGATGCATATTGTTTTATATTCCATATATTATTTGTAGTGTTGTCATATTCTGAAGAATATTTATTAAAATGCAACATCAATGATCAGAATATGTGCTGACAGTAAGAAAGCTAACTCATTGTATATAATATTTTTTTCGTTCCTGTCATATCTCACCTTGCCTTCAATAATGGACTAGTCTACATTCCATATTATCTAGATCAGATTGAGCATTCATTATCATGAACCTATGTCTATACAGATAGATAATGCATGGTAAATGACAAGAATGAACCAATAGATGATATGATGTTCATTGAATCCATTGTTTCAATTAAGGATGGGGATCTGACAATAAATAATCCAATATTTTGAAGGTATGATCAGAGAACTGAAAGGCAGAATACAAGTTCTCCAGAGAATTTCTGCCACAGAACTGAAAGACAATCAATGTTCTCCAAACAATAGCAGTTAAGCTAAATGGTTGATGTAGTGAGACGAATTCACTTTCAGGACTGGAAATTGTTGCCAACATGAGGCAAGCTGTCAAGTGCAGCTGGCAGGGTTACCAGACCTACTCAGGAGACAGACTGTCACAGTCCCACTGAAAGTGGTAGGAAACCTATAGGGACACATGCAGTTGTATTTATAGTTTGGACTATTTCCATCATTTAATATGAGTATTGAATGTTTTTAGAAAAAATTAACTTTATTTATTTGGAATATTTAAATAAAATTAAATTTTTCTTAAATCATTCAATACTCAGATTATGGAAATAGTCCAAACTATAAATACAATTAAAACGCCATCATCACAAACATTCAGGAAACACACATGCAGCCCTTCTTCCGTAGTTCATCCTGGAACTAAGTGCTACACCTCACCAACAGTAGCAGGCGAAGTGTAGCCATAGTGTAAATACAGCAAATATATATTTGTTTTCATGTTTTATAGATAAAACGCATTTGTGTTTGTATATAGAATCACGTGTAAACATAAGTTTCCTTATAAAGAGGCTCGTAGTTTATGATATAACTCTGCTAAAAGAAATTGTGCTTAAGATACAATATTAAGCAGTGGAAACTAACTCCATTACTGATCAATTGTTACTGCTTGATCGCCGTGTATGTCAAAGAATTTAACATAGTAATTCTAATGTCATGACGACATAGACGACTAATTTCAAATTAAAAATCTGTTCCACTGGATAGATTCAGCTAAACAGACAGGTTTTGTTTATTTTTCATTTTGGACAATATTGAATTAATTTAGCCAATCGTAGTAATTAATAATTAAGCAGGGCAGTAATCTCATACAAAAAGAACAATGATTTTTTTTTTTTTTAAAAGTCATTTAAAATGTATTAGGAAGAGAATATTAATTTCACAGCAGGGTGTAGAAATATTGCGGAAGTATTCAGTCCTGAATATTCATTTTATTAAAGGTTTGTTTATTGATAAGATTAAATTTCCGTTGTTTGTGGAATTTACTGTGACGAGGACCGTAAGGTTAAAAGGGTTACAATTTATTATTTGGTATAAAATACCATTTAAAAAAATGTAAGGAAATCATTAAATAAATGGTTTCCAGTGTAGAGTAAAAAAACTAATCATAATAAATGTCTATTTAATAAAACTTTGCCAAAATATAATGGCGGAGTGGGAAAGGGGAGTGAATAAATTCTCTGAATCTAGACAATTGAACAGTGAAGATACATCGTGTGTACTTATATAAATTAAATAACATCAGTAAATAAACTGCGGTTATTAAATAGTATTATCGTTTGCATATCAGAATTAGTTTGACTTATATATATGTACGTATTGTGTGTGTGTTTGAAACACATTGTTTAGCTAATTAAAGCACGGTTATACTATTGATATTAAAAATTTATGCTCTTCATTTAAGATGTGAAGAGACCGGTACTGATTCTAGGTATCATCACCAACATTTTAAATACCAATATTGATTCACTGCAGGATGAAGGTTTCTCCAAGCTTAATATAGTTTCTCCAATCTCTAGCCTCTTCACATCACATCAGCAAACGTCTTATTTCACCCATCTATCTCACATGTGATCTCTTTCTGGATCTTATTACAATCTTTTTGGGAGCCCAGGTCCATTTCAGTCTCTCAATTCTTTCAATAATACCTATTTGCTCTTTTACCCATTCTTTTCATTTTCAAACCCTTTTCATTACTCCTAACATACATTTATTTCTCCTTACTTCATTGAGTGGTCTGAAGTCTCTTTTAAGTGTCCAAATCTCAGATCCATAAGTAAGAACTGATAAAATACGTTTTATTAAAAATCTTCCTTTTCAACACAGGCATATTTTCCTTTAATATCAAGATATTTCTACAAAAAGCATCCACCCAAATTTAATTCTATGAATATTTTCATCCATTATGGTTCCATCTGTATTAATAATCTGACCAAGATATTTGTAATTATTAACTTGCATCATTTTAAGGTCTTTATTTTCTTCTGAGAAAAATCCATTGAATATTGCTTTAGTATTTTTACCACTTATCTTTTGTAGGACTGAAGATAAATGCTAAAAAAAGTATTGATTTGATTTATTGTTTTAATTACTGTTATATGAACATTTTGCGCTAATACCAACATACGCGTATGTAAACTTACTCATGTCCAAGTAAGTCCAAATGTTTTACCATAATTTATAAGTCAGATTCCTGAGGGATCAAAAAAACCTTTAAATATAATGCCCACTACTCTTTATCAATGTCATTGCTAGAATCTTATAGGGAAGGGAAGTATTTGCTAATTCTGTTTGTCTGATTAGCTATTAAATGCTTGATTTATATTTAGTTGATGGATTTTATCATTTAATATTACATACGCGCGCGCGCACACACACACACACAAATAGAAAGTTTAATAGTTAGATGATCGATTTTATCATATTTAAATTATTTACTACTGATATTTTTTTTAAAAAAACAACAACTTATGCCTTATAAAGCATGGACTTTAAGCAAACAATGCAAACAATACAAATGCTTATAGAAAGAAATATATTGGTAACATTAATCAAAAGATTAGTTGCTTAGCAGGCAATGTGATTTTTGGGCACCAAAAACGATATGATGGGTTTCCTGTGGCTCACAAGTCCAGTAATCTACCATTGCACTAAATCCTCAAAGCCATCCATTTCTTTGTAGTCAAATTTATTTTTTCTATATATCTGGGGCTTCCTTATTATCACATTTATAGTATAAAGTGAAGGATAGAAAATGTTATTGATTGGATTTCTCTCTCTTCCCCCCCCCCCTTCTCCCAAATAAAAAAAACCCCCACAGTGAATGAATAAAAAGCTTAAATCAAGACAGGCTAACTGCAAGGCAAGCTAATAAGATGATCATATTTTGAGGAAATTTTAAGCTGGTTATCAATATTAAGAGATCATTAAAATTTAATACTGATTAAATAAAGTGGGGTTAAGGGGTAGTGTGCTATAACTTATAACTTTAACACCAGTGGTGATCAAGAACTAGCATTCAATTGTAATTATCTATTATTTAAGAAGATGTGGGAGTCCTAATTTTTGATAGGATAATGAAGCCAGATAATAGTGCTGGTTATTGTTTGGGTTGTATCAGATATACTTTTATGATAGGATAATGAAGCCAGATAATAGTGCTGGTTATTGTTTGGGTTGTATCAGATATACTTTTACTCTCCAAAATATTCTTTAGCACTAATGATGAAGATGAGGAAAATATTTTTTTCCATCATCCAGATTCTATAACTTGATAAATGGTGAACTATATTATATATTGGTATTAATTGCTTCCGATGTTATGTGACGTTCGAGCACGGAAATTCAGTTTTACTCCTGGCACTTTTGGTTCTCTAGCTTGTCACTTTGCCACTGTACTAAATCACACAGATTATTTATTTCATTATTATTGCCCTCCTTTTTTTTTAAAGGTAGCTTATTTTCTCATGAAATTTCTCCGGACAGTAGTCATGGCAATAATAATTCTATTTCATATCTCTGCTAATATTTTATTTTTTAAAAGAATAAAAATGCAGTTTTATTTTTTATTATTTTGAAAGAAAACAGTTATATCGTATATTATCTTGCATTACGTGAAGAGTTAAAAAAATAGTGAAATATACGTAGGTAAAAATGAAACGATTGCTTTTTATTACATATTTCAATTTTAAATTACCGATTTTTAGTTTTTTTCTCCCTCCACACCTTCAATTTCATTCCTTTTTACGTAGAAGCTAGGATGTGGTGATTTGAAGTATTCGATGTTTTTAATTGCTTTCACCTGGCTTATGACCTGGGTTTTGAAGGATCACGTCAACAGTGGAAAATTTTCAAATCTCAAGTAGATTTAAAATTTTAATTCTTGATATAGTTGGCTCTTAGCCAACCTGATAATAATCTGTAAATGGTGTATAGCTATTGTTACCTAGATGATTTAAGGGCGCGGGTTAATTTGCGTTGGTCAGGTATGCTTAATGAGAACAATACGATTGTTACATGGAACCATCTCCAAGGCTATTGCAAAACAGGTATCGCGCTTCTATGAATTTTATGTTTGGCTTCAACTACTTTGAATATTTTTATGCGTGGGCGCACACAAACGTATTAAATTAATCGTATGTAGAAAAAAAAAGGCATTTTGCAGAACTAATAAATAAAAGATCAAAAGGCTGATCAGATTTTAGATGGAATTAACAAGTGAAGAGTTATAGCTCAGTTCATCTTACAATCTTTTGCCTTATTAGGAAGTTCTAAGAAAGAGAGAGAGAGAGAGAGAATAAATTTTTGGTTCTTAATAATAGATAAAACAACCTTTAAATAACTTACTGCTAGGCAAATACCTTTTTCAATAATCACTCATAGAGGAATAGTGATGAAGAATTCATTCCTTGTCAGGTTTACCAAATGGTGATGGTTTGAGAAGTTTTCTGTTCCTGATTTACCCATTTACTAACATTTATGGAGTTTTATTAAATTTTCAAAGCCATTTTATTTGTGAAACTCTAGGAGTAGGTACAGGGTAATTATCAGAATATGAAAGTCTAAAGGTGTATTCCGTATAGAGATACAACATGAGAGTCATAAAGATTGCATCGTTCTATGTAAATATGATCCAACTGAACCTAGTGATTATCGCATTGAAGTCAAATACTCAGATGAACATATATCAATAAGTCCATTTTTTTTTAATCATGATTTTTGATACTAAAGAGGAACTATCAGATTTTTTAGGTAGAGGAACAATTGTTTCCAGATTTATCAATAGTACATTATCTTATACAGTTACAAGTAACAGTAAAAGTAGTACAAACACCATCTATGAAAAATGGAAAACGATTATTGGTGTAGATATATGAAGCTATTGTCAATATAAAATTGAAAAGATTGTATGAAAACACCCAAGATCACAGATACCTTTATAGGGTTTACTGCTATTTTATTTAAAAATCCAAATCTTTGGAAAATTGTTAACATTAGAGTGGCTCAAATTTAAACTCAGATGATATAGTTATAATAGATAGATGTGTTATCATTGAACCATGAAGCAACTTTGGCAATTGAGGAAATATGATTGTTTAATAAAGGCATTATATCATGGGTTTTACTTATGATGAAATATTTCAATTTTTGGTATAGTTGAATTATTTGTATTAAGACCAGATGAACTGCATGATTTGGCGCAATGGTATAGTGGCACATGTGGAATTTAATGAACATGGATCATACCTAGCCCTGGTACTTCTGACACTCAAACTTTTTATGAACTTTGATTATTTTTAATGGTTATATTGGAAATGAAATAGTTCAATATCCCAAAAAAGGGGAAAATAATTGAATGATCTATTGCTCAGAAGTTCTAGCACCAGAAAGGATAAAGCATGATCATGATCCATGATTTTGAGCTCTAGAGTCTGCTACTCTACATTGGACTAAATCATGCAAGACAATCTAATGATTTATTACTTAGGAGTTCTTAAGAAATTCCATTACCAGAAATGATAAAGCTTGGCCCAATCCGTGGACCTTGAGTCCCAGAATTTTCCATTCTAGCACTGCATCAAACCATACAAGCACCATATCAATCCAACTAGTCTTTCAGAAATATTTTGGAGATATCAAACTTGAAATATTTTACATTTACTCCAACCAGTAAGTGCTGAGAAAATGAAATAAATTTTGTTTTATTTTAATCATTATAAAAAAGTATCGGCGAATAGTCATCATTATTGTTTTCTTTGCAACTATTTATGGTAGTGAAGACTATAGATTAAAAAAAGGAATATATTTGAATTGTGACGGTACAGAAAAGTTTGTATTGGTTTTAGAATCAACATTAAGAACTAAGATATCTTGAAAGTTATTAAACCTCAAAATATAGAAATAAACTGATTTAACGAAGACTAATATATGCTTACACATTCTACTTTATTAGCATTTGCAAACTCTCCATACAGTAGCGCCATCCAGTGCAAGTCTTGGTAATCAATGGATGCAGGAAGGTTTGTGTATAAAATCCCCATCTAGTGTCTCCTCATTCTCCTAGCTTTATAGTTAACTAAATAAATAAAAAATGGCTGCTGTAGGGTTGCTTTAGATCGTAAGATCTACATACAGTGCTCTCAAATCCAAGGTTTCTCACTGATGAAAGCAACAAGTTAGAAACTAGTCCAGGGATATTGGATGAGTAGACACTGGGAATTATGTACCAACTTTCCTGCATCTAATGATTACTAAAGCTTGCATTGGATGACACTACTGTGTGGAATGTTTGCTACTGTTACTAATATATTCTTATGTAATTCAATCTGATCTGGCAATCAAAAAAAAAGTTAACACTATTTCATCAGCTTTCATGGTTAAAAATGTGAGGTGAAGAATCATTTAAATAAACTGCAAATAATTTCCATTTTTCTTTGTCAATGCAATCTATTTGTCATTTTTTTATCTGAAAAATAAATTGGTATTGATACAGGGAAATAGTCATTATTTGCCAATTTATTTAAATAATTTTTTATCCCACATTGAAGTATAGATTGGCATTGGTACAATAAAGAGGGCGTTGTTTACAAGTTTATTCAAATGATTCTTCACCCCATACTTTTATTTGTGCAAGCTGAATAAAAGTTTTTTTATATATATCAAAAGCAGTTTTCAATAAATCATTCAGTTTTGAATCTCAAGAAGTGCCGCTAGATACCAGTGGCATGAGCGTTACAACTATAAAATTAAAAAATTTAAATTTTTTGCTAATTTTTTGTTTGCAGGCTATAGAAAAATGTATTGTCATCAGGAATACATATGTGTGCAAAGTTTCAACTGTACTACAGATTTGGGACGTGGATGAAAATTGAGTAACAAGATTTTATTCTATCAGACTAAAGAAAGCAGAATATTTAATAAAATAAAAAAAAAACTATAATGATAGGAATATGCATTAGGAGCTGTTTTATTCACTCTATTCCAGAACTCTGTCTTGTAAGCTTAAGTGATCAATGGTTACATTTCCTGATTAGTTCAACTGTGTTCAATATGTAGTATTGGATTTAATGTTAGAAATAACTTAAAATGATGTAAAAAAAGGAACTCAGTTGGATTCCATCAAATAAAGAAATGAGGAGGGTTCAAGGAATATGGCTGGATACTATCATGAATGACCCCTGGTATACAATGTGTTCTTGTGAAAAGATGGCTGGTTCTCTCTCCAAGCAGCCTGCAGTTTCATCTCTGAATCAACCCTTAGGCTAGTTTTTATCACAAACATTTTGTTTTGAGCATATATGGATTATGTGTTACAATATGAAATCCAACTGTTTCATATCTTTGACATTTTCTTCAATGCCTTCCATGCCATCATGAAGTCTTCTTGCAAGCCATTTCAAACCATTCTTGCAACTATCATACCCTATTAGAATCAGTTCAAATATTACAATAGCAATTTTATCCAATCCAAAATAAAAGTTAATAATAGTGCATTTTTCTGTCCCCCATTAAAGTGCAAAATTCAGTCATATTTTATCTCGCAATTTGTCACCAGACATTCTAGCCCATAAATTTCCTGTGGTTAACAGCAATACTATGTTGCTGTAATATATGTGCTGATTCACTGATGGCTTTGCAGCAGCTTATAGAACTAGTTATCTACTATTTTTTCCACTGGCATACATTGTATGTGTATGTGGGTAAGAATGGAATAAGTAGCAAATGGCTAGAATGTACCAAGATGGCTGTTTCATCTCCACTATCAGCTCAATATTATTTAAGTTGCTATTACTATTCTTACATATTTTATTTTAGTTTCCAACCAGTAACCACCTAAACATTCACAGTAAATATAGCAACCAATATCTCTAACTGCTGTCAAGGCAACCTTCACACCTTTTAATAGCAAGAATGGAAATCCATTCTTACTAATGATCCATTGAATATATATGGACACTTAAAGATTGCAACTTGACTACAGAGTATGAAATATTGTTACAATGAAGTTTAAATAAACCTCTTTAAACATGAAATAAACATGTCACTATAATGCAGACTAATAAATAGTCATCTAAAACATTATTTAATGCAATACTTTTAAATTGCCCATGTATTATTTAGAAATAACAAGCGAAATAGTGCCTAAAGTTTAGGTGGTTACTGGTTGGAAACTAATTATATCATTATCCCAGATTAGCTTTAGGCACTATTTCGCTTGATATTTTATTTTGTATTCAGAATCAGTGTAGCACAGCTTTAAACATTGTTTTTTTTTTTCATATGTCAAAGCATTGACCGGGAAGCAAACCCAGGTCACTTGCTTGGAAGACAGCTATGCTAACTATTAAGACACCAACGCTTGACAGCTTTAAGCATTGTTACTAGTGTAATTCACACTTAAAACATTATTACATTATTATCACCACTTTCAACCGTTATTGATCCATAGCAGGATGAAGGTGTTTCTAAGTTCAATCCATCTTCTTTGATCTCTAGTCTCTCTTCTCTACATCACCTCAGCCATATTTTTCTTATTTCATTCATCCATCTCACATGTGATCTCTTTTTAGGTCTTTTACAATCTCTTGGAATCCAGTTTGAGATTTACAATTGTCCATCTGTTATCATCTCTTTTAATATATCCAGCCCAACTTCACTTCAATCTCTTCTTTCAGTGATATCAGTAACAGCTGTTTGTTCTCTCTCACATGTATTTCATTTTCGTTCTCTTCTTGTTATTCCTAACATGCATCTCTCCAACTTCCGTTAGTGGTCTGAAGTCTCTGTATTGTTCATTTGTTTAGTGTCCAAGTCTCGGATTCGTAAGTAAGAATTGGTAAAATGCATTTATTAAAAACCTTTTCAAACACGTATATTTCGTTTTAATAGTAAATTATTTCTGTGAAAAGCACTCTAATCGAGTTAAATTCTATGATTAATTTTATTAATGGATTACACTATATATATATATAATTTAAAATACAATGATTTCTGATTAATTACGACTCGTCTAATTGCTTCTCAATAAAATTTCAGTCTTAGAATTATTTGCATGAAAAATCTCTGCAGTCAATTTCTTGATGGATTTTGTTTACTCGGAGTTTTGACGTTTAACATCTTATTTAAATTTCAATTCTGATGGTTCGTTTTCACATTTAACGAATTCAAGAATTTTTATTTTTTAAAGATAAAAATCTACGTGAGCGAAGATAAAGTCTTAAATATTATCTTTTAATCTGTAGTTTGTGTTTATTATTATTTTGCGTAAAATTTTTATTATTGTGTTTTTTTAATATCTTATATTGATTTATATTTTTAAATAAATAAATATGTACTTCACCATTGCTTACGTCACTATATAAAATTAGGAACTACACTGAAATAGATTCCCAATTAAACATTAGTCCCATGGGAGGGAAAATTGTCCCTCTTCCCAATTCACTTTGTTATTTTTCTGGAACCAGTTATCAGTGACCCGAAAAGATTTTCTGAATACATGATCTTAACTATATGCAAATTTATATTTTAATCGCTTCCTGTTGTAAATGTAAATGGAAAAATATGAATTATGAATAGGTGCATAGAGATTTTGATGTTCGATACCCGTTTCTCGTTTACGAAGACTGAGGACATGCATGTGTACTGAAAGAGGTGGGCTGAGTTCGCGCCCTGGTAGATGGGTGTACTATTATGAAGTTAATAGATGGACTGATAAAAGAAGCAACAACAACAACAAAAAAAAACTTTGAAAGTGATTTATATATACCCTCTAATGAATTTAGTTTGAAAAATGTTTTCTATTAAATATATTCTCATTAAATGTTTAAAAAATATAGTGGTGATATATTGTTGTTTATATATATATACAGTATATATAATGTCGCAGTTGACATCTGGTGTTTTCCTCTTCAAAGCTAATTTCATTTTGAAACTCAAGAAAACTTGAGTTATTGATAAATAATTGAATCATATTGATAAAAGAAATTGAATTAAAGAATAATAAAAAAAGAATTTGAAAAATTAATATGATTTTATTGAAAGAAAATATAAGGGAAATATTGAAATTGAATTTATATTCACATCTTTAAGAATTCGTAATAAAATTATGTATAACTTTGCTTTTAAAAATCTTCAATTTCTTTGTCAGTTCCAGTTTATATATAGCATGTTTCTTTCGTTTCTTCTATTGAATTTTCTGTCTTTTCTCAAATTTCTGTTGCATATTTTCTCCGCAATTGTTCAGAAATTTTTTTTAAAAAGTTTAAGGATTATAGTTTGATCTTTAGTTGAAATTGTCCACTGATTAGTATTCTGGGGGGAGGGGGGGTTGGACTATTAACAAGATCTCGTTTGATTTCTTCAGTAGCTTACCAATTTGATCTCAAACTCTGTCTTCTTCCTTGTCTGTTTTATTACTATGTTAAAGATAGAAAGGCTGCAGATTATGATATTCTTTAAAATATGGTAATGATAAGTTAGCTTTATAATTATTGGAATTTTTCATACCAATATATGATGGAAGTTGTGCCCATATGATCTTAAAGATGCTTCTGTCGTTTCAATTTATTAAAATAAAGAGGCTATAAAAGATTGCAGTAATTAGTGTGGTATATTATTATCCACTATAGTAAACAGGCAAAACTCTCCATGCAGTAGTGCTACTCAGTGCAGAGTTTTTCCTGTTTTAATAACAATTACGAGCAAGCATAAGAAATGGTGATCATGTCATGTTTACTGGTTTAATACCAATCCTGCCTGATAGAATAGTGATGTCTATGGTTATTAAAGAACCAAAGACACCAAAATGTATGGATACTGGACTGAGTTTAGACCTATATGACTATATGAGCTTGGATTGAAAATATTATTGTGTTTTAAATTTTAGACTCATAATTTTATAGTTAAGTAGGAATAAAAGATGGCTGTTGGAGGGTTGCATTAGATTTCTAAGACATAGATGCCATGCTCTCAGATCCAAGGCTCCTCACTGATGAAAGCCATAAGCTAGAAACTAGTCTGGGGATATTGGATGAGTAGGTACTAGATAGGGATTTTATGCACAAGCATTCTGACATCCATTGATTACTTTGGCTTGCACTGAGTGGCACTACTGTATGGAGAGTTTAGCCTGATTTATTAACAGTTATGAGCAAGCGCAAGACATAATGATCATGTGATGTTTAGTGGTTTCCAATATAATAAGTGGGCTTTCAAGATTTTTATTAAAATAATCAAATGGTTTGTTACTCAAAATTTATACAAGAAATTTACATGAAGTCTGAGCACCAAAAGTGGCAAAATTGAACAGTGATCCGAGATCTTTGGATTGTAAAGACCACCATTGATTTTAATCATGTTGGATAAGGATTTGATTGAACAAGTTACTTCCAATCAAACGTGAATGACTATCAGAGGCACAGTGTGGTTTTAGAAAATAAAGAAGCACTATAGATATGGATTTTATTCTCAAATGCAAGAAAAGAGCCAGAAATGAAGGAGTGCTTATATATTGCTTTTATTTATTTGGTTTGATGGAATTAACCAAACAGATCTGCTTGAAATTAGTTAGGCATCCACTAAAGTTTGTTTATATTATACAGTTTGTACATAATGAAATGGGGTCAGTGCTATTGGTGGCAAATTTGAGTTAGGTAAGTTGAAATCTGTTGTTGAACAAGGATGTCTCTATATCATTGCTTTCCATTATTATGACAATGATCTTTGAATTTATTCTTGGATTGGTGGCTTCATCAAGGAGATTTGAGGGGGAGTTTTTAGTTTGAATTAGTTAAAAACATGAACTTAAACTTTGGCTTCTAGATTTACAGCCTGCAGTAATTGGGCGATCCTTGATAAATCAAATAATAGGTATTGAATGTATTCACTATTTTAATATAGTCTATAAAGTCTTAGACTTAGTAATTAATATTTATAAAAACTCAGTCAAGTAATCGTGGAAGATAATTAATTCTTCAGCAATTTTCAGCCTGGATGGATATCAATTTAATGAAGAGTGATTTTGAATATTTTGGTAGCTTTTTCAATCGAAATATGGATTTGAGCAGTGAGGTAAAGCACAGATCTCAAAGTGTTGCTACAGTATTTAACATTTTAATAAAACTGTTTCTTACAGTAGTGTAATATAATCATAGCAATTATATTGAAACAACCATTATTTGACTCAGCGTGGAAGCAATACTTGGACTGTCTATTGATCTAATATAAATTACATTTAAGAATTCACTGTAAGATTTGAAAAAAAATGATGGAAATAACATGAGACTAATCAGTAGAACTTGCTATTAATGCGCTATTATAAAGGCTTATCTTTGTTGGATTTGAAGGAAGTAAACAATTTATGTTCAAGTTGGACATATGATTTTAATAGGATTGTCATGAGCCATCTCAAGTATGAAATCTATGATATCAAAAGTTCTTGAGATTACAAATTTCCAGAGTGTAGGAAATAAAATCAATGCTACTCATATTTAAAGAGATGTTCTAATTATTATAAATTAATTGATTTATATTTACCTGATGAGAAGTTCATTTTTTTGCTTAATATCAGGATAACTGTGCAATACAATACTGCATTCAAGCAGTTAGAAGTGCTATATTGTTTGCTTTCATTGGTAAGATGTGGCTGATGAATGAATACAAT
Source organism: Epiperipatus broadwayi (assembly GCA_028023455.1). Lineage (NCBI taxonomy): Eukaryota > Metazoa > Onychophora > Udeonychophora > Euonychophora > Peripatidae > Epiperipatus > Epiperipatus broadwayi. Next base: position 236,935 of record JAQFVV010000369.1, on the reverse strand, counting down.
GGAGATTTACAAATACCATGCCATTGTTTTTAATAAGATGAAATAGCCTTCTGGCATCCATTGATTACTCAGGTTGGCACAGGGTGGCACTACTGTATGGATAGTTTTGCCTTGTTTATGAAGTAGATACATTGATCTTTAAAGTTTCAAATCTACATCTGGAATAAATGGAATATAATAATCTTTAGCCTGTTAAATGATTATTAATAATCGATAATGAACTTACTTAAAGATGATCATTATTATTGAATGCTTACAAGAACTTGGGCTATTATTATCATCATCATCAAAAACAGCTACTCATGAACAAATATGGCTATTCTAACTCCAAGAAAAAAATACTAGAGATGAATTTTCAATGAATATACAAATCAATCTGTGAGTTATAATTATATCTACATATACAAAATTTCTGATTCATTACTCTGTTTATTTGCTATTTTGTGATGCTGTCTTTATTTCTTCTGCATCAACATTTTCTTTTCAGAGGTCTTCATACCATGTTTAATTGTAGCTCTCCATTGTATCCCACCCTTGGCCATATCCTTCCAATGAAAACAATCATAATGTTAATCGAATCTTTTTTTTCATGAAAACTGCTCAAATTCACTATAAAATATTTTTTTTAGAAAATCTTGTGTAGTTCATTCACTTCACATATCCAGTCCTTTGATGATATGATTTTGCAGTAGTGGATTCTGCAATATCCAGAAAGTTGAAGGACATATGGATTGGCCTTATGATTTTGTCATCATATTTGTCAATTTTACAGAGCATCCTTGAATGAAATATTTCTAACTCCTTTATATTTTTATTGATAGGGGGCTAAGTTGTCACTTTTCACAATAAAGTAAAATAATTCTAGGTATAACTAATTTATTGGGATACTTACATTATTGCCTTGAAACACCCTATCTTGTAACTAAGCAACACGTCGAAGTTTGTTCTGCACTTTGTCATCTAAATCTACTTTTCCTACTTAAAGAAACTATTAACGTTTTAAATTGACTCGCATTCCCAAGTTAATAACTATCCAGGATAAAATTTGGTTTTTTCTCTCTTTTTAATAAACCACAAGTTTATGATGTGGTGGCATGGTATATGCAATTATATGTTGGACTATTTCTGTCATCTAATATTAATTGTTATTTAAATGTTTTTAGAAAAATTCAAACTATTTAAACTTTCCAAGTACACAACTTCTAAAACATCACATGTTCACCATTTCTTAGGCTTACACAATCTATTGAAATAGAAGCAATTCTTTCTGTGCAGGGTTTCCACCCAGTGCCATAGTAATCAGTGTATGCTCGAAGGTTTGGTCATCAAAATCCCTATCTAGTGCCTATTCATCTGATCCTCAACCTAATATTTGTGGCTTTTATTATTGAGGAGCCTTGAATCAAGATCTAGGTGCATTGCTCTCAGATTGATGAAAGCTATAAGGTAGATAGTAGTCTGGGAATATTGGATAAATATGCACTACATAAAGATTATGATGCACAAACCTTCGAGAATTCATTGATTACTACGGTTTGCACTGGATGCCGCTACTGCATGGAGTTGCTTCTGTTTTAACTAAACAACTTGAATTATACATCAGCTAAGAAAAATGTCAACAAACAAAAATATAAATTAGCAAACAAGCAAATAAAAAAAACCCATTACAATTTTCAAATTTTATGATATTCTTGGAGCACTTTACTCGGTTTATGTTGAAAGATCATATACTTTATTTTTCCTTTATTATCCTTTCAAAGTTGGTGTATAATATTTTGCTTAATAAAATATTTCCTGAGCTTAATGCTAAAGGTTTTGCAAAATTAAACCAAAAGATCACTATTATGTTTCTATAAGAGAAAAAAGTTAATGGGGAAGAAGAATATTACCCAGAGCATATTTTAACCGTGACAAGAGTCGGACATTGTACCATTTTCTTTATTTAAAATTAAAAATATAGTAGTTATTTTATTTATTACTATTCTTATCGCTTCAATGAATGCTTGAGTGAACCCACAATAAAATATTTACAAATGTATCTCCTCAATTTATTACTAATAACTATATTATTGGGTTTTTTTTAAAATTTTGTTTATACTATAATCTTAATTTATATAAGTATACTATATATATAAAATGTCTGTTATGTATATGTTGAAAAATACAACTTGAAGTTCAATAAACAATACATATTCAGTTATAATCACTGTTTATCACCAAAATATGACCTATTATGTGCTATATATATATATATATATTTGTATATGAGAGGGGCTTTGAACAAAATAGCATAGTTTGTGGCTGTACTGTACATTCATCATCACCCAGATTATTTATGTAACACTGCTTTTTCTTCTTCAAGTATTAATAGCCTGACCAGTGACAGTATTAGCATAAGAATTGAACCTGAGCCATTAGATTCATGAATATTGAATTTTAAGATTATGCTTTAACCAACTTGGTCATAATTGGTTAGACACATCACTTTAAAATTCAGCGTTCGTGAATCTAATGGTCCAGGTTCAATTTCCTTGCTAGTACTCCCTACTGATCAGACCAGCAATACCTGAAGAAGAGGAAAATAATGTTAAATATTAATACTTGGCTGCAGACAGGAATTTGATGATAACTGAAAAGATACCTTTTGGAGACTTTAAATGAACTGAGCTGGGCAATTTCCTAAAGTCCGTTCATTACATTCTTGTTGGTGCAGCTGTTATTATTATTTGATTATTCATATAGGAACATGGATAGACTGCTCACCAACACACATTAGCCAGTATGGTTAGTTTATTGGCTTTTTACATCTGAGTTTAAGATCAAGAAACCCCATGGTCTTTCTTTCCAGTTGCTTGATAGCTCTTAACTGAAATGTCAGTTGAGTTTTCTTGATGAGAGAATAAATGTATATGCGAATGAAAAATTTTTTTTCTACATGTTTATAATCATGGTAGACAAAAATAAACCATGTTCCTTATTCCCAGGATGCTGGCCAAAGGTGGAGGATGCTAAAAATCCCCTGATTGTGGACCCTGGCTTCCATTTGATAATGATGTTTTATTTAGGTACTTACAACTGCAGATCACTTTCAAGTGAAAGAAGATTGCAATAATCGGAAGAACTGTCTTATATTAAATGGGACCTTTATTGGACTTTGTGAATTAAAAAATGGACATGTACTCTACTACAAAGCCACAAATATTGGAAGTACAAGTGGAATAGGATTCATTATAAATAAAAAATGAAAGAACTACATCGTGAAGATTGATGGTGTATCAGATAGAGTGGCAAAATTAATTATTCAACTTAATTTCAAATACCAAATGCAGATAATTCAAGTTTATGTCCAACAAGTTCTCATAGTGATGAAGTAATAGAGGATTTTTATATGGATACATAAAAAGCTTTTGATCAGACCAAGTAACATTTTAAAATTGTTTTGGGAGACTTTAATGCTATAATTGGTAAACAATGGAAAGATAAAAGTGTTGTAGGTAAATTTGAATAAGATAATAGAAATGTGAGAGTTTGCAGAAAAAGAAAAACTTTTATATTATAAATTTTTTTTTTTTTTTAGAAAACTATTAAAAGGAAATGGATGTGGAAGCATACAAATGACGGTACAGCGGAATTGGATTATATTTTGACTAACAGAAAATACATATTTCAAGATTGTAATGTTGTTAATAAATTCAACACAGGACGTGATCATTGATTAGTAAGATGTAAGATATGTGTTAATGCAAAACTAGAGAGACAAAAATTATTAAGGAAAACAATATTTACAGTTGATATTCCTAATCTTCAGAAACATTCCAATGAATTTAAAATAGATCTTGCAAATTGTTTTCAACTATTAATAGATTTTGCACGATTCAGATTTGAATGAAATTAACAGGAAAATAATTGATATACTTTTAAAACTGCAACAAAGATATCTGATGGTAAAAAGCAAGTAATTGACTAATAAAATTTCTATTGAGACCAGAATTTTTGAAGAAGAAAATGACTATGAAAATGATACATTAAGAAGGATTGAATATCTCGAATTTTGTAAAATGATGTGAAAAAGAGTTGGTAATGATATAAGAAAATATAATTGTGAAGTAGCAATTATAGAAGAGAATAAAAGTTTTAAGAATGTAAAGCAACATTTTGGTATTCATAGGAAAATTATATCTGCAATAAGAAAAAAAGATGGAACTATTATTAAAAAGAGAGATGATATCATGAAATGGGTAGAAGAGTTATATCAAGAATTATATAGTAATAAAGAACAAATACCTCCTACAACTACTATATCTTCTGAATTGCTTAGAATTTTGAATGAAGAATTGAGACATGCAATTAAATTTATGAAGAAGAGAAGGGCTAGGTAATGATGGAATTATAATTGATATCATAAAAGAAGCTGATAAAGAAGTAGAATTTTTTTTGGCAAAGTTATATAACAAATGTCTAAATGATAAAGGGGTGCCAGATAAATTGGAAGAATACAGTATTATTATTTTAAAAAGGTGATAAAGGAGATATTAGAAATTATAGACTTATCAGTCTCAAAATTAATTACAACTCATCTACAGTAAACTTTGAATTTCAACCAACCAAAGGATCAAGCTGGATTTTAAAGTGGTTTTAATATAGTGGATTATATCTAAGTACTGTGAGAAGTTATAGAAAAGACCAATGAATATGAGTTTCCATTATGCTTTGGATTTGTAGATTATGAAAAGGCATTTAATTCTATAAGCATTTCTTTAGTGATTAAAGCATTGGATCACCAAGGTATAGTTCCAGCATATTATCATATTCTGAAAAATATTTATAAAACTGCAACAGCAACAATTAGATTACATAATGATACTAGGAAAGTTAACATTGAGAACGGTAAAATATAGGGTGACTTATCGCCAAAACTTTTTACAGCAGTGCCACAAGAAGTATTTTGTGGGTTAAAATGGAAAGCTAATGGAATAAAAATAAATGGAGATTATTTAAGTTATTAGATTTTGCAACTGATGTAATTGTTTTTGCAAATAATGCTTAGGAGCTTCAGGAAATGTCGCAAGAGTCTTAATCAGATGAAAATAAAAAAGTAGGTAAATCTAGAAACTAAGAAAGTGGAAGAATGCAATAGTTTTTGTTTTTAGCCGAGAGGTCAGCGCAGCAGCCTTGCAAGCAAGCAGTTGGTTGCAGACGGTTGTTCCGGGTTCGCCTCCCGGCCGATGCTATGACATATGGAAAAAATAAAAACAAAAATTCTATCGTTAAACCTGTATCGCATCTAATTCCCGATTCGTTAAACTGCATACAAACAGTCATAAAAATCGAAAATAAAGGTGGAGCTAGCATATATACTTCCGTACTTTATTCATTCCCTCTGTCTACTAATACATAATCTATTGCGTGAAATATATTATTTTTAGATCTTGTAAATTTCCAATGCTCACATTCACTCTCTGATAAAAAAATTTCAAAAGCTGTTCATTCTTGTTATACAAATCATCAATTTCTTCTATAGGCCCATTCATATTCCCTATAAACATTATTGTCTTCCCTCTTTTTGTTTAAACTCTGTATATCCTTAAATAGGCATTCCTATATGTTACTATTCCAGTCCATTATACTTTGACTATCTCGCTAAAGGAATAGCCGCATCACATCGCATCATTATAGCACTTATAAATTGAATATTGCAACACCAAATTTAGTATCTGATTTTGTTTTAGTTTACTTTTTATATTTACCATTTACTTATATGTTCACCCAAGTGGAAACTATAAACAATAGCCCCCCCCCCCCCCATTTGTTTGAAAAGTAACGTTTTGTCTACAAAGGAAAAAAATATTTTAGAAACAAATGAGGAAGTTTATATTATTCTGCTGGTTTTTTCATGCATAGCCAAAGTTCTGGAAATCAATCTGAAATAGACTGGAGGTCCAATTTTATTAAATACCCCCCTCAGTTCACCTTTTATTTTATTTAAAAAAATATTTGACCTGTTTTTATATTTCTGGTTGCAAATGGAATAGAAAATTCTTTGGTGACAGAAAACTGTAGGAAATATTACTATTCTCCGTCGCTTATGATTTATTAGCTGTCAGAATTGTTTTTATGTTATTTTATGATTCATTTGTTATTTCTCGCACTATTTTTTACTCTCTTTCACTTCTAGAAAATGTCAGAAATGAATATAAAAATTTGTCAAAATATAATCATTTTTAAAATTTTAACTAGAACTTGATTAATATAATTATAAGAATTTGTATGTGTCTTTTGAAAGGTGCGTAAGCGGCTCGTGGTCTAATAGCTACTAAATCCGCCTGCCGTTTGTAAAACCTGAGGTTTGAATCTAGTCAATTTTGGAATTTTGTTCAGGTAATTGAGGGTTTCCGAACATACTAATTATTTTTCTTTTAAAAAAAATAGTCTATAATTAACAGACTTTCTAGTTAAAAGAATGATTGAATGTTTTATCGTTTGTGGTTCATAAAAAATTTGAATCGGCCATTCTACTATTGCTCTAAACATTCAGGGCACACCACTTATTGGCTACTAAAAGAAAAAATCATTAAAGCCCTCAACATTTTGCAGGAGATTAACTTGTTGAACATTGTTCTATTCTTCATAATTCTACCATGAAAGAATTTGCAAAGATAAATGGATTTTTTTTCAATAAATTTGGGATATTTCCGTCATAGCAAATCCAGCTAATTATTCAAGATTTTGTGAAAGATTAATTTGTTGAGTATTGTTCTATCCTTCATATTTGTCTTTTTGATGATAATTTAAAATATAAGTGAAGTTCTTTTCCATACACTTGGAATTTTTTCCTCAAAACATCTGGTTCTTAGCCAAACTAGTTAAACATCCAATATTAGTCAGTAAATGGTATCTAGTTATTTTTGCTAGATGGTAAAATAAAAAATAGAAAAATACCCTACTATTCACCTCCCAACAATTGGCATGTTTGATGAAGATAGCTGTGTTTTTCATTGATTCTCTATGAGGGGCTATTGAGCAGGTCTGTTGCTTACAGTCATCAATTTATTAAAAATGTAAGGTACCATTTTATCTTTTTTATTTCATGGATATCTCACAAGAAAATGTAAACACATACAAATAATAGATATTTCTTTTAAGTCAAATAATTTTACTTTTGGGAAATATATGTATTCAAGCACGAGTGCGTGTGCGGCACAACTGTTCCCAAAAGCTATTAATACAAAATAGCTAACTAAAAATAATAAACTAGCTGAGCGCTTTCAAAGGATCTTGCTTTCATAATCATAGCTTGCTAATACATTTAATGATATGTAAATATGCTAATTCCATTTTTTGATAAAGCAAAGCACATGTCCTTCCTGTTTATGGCATCGTCTCGTGAGATGAATAAAGCCTCTTTGATTTTTCTTTTGAGGTCATGTCTCTCTCTACACACGATTGTGGGATTGTGCACCAGAGCACAAGTCACCACGAGTGCATTCCGGACAATCCCACAATCGTGTGTAGAGAGAGACATGACCTCAAAAGAAAAATCAAAGAGGCTTTATTCATCTCACGAGACAACGATGCCATAAACAGGAAGGACACATGCTTTGCTTTATCAAAAAAATGGAATTAGCATATTTACATATCATTAAATGTATTAGCAAGCTAGGATTATGAAGGCAAGATCCTTTGAAAGCGCTCAGCTAGTTTATTATTTTTAGTTAGCTATTTTGTATTAATAGCTTTTGGGAACAGTTGCGCCGCACACGCACTCATGCTTGAAGATATTTCTTTTGTTTTTGTATAAATATGCAAAAATTGTTTGGTCAAAGAATTAGTTCAAAATCAGAGAGAGAAAGAAAGAATGTGAATGCATAGATTTAGATTTATAATCAAACATGGTAGCTGACTGCCCTCCCGTATCAAGTCTTTCTAAATCTGCTGAATATTTCAACAGGTTGATATTTCCATTGTTTTCTCTGGTGGCAATTCTTGTTAAATGTTCAGCATTTAATTTTAATATTCAAACCTTTATTTTATATTAGAATCCAATAAATTGGGCTTGATTTGTTAAACATATTTAAACTTTGTTAGTATAGAAAAAAAAAATTATAAAGCAAAATACATAATGAGAACAATTACTTTTTTCTTATTGGCTGATTATTGTAACGCTAGTGAAAAAATAAAGTAACAAAATCTTTGTTGATTGAATTTCATTTCTAAAATGTTAATGAATTAATGTTTAATCATCATAAATTTGTGAAATTCTGCTTCAAAATTTAAAATTATATTTATAATTATTAAAATATAAAATCTCTGTACTACCGTGTTTAGCAAATCATTACTGATAGTAATTTCATTTTTATCAGGGATAGTTTGAATTTTTAAAAAGAAGACATATTTGATTAAAATCAAAGTGTAATAATGTATACTTTTGTTTTTAAATAGCTATTATACAAATATTTTATAAAAATAATCATAATTATTTGAATAAATTAGAGAAAAGATATAATTTTTTTGATAATTGCTACCAAGGAATCGAGATATAATTACAACGTGACTGTCCTCTATCATTCAGCAATCTTGTAGGTTGGGTTTCGGTTCTTTTGTAATTAGTAGATTAGAGTAGACTTCTGACCTTTTGAGTTTTTTTTTTTCAATTAAGAAATAGATACATTTTTTGCTAACAAAATATAACCTTCCCAGCTCCATTTTAGTCCCCTTAATTTTTATTTCATGATAATCTCTTCTTGTTACTCCCAATATACATCTCTCTATATTTCATAGAATGAGCTAGAGTTTATTTATTATTCTTTTGGTGTTTAAATTTCATATTTATACAAAAGAACTGGTAAAATAGAATCATGTTACTATTTTGTGTTCATATATGTATATTAAGGGCCTCAAAGTGCAATCATAATGGAACTACTTACTATGTCTGTAGTCTGAGTTTGAATCTAGATTAAGTATTTTTTTTTAAAATAAGATCTACAATTTTTTTTGCCCATCCAATTCATAAACAATCTAGCTAATCATCTAATATTGGTTGATAAATGAATAACTAGCTATTTTAGTTGGAATGTAAAACAAGGAAGAAAAACTGATCAATCCTACCGCCATCACCACCATCCGGAAATTGTCAGCCTAGAAATACTAACTTCTCCCTTACTAGTATTTTATGCCAGCCTATTAAACAATAAATCTTTTAATGGATTATTTAAAGACTGCTTACTTGGTTCAATATTTATATAGTATATATTTAAAATGATATCAACTCCAATCATTGCGCATAACACATTTTCTTATTATGCATTAATAATTTGATATTTAAGAAAAGTAATAAAGAAAGTTTTAGAAATTAAGACATATTAATGTTCTATCAGTTCCATATATAATCTTTGTCAAGATTATTACAGTTATTCTACGGTGAACTTTAGTTTTCATTCGATCACAGGGTCAAGTTGGATTTAAAAGTAATTTGAACACAGCAGATCACATTATACCATTATTTTTGGGATTGATAGATTATGAAAAAGCATTTGATTCTATAAGCATTACTATGGCGATTAAAGGCTTAAATCGTCAAGACATGATCACATCCTGATGAATATTTATTAAAATGTAGCAGCAGTGATTAGATTAAGCAAGATTAATATTAATAAGGAAGAATAACAGAGTGATTTCATATCTCCAAAACTTTTATAGAAATTTTAATAGAACAATTTTCTGGATTGAAAGGAGAAATCAAGTGGGTAATGGTATATGGACTTGGTTTTATGGATATGATCAGTTTGTTTGCAAGAATGCACAGATCTTCAGGAAATGTAAGAATTATTGAATGAAGGTAAAAATATAGCATAAAAAATGAATGCTAAAAAGACTAACGTTCAGTGAATTTTCTTAGAAAATGAAGATAAAGATTGTTAATCTTGAATTAGAAGAAATTAACAATTATAAATATCTTGGTTAGATTATTAATGCATATGGAAACACAATGGATGAAATTTCTCATAGAATTAAACTTGGATGGAGTCTTTTTGATGGAAATAAGTCAGTATTAAAAGAAAATATGCCTAAATGTTTGAAAAGTTTTTAATATAGATGTTTACCAGTTCTTATGTATGGATCTGAGATTTGACATGTAATAGAAAAACAATACTAGACACTTTAGTCTATTCAGTGAAATATGCAAAGATGTATATTAGGAATGACAAGAAGAGATCAAAAATGAAATATGGATGATGTAACAAACAGAATCACATCATTGAAAGAATTAAGAATCTGAAATAGAGTTGAACTGGATATATTGTTAGAAGAAATAATAAAAAATCCATATGGCTTTGTTGCTCGGGAGTTCATAAGAAGTTCAAGAGCCAGACTGCAAGTTCCAGAATCGATCCTGAGACCTTCCAATCCCAAGTTGGACTCTTTACCAACTGGCCAAACCGAGCAGGCATTAGAAGAAATGATAGTAGATAGACAGTTGAAGTCATAAACAGGATTTCAAGAGATTGTGAAATATTTAAAAAAAAAAAGATCTTATGTAAGATGGACATATCAAATAAAGAAGCTTGTTATAAGATATAGAGAAGTTAGGGATTGGTTAAAATGGATTAAATGTGAAGAGAACTTCATTCTGCAGTGGATTAGCAACAATTGGAAATGATGACGACATTGATATAAAAGTACTCTACTTATTCATTACAATGAGAATTTGTTGTGCATAAACCTGAATTCTCTGCATTTCATATCTTTCATTATGTTTGATACATCAGCAATCTCTCCAGTATCATTTTTTTGAAACAATGAATTTCATTTCACTTGTGCTTTTAAAATATGTGTCTTTGTATATATCTACTTTTCAAATATATTGTCTCTTTATCTTATAACTTCATAAAAAGTTTGTATGCTGTTGTAGATAGTCAAATCATCGAATGGATCCCAGTCAGAGATTCTTAGCACCATCTGCTTCTGTCGTTGGTTGACGACTTTATGGATTTTAAGAGAACGCTGTAGCACCATTTGTTAACTATTTTGCTATAGATTTAACCATATAAAAAGCATTAAACACGGAACATGCATATATATATGTTATTTTTAGAAACTATAATTAGATTTTTTTAAAATAAAAATTAATTTAAAAAGAAAGAGATTTATATATCCTTTTTTTAAAAGTTAATTTTCGTTCACAAAGTGATACACATATCGTTTTATGAACGAAATAAAACTAATTTGTTTAGAGTGTCGCTGGGTGTTGAAGTGGAACAAATTATTATTGAATTCTGTTACCATGCAAATCAGTTTTAATATCCAATAGCCGCTCTTTTTCTTCGTAACTTCATTAAAAATAATCATTAAATGCGGACAAGATTGTTTTTTTATTATTCTGCTATTTCTCTGATTTGATTCAATCTCATAAACTCTGTTGCCGTAAAACGGTAGAGGATAAATGATAAGTGTGACTGAAATATTGTTTTTAGTAATAGAATTTATAGTCTAATTAAATGTCCTTTCGAACTGATTTGCGTTTTTAATTATTTATATGCAATTAACTATGTAATTAAGTAGAATTTTAATTTCATTTAGTACTTGCTGTAGAAAAAAAAATCATTTGAATCAGAGGGGAAAATACTTTTTGCAAACCCGACAGCCGCATAAACTAAGTCTATTATAATCTTCTTATATTCTCCCTCCCACATTCACATCAGCCAATAGTTCTATAACCTTAGCAACCGAGATCAGTTTACACAGAAGTGAAAGCTTTCCAATACATTTGTTTAAATTTTTAATTAATACAATACGCTTCAACGCATAAAGGCGAAATTACTAAATTCTAAATCTTAATATTGGTTAAGCGCTTTAGCCAATATTAAGATTTAGAAAGGCGAAATTAATACATTGTACATGCAGGCTTAACACCTGCATTTATATATGTAATGTATGCGGGATTCGAACTCAGACTTTCACACGATCCACAACTCTCAGTGCCATTAAAGTATGAAGATTGGCTATCTTAATATAAAGCTGAGTACAGATTGTATATATTTGTGTGGAGATGGTAATCTGGACCAACTGATGAGTGCTGGTTTAGCACGAAATACCTTATTGGTGATTATTTATCTTTTCAACATGTGTGTGATCAGGTGGGTCAGCAATATAAGATGGTACTGAGAGTTGTGGGTCGTGTGAAAATCTGAGTTGGAAAGGCAAAATTACTAAATTCTAAATCTTAATATTGGCTAAGCGCTTTAACCAATATTAAGATTTAGAATTTAGTAATTTCGCTTTTATAGGTTGAAGCGTATTGTATTAATTACGAAGAACTGGTGAAACAAATTTTATTATTAAATTTTTAATGTAAGTTCTGTCTTAAAATCAACGTCTTCTTCACACAATTGTCGTCGTCGTCCCCCTCACTTTTTTTTCCAATACATCCTTCATAGTTTTTAGTAAAGCAACATTTATCATTTGTATTTTTAATCATTAAAATGTTGGTGATTACTTTTAAAACACTCCCATTTTTAAATCTTATTTATCTATTTGAATTATTCTTGCCTTTTTATTCCAAAGTGTTTTTACAGTCTAAATTTTTTCAATCTTCTTGGTTACTTATTCTACAAATGAGTTCTTATTTTTTAGTTTGTTATCATTTTCAATCACTATCAATTCACTGTAGAATGAAGATCCTTGAATTCAATCCATTTTTTCTAATCTATACCCTCTCCACAAATTTTCTGCAAACTTTACCTTATCTCTTTCATTCATCTCAAATGTGGTCTTTTTCTAGAGCTCTTACAATCTATCTGGATCTAATTTAAGATTTCATTTCTCCAATTTATCATCTCTTCTAATGTCTTTTCCAGCTCAGTTCCATATTTCAGACTTCACTCATCCAGGTATTTTGCTTTTGATAAAACTTGTAGCTTAAATCTTTCAATACTTTGATGTGCGATCTGCATTTTTTATATTACTCTTCTATCATTTGTTCTTCAAATCTTAGATTTATACATAAGTCCTGGTAAAACATTCATTAAAAACCTTCCTGGCATACAATCATAGTAAATTATTTCGATCAAAAATGTTTCATCCCAGTTTAATTCTATACAGCTAATTCTGTTTTTACATGTTAGATTGCTTCCTGAAAATTATGTATATAAAAAAAAAATTGTGTGAAAAAAATACATTGTATATATGGAAAATTAGAAGATTGATTCCAGACCTAACAAATTAATGAAATAAACCGTATGAAAAATCTTGTAAGAATCATATCTTTTTTGTGTGCTATCAAATTTTATTTCATAAACATCATTTGAAAATCAAAAAAATGTAATAATTTATGAACATGAAACTTACATGATCTGCCCAAGTTTCATGTTCATAAATTATTACATTTTTTTGATTTTCAAATGATGTTTATGAAATAAAATTTGATAGCACACAAAAAAGATAAGATTCTTACAAGATTTTTCATACGGTTTATTTCATTAATTTGTTAGGTCTGGAACCAATCTTCTAATTTTCCATATATACAATGTATTTTATTCATTGTACTTTCTGACAACTGCATACATTTGCGCATGATTGCAATATCACTGTTATCACTAGAAGTTATGATATCACTGCAAAATTTAACTTACCATCTATTAAATTTCAACAAAATTACTAAATTGAATCTTCCTTTAACTTTTTTTTAACACCAACAAGGTATACTTTTTAAAAAAAACCTAATGTCAAAATGCAAACAGAGCATCAACATGAATACTAACAAGGTATTTCCCCTTTCAAAACAAAATGTCAAAAATGTTAAAATGCAGACAAGCAAATTTCCCCATTTGCAGAAATATTGCCAAGAAAAGAAATTTTTTGAAAAATAATGGGAAAGAAAGAGTTAGAAACTTTTTTAAAATCAAATGAGATAATAATAAATTGTTTTTCTTAGTGTTTTGATTGATAGTGTTATTTCAAAATCATTTAAAATTTTTTTGTGTAAAAACAGAATTAGATGTAATTAATTTCATCCATTAAGTTTTCATCCATATTAATAATCTAATGTAGGTATTTAAAGTTGAGTATTTCTTCTAATTTATAGCAATTTTTTATATGTAGTGAAGTCACAATATGTGCTGTATCAGTATATACTACTTTCAGTTATATGATATCCAGAAAAAAATGTAAAAACAAAGATGAAAATATTAACATTTATAAATTTAATAAATTATGTTGTAAATCAGCTGCTATTTTCCCATTTCAGAGTGCTACATGTGGCCATATTTAGTAATAATATTTTTTTTGCTTATGTTGAAAATGTATACATTTTATTCTTCGCTTTATTATCTTTTTTGAATTTGTTGGGGTATAACATATTAAAATGTTTACTAAGCATAAAAATCTAAAAGTTATATATCTTTCTTAATCAATAAAATGAAAGTTATTGATTTAGCAATGACATTAAAAAAATTGGGTAATGCTCTTGCTATAAAATTTGAAGAATCTGAAATGGGTGACAAATAGGAATGACTATATTGATTCTAAAGTAAATATGGATTTAAAAACATCAAAGCAAATAGGCAATTTGTGGATAATGAGAATGCCATTATATTTCTATATCGGTAAAAAGGCTATTCAAGAAAAAAGATTATTGCCCATATTGTGTTGAATTGGAATTGGAAGTCTGATATTTCACTATTCATTTTATTTTTAACAAAAATAAAAATACAATATGGTTTTTTGTTGTTGATACTATAATTTTAATTTATGTATGGAAATTATGCAAATAAAAAAACATCTATATTATATATGTGTGTTGAAAAATACTATGTGCATGTACGTCAGTAAACAATATATATCAACAAAATGGGAGCTATTACATGTGGTATTTGATGTACATGAGGGAGCTTTAGCACAAAATATAACAGATATTACAGCTCCAATATGTATATTCTGACAAAGCATTAATCATACAATCAATCACTTTAGTATTTAATTTATCCATAGCTTTCCAATTTAATCCATAAAATAAATCCTTGTTCTTAATGTTACCATCAGTAATCACTGCAGTTGCCTTTTTTTAAATGTTCAATTTGTGGACATAAAATAATATATATATTTGTTCTCTATTAAAAAAATTAGTAGATAATAACCCTCATTTATCATCATGTGTTTTGGCATATTTCTTTTAGCACAGTATATTCTAGCTTTATAACCTTGCATAGTTTAGAGCAGAAGTTTAACAGCAGATTCCAGAGATCCGTAAATGGCGACTTCAATTCTATCATTTTCAGTGCTCAAATTTTTTATGAATTCCTGAACAATAAAACCATTCAATTCATTTTTTAATATTTAGGAATTTCATCATAGATTTTAGCAATGAATATCAGGAGATGGGTAAGCTAAGGGCATGTAATGTCTTTTTGACTTTGAGTAAGCTAAGAATCAGGTGATATCTCGTTGATTTTGTCCCAATTTTGGCCAAAGAATAAAGATCCCAAAGATTGTAAAAAAACTAATGCCATCACAATACATATAAACTAAACCAGCTTCTGATCTTTATAACTATGCAAGCAAATAAGTTTAAATCAAAGAAATTAACAAGTTTTTCAATTGGAGAGGTAATTTGATAATATTACAAAAATTTAAGAAGTGGGTGCTAGATGAAAGGTGCATTAGATTCCAAGTCCAAATGCACTTTTCAAAAATAAAAATAAAAACTTCCTATTGATGAAAACCATAAGCTATAAACTAGTCCAGGAAAGTTTGAATAGGACAGTACTGGATAAAGATTTTGTAAGCATTACTATCTATCATGTGTTGATTACCAAATCGTGCACTAGATGGCATAAAAGTGGTAAAAATAAAAGAATTTGCTAATGAATGCTGTCTGGTTAAAAAGATAGTCACTTTGATAAATTATGGGAAATATTATATTTTTGTTATTTAATAAAATCATTATTCCAAATTTGGAATCATGGTTGTTTGAATCAAAGAAGATTGGAAGAAATCAATGTATCCAAGTTCAAATAGTGGCAATACTTGGAGTTATTTTTAAGTACTCGTTAAGAAGAAATTTCCAAGTGACATTTGAATTTTCATGTTAGCTTTTAAAAATTATTCATTATGAGGAAGTAATTTTTAAGAAGGGTAGTTAGTTGTTTTTTTTTATTAGTCAAACACAATTTCTTAATTTTTAGTTCTTTCCTCAAATTTATTGTTATTAGCATGCTCTAAAAATTGGATCGTTTTTTTACGAGATGCTTTCTGTACAAATTAACTCTTTACGTCACATATTTTTCTACTACTGACAATTTTTTGCTATTATTAACCTCAAACAACCCTCTGGTTCATCAATTAAACTATATATAACTTCGACAAAAAATTCTTTTCATGATAATTCTGTATTGGAATAACACTCATCTTTTTTGATCAGAATGTTTTATAGCTGAACAATTTCCTGCAGGCCAATTTTATTTAAATAAATTATTCGATATACTATAAAATAAAATATCTTCATATAACAGCAATAATTGTATATATATAATAGCAATAATATAGAAAAGCTTTTTTCCGGCAAATATTGATTTTTGGCCTTTTCAATGTGTTGGAACTATTTTGCAATTAAAATGAAAATAAATATGTTGATCTTATTGAAAAAGTTGTATAAGAACAAATACCCTAATTATTTTCATAAGTTGTAAATAAATTATGACTTAAATAAGCAGAACTTAAATTATATTATTCATGAAGTAACTAAGTCCACATATGTAATTTAATTGAACATTAAAATAGATTTGGTATAAGAAATTGGATATTGTTTGCAAGTTTGTTTAAAAACATAGTTTGGGAACCTTATTTGTAATTATTACAGCAATGTAATTGTATTTATTTGTTCCAGGGTTAAGTTTCTAAGAACAAATTTCTTTTTTTCTAAAAAAAACAACACTTTTTTTAATCTCTCAAAACTATGGTGTATGAATTATACCCTGCCCCCTTCCCCTTCAAATAATATTGCAATAAACAGCAAATGTCATAATAAACTTTTAGTGTTAAATTATATAACGTTGTTATATAATCATTTTTCATATTATTAATTATGTAATATATTCATCAATTATCTTCTAGAAACAGAATGAAAAAAAGAAAAATTGCCTGCTTTTTAATTTTACAAAAGGAATTCTTTCCAGAAGTAGAATAGTATCTTAATAAGGCTATTAAAAAAATTGTAGTCTTTTTCAAAGACTGGATTTTATTTTTAATCCTCCACAGACAGTATATTTGAACCTTTCATCTAAACAAAGTGGATCACAACCTTCTACAATACTGGACTGAAATATAATCCTAGTCCTACATAGATAACAATCAGGCTTATTTCTCTCATCTATCAAAGATAAGATCTACAATAATTTTAAATAACAGAATTTGGAAAGTTAACTGGCAATATATGGAATTGTGAAGGGCAGTTTCTTTAGCAGCAATGAATATTCCACCTCTTTTGGAGAAAAAAATACCCCTATTAAATTTCTAAATTTGCTATCTAATATTACTATGGGAAGTATTACAGGAGAAATATTGCTGGTATACTCACATCTACTTTTGTGCCGCAACTTTTTGCCCTTTCACATATTTTTTCATCAAATATTAAAGGACAAGTTGTCTCACAGGAAATATATACCAAGCTATTAAATTAACTAGATTAAATTTAAAAAATAATTCCAAAATATACTTTTATCTTTTACAAATACATTTGTTTCCTTCAAACAGTCAAAGAATTGGGATTTCTTGAGCATACAATAAGTAAATTTTCTTTTTCAGATACAACAGTATAGTTAGCTAGATTTGGTCTTTCTAGATATTACTGAAGTCTTCCCAGCAGATTCAAAATCACGTATGAATGCTATATTAATCTATTTTAAAAATGGAATTTAACAGTCTCTATCTTATGTTGATTGTTTATGGCCAACACAAACTTTGGACATATAATTAATGGTTATTGAATTTATTTATTTAACATATGGACTTTTTTTGACAGTTTAAGAAATTATCATCAAGAGACCTTATCCACTAGATAGATGTCCTTTGATCTACCACTGCAATTTGTAGATTCAACAATCAATAATGATGTCTTCATGATTTGTGTTCATCCATATCTACATAGATCAGTGACTGTTAAATTTCATTTATAAACAAGGAACTCGACAAGAACATGTTATCTTGAATCTGATGATAGGTTCCTGTTGCATGTCTAGGTAGATCAAATCCATCTGGTTTTACATTTGGATACGGCAAAAGAAATTTGTTTGGAGCAAAACTTCATTTTCCTTGCCATAATTCTTCAATTGTAAATTCTTGATCAAATATCCAAGGCATGTTAGTTTTAGACAAATCTTTTTTCTTGTTGGAATTATTGATTTCTTATGTAATGTTTACTAATAGTTTCTTTTAAAAAAATATTTTGCTAAATTTATAGAATCAATATATGTTTTTATATTTTTCATATCTATTATTGAGTAATGTGATTTTAATAGTTTTATTTGTATTTGGTAAAAGTTTATCATTAGAGGCTATTTTCTACTTATTATGTAAATGAATTATTCTGTGACTTGAGTTGAATTTTACACAAATTGGATTTTATCAGTTATATGCTCATGGCCAGCCAAGATATAGAATATGAAGATATTTTTTATCAAATGAATATGTGGTACATTCGATCACAAGAGATGTTTGCACAGCATGAGGTTAAACAAGAACTGAGAGCATGTTGACATTTATAATACATTTATTTGAATTTTTTGCACTATATATATATATGTCATAAACTGTTTATAAGTGTGGTTTTATATTTGTAAAAAGAGGATGTTTGATGTATATTTATATCATTTGCAAACCAATTCTAAATAATTGTCAAATTGTACATGGTTTGACAATTAAGTTCCTGAACTTGCCATTGTGTGCTTTCATTGGCAGCACTGTAAAGTTTTATAACATTGATATATCACTGTCTCACATCTACGCTTGTGGGATGTGTGGTGGTGTCTTGCTGAGTGGCATTTTTGTGAACCACTGCAAGTGTGTCCAAGTTTGAATTAGAATAGCAAACAAAAAGTCAAATTTCTTGTTAAACTTGTCATGGAAGGGAAATTCAGATCATGTTAATCCTAGTTTGTGGTGATAATGCCTTGAAAAATACAAAAGTTTAAAATGGATTAAACATTTTTCAAAGGAGAGAGAAAGCATCACCAAAGAAAGGTAAGGGCTACTGGTAACAACAGAACTGATGAAATCATTGAAAAAATTCATTAAATTGTTTATCAAAATCACTATTTGTCTGATAGCAGACTAAGTAAACATTGATAAAGAAACAGGAAAATCTTTAGTGATAAATCGTACATCATGACAATGCCCCAGCTCACATGGCACCAACTGTGATGGAGTCATTATCTAGTGAACAAAACCTGTATTGGAATATTCTCCTTATTCATCTGGTCGGGCTCCAAATAATTTTTTCTTTTCTTATAGATAAAGGAAATATTGAAAAGTAAGGCATTTTGATAACATTCAGGACTTCAAGGCTAATATGATAACAGTTTCGAAGATCATTCCAGAAGGAATTCCAAAATTGATTTGAAAGTGGTATCTATGCTTAGCTTCCCAAGGCAAATATGTCAAAGATGACAATAATTTTATTCAGCAATGAAGTATGGAGCATTTATTCTAGGATGAGTTAATGAATTTGTCAGACCTCATATATTCTTTAGTATTTATTACAATTAGAGGAGTTTTTTTGGAGGTGTCAAACCTCTATATTAAAAAGATAAAACTTTCTTTTAATAAATAGGTTACTGAAGGACCAAGATCTCTAATGGCTCTTCATAGAGGAAAAGAGAAGACTGTACTCACCTGGCTTGCCAATTTTCAGATGACGAGAGGTTTTCTATTTTTAATTTACTCTTTTTTTTTCTAAGGATAGCTAGAGAATCATTTACTAACCATTGTTGGGTGGTTGCCTAGATTGACTATACCTGAGAGAAAAAATGGTCCAGATTCAAAATTAAGGTCATATACATAGCAAGATCCAGCAATATGCTAACTCCAAACCATGAAATCTTCATGTGTCACATGCATATATTTATACAATTACAATGATAATATTTAGTCTCAATACATATTTTTTAAATTTTATAGTATATCTCTAAATATTGATATATTTGAATAACTTAGGTAGGCTAATCTGCCTTTAACAATGTTTTCATATTAAGACAATGAATCCTAACTTATGGCTAGCTCCTTGTGCACAGTATCTTAAGATTATTACAATTTATTTTGGAAGTTCCACATTTATGGTACACATTATCCTCCCCAGATAAATACCTTAATGATTATTACGTATTGTTTAGTCTAGATTTATATTTTGAACTACAATCAAAGATGAATACACCTTTAATTAGTGAACACATCCACATGGAATAATTAAACAGAATAATCAAACAACTTTATTGTTCGGAAGTTCAGCAGAAGTTTGTGGACTAGAAGTAACAGAACTGGAATCTATCTAAGATTCTAATGTCCAGATTCTGATAGTCTACCAGTGCAATAGTCATATGGAATAATTAATTTCTTTAAAACATATGGTTGTGGATCAACTGATGAGTGCTGGTTCAACATGAAATACAACTTAAGAGGTCATTTGTCTTTTCCAAGTGTCTTTAATCATGTTATTGGTATATATGAAAGTGATAAGTACATGTTTTAAAATAGACAAAAAATTTATATAGCACATGAAGATTGATATAGAGATAAATATTTTTTACATGAGTAATGAATGATAAATTTTCATTGAATACTCACTCATCAGTGCAATAGACCACAAGATCTATCAAGCCAATGGATCCTCTTTAATGATATTAATACTCTCCAGGGTTTAGTGCATTGATAGAATGGCATACTTTAGAGTTTAAGATATATGAATCACATTATCAACCTGTCATTTCTGGTACCTGAATTTCATAAAATTTCCGAGCATTAAACCACCTGATTATTTTTGTCAAATAATAATGTGGTCTATAGGTTAACACTTTATAATATTATTAATAGTACTTTTATATCAACTTACAATTACTATTGTTGTTATGTCTAACTTCTTAATTTATTTCATTTAAATAAATAATCCGATTAATACTTGAAGGTTCGTGAGTAACTTGAGCACCAAAATGACAGTTCTGGATTGCTATTCATGAGTCTTAATCTCCAGTGCCTACCATGCTACCATACAGAATGTTCCATTCAAGAGCTTCTTGAAGAAGTATCAATTAATATTCTTCTAACACTGACCAGATAATTGATATTGGAAAAGGATTTTCATGAATGACGTGATAGTGCACCATTTATTAATTAGGTTAACATAAATTTAACATTATATATATACTTCCGTTCTTATTTATGAATCTGAGAGCTGGACACTTGATAAAAGACATATACAGAGAATTCAGGTCACTTATCAAAGTATGGAGAGATGTATGTTAGGAGTAACAAGAAGGGATTGAAAACGAGAGAACCAATAGGTATTACTGATATCATTGAAAGAATTGGGAGGCTGAAATGGAACTGGGCTGGACCTATCGCTAGAGAGATGATAATAAAATGGGCGGTTGAATTTTTAAACTGGATCTCAATTGTAAAAGACCTAGAGAGAGCGCGCGGGATGAAATGAGGAAATATATTGATGTGATGTTGGAAAAGAGAAGTTAGGGATCGGAGAAACTAGATTAAACTTAGACTATCTTGCAGTGGATTACTAATGGTTGAAAATGATATGTTTCTCCATTTAAAAATCGCAAGGTTTTGTACATGTTTAGTAAGTAAATACAAATTGTAGTATTGCTTTGGTTATTTTATTATTATTCCGGCTGCGCTTTTTGGTCTACATTTATTGGGGGTGGGGGAGAGGGGGGATTCACATAAAACACCAACCGTCTTTAAATTCAATAAGTCAGGGAAACGATTTTCATTTTTCCGTTGTCAAGTTTTGATTGTTTATAAAATAAAAAGGGGATTGTTTTAAAATATTCTTTTTGTTTTATTTTATTATTAAAAAAATATTTAGGATTCTTTTCTTCCTTCCAATAAAAAAAAAAAAATCAACATTTTCAAGTTTTATAAACGTTTGTTTTTAACTGGATTCGAACGCAGCTATTCGGTTTTGTAAGCTTGCTTAGTCATTGAACTATTGACTAAAGTTTGTTATTTTTAATTTTTTTCTCAATCTTGTATATCATTATATGAGTGTGAGTGTTATAATTGTTAATCCATAAGAAGAATATATATTTGTCTGTTCTTCCATGTTTATGTCATATCCGTACCTTTTTTTATTATTTACAGACGTGAAAATTTTTTTTAAAGATACTAATTTATTTTTGCTGTGGGACAAATTTGTTTTAATTCCAGCTACAGCGGCAGCTGTGATAGAGTTGTAAAGAAAGGCATCTTTCCTGTACTGAAAGATTTGTATTCCGAGTGTGAGATCAGAGGAGATACAAGCAGCTGGGAACCTTAGAGAGTTGCAGTTCAACAATAAACCTAACTGCGTCTCTTCTTAAGTGATTTTTAAATCAGTGTTTCTCCTTTCCCAATTTAAAGCCATTGTAAGATTATTTAATCATTGGTCAATGAGGAATGGGGGGGGGGGGCATCTTATGTTTTACAGACGAGTGATATATTGTGATATTCACAACTGACATTGGATTTGTCTGTTGTGAATATTACTGAAATGATATCTCGTGCTTGCTTGAAGATCCTAGAGAACCAGTAAGCTTTGTTGATATATATCTGAAGGATGTATAAAATATATTTAATAAATAATCTACAATACACAACAATCCATGTAAATAAGAGATGAAGAACCTGCTAAAGCCCAATGCAGGATAAAAGCACTCTATCCTATTCATCCATAATATTGAGTAATAGCAGAGGGGAAAGATAGCATTTACTATTCTGTTGATGAGGATTATTTATGAATAACTAAATACTCTTTTACTGTTCCATAATGGGTGTTTTGATAGTGAGCTGGATATCTAAAAAAAAAAAAAGAGGCGTGAACTTAATACAAATGCTAAATAGAAAAATTTCAAAGTTATTAAATACTACAATCTGGCATTTATTGATTACTAAAGCTTACTTACGTGACATAACTATGATGAGAAAAGTCAAGCGTTGTTAGCCGAGAGGTCATCGCAGCCGCCTTGCAAGCAAGTAGTTGGTTGCAGACGGTTGTGGGTTCGCCTCCCGGACGATGCTATGACATATGAAAAAAAAAAACTATGATGAGAAAAAAAGAATATGAATTTAACTCAACATAGTCAAATCGTAAGTCCAATATAGTTGTAATGAAACCAGTAGTAAATTATTATACTGTGTATTTTTATATTGGACTATTTCCATCATCTAATATGCTTGAAGGTCTTTAGAAAAGTTTAATTTTATTTAAATATTCCAAATACATTCAACTGTGATATTACTAACAGTTGAATGTATTTGGAATATTTAAATAAAATTAAACTTTTCTAAAGACATTCAACACACATATTAGATGATGGAAATAGTCCAATATAAGAATACAGCTAGAAGACCATCATCACAAATCTTCAGGAAAACACTATTATACTGTGTATATTTATTTATTATTTTTGCATTGTAAATAGACTGTAAACAGTAATAAATAACAATACTAATTATTTATAAGAAACCTTTTTATTACAACCGGTATGCAATGCCCTCTTAAGTTTTGCGTTGATCATGTGATTTCCAGATCTTCAGTTGTCTGTCCTTGAAAAAAATAGTAAATGAAATATTTAAAGAATTAGAAATTAATATATATAAAGATTTTAATTTTCTACATTTTCATTTTTGTTTGTTAGTTTGCAATGCATAGACAAATATGTAAACAGAACTATAATATATATATAATATGTTTTGAATATTTATACACATTTCATTGTCATCATTTTAAACCACTATTACTCATTGCAGGATTAAAGTCTTTCCAAGTTTAATCCAGTTACTCTGATCCCCTAGTCTCTCTTTTCCACATCACACCAGTAAACTTTTTTATTTCATCTATCTATGTCATATGTAGTCAAGGCTTTTTAAATCTTTTGGGATTCAATTTAAAATTGAAACTGTCTCTTTATTATCATTTCTTCTAACTATATTTTCAGTTCAACTCTGTTTTAATCTCGTAATTCTTTTAATGATATCATTGACCCTTGCTGTTTTCTCATCCAAGTATTTTGATTTTGATCACTTATTACTTCTCTCCCTACTTCAATGAATGGTCTGAAGTCTCTATATTGCTCTTCTGTTAATGTGTTTAAGTCTCAGATCTATAAAGAAAAACTGGTAATATGTCTATTAAAAACTTTCCTTTTCTAACAGTATTCTATCCAAGTTTAATTCTATGATTAATTTCATCCATTATATTTCCATCGGTATTAGTAATCTAACCAAAGTATTTTTACTCGTGAACTTCTAATTCATGATTAAACAATTCTTATTTTCTTCTTCTGAGAATATCCCTCACGAATTACTTGAGTCTTTTTAATATTTATCTTTAGTCCTACTTTTTTACTTTCATCTGATACTTCTTGCAACATTTACTGATGTACTAAAGCACTGTTTTCAAAAACAACCATACTGTCTGCAAAATCTAGATGATTTTAAATAGTCTCCATTTTCTTTTATTCTTTTAGCTTTGCATTTTAATCCACCAAATACTTCTTGCAAAATTACCATAAAAGTCTGGAAATATGGACTCATCCTTTTGTGCAGTCTCTGTTAATGCTAATCTTTTTAGTATCATTGTGTTGTAACGTTTTCCCCATTCAGTTAGGCCTTCTATTATGCACTAGAATGTCTGAGTTAATCAAGCTATGAAGAAGAAAAATATTCCGTTCATATTTCTAAAAACATTGCTATATTTCCTGATTAACTCAATCCAATATTACTTAGTATTACGATTGGAATTGCCGATGAAGTTAGCTTTTTATTTATTTAAATTAGGGTGCCAGAATTCATATAAGAATTCACTGATATCCACCGCATTGCACATCATAAATTAAGAAGAAAATAAAGTAAGATCAGGATTGTTTCTAGTCACTTAACATTGTATTAATGTTTCTCTGGGGTTTAATTAAATAACAGGCATATTGGCAAAGGTAATTTATACATAATAAACTCATATTAATTATACACAATGAAGTTAATATTAAAGGTAAATAGTTTATTAATAAAAATTAAAATATTTAATGATAAATTATTAATATAATTGAAAGGAACACACATATGCTAATCCAACTAATATTAAATTAAAACAGTTCTTATTTTAATATTCTTAGGCAAAGTCTCATGAATAATAAATAGAAAATGTCTATATTGGTAGCATATTATAAGCTTATAGTTTGGGTGAATTTGCAAACAATTTTGTCATAAATCGGGAATGAATAATCTTTTAAGCATATCGGTAAGTTTTGTAGTACGCATTGTGAAGAGCTCATTGAAGTTAACTAGCGTCACTCCATCAACATTTTGTATTGTAACTAGTTGGATTACATAACACACAATAATATAGTGTGTGTGCATAAAATATATAAAAAGTTGAAAGGAAAAGTAGAAATAAATACAGACAAAAATTGTAGTAGATATTTTCTACATTCATTGAAATTAAAAAATTAATAAATAATAACTCTGATTTAAAATATTGTTTTATAAATTAAACTTTCAAAAGATCTGAATAAATATAAATATTGTATTATTATTATTATTCTGATTTTGAAATGTAAAAACACCATACTTGTTTTTGAAATTTTTTAATTAATTAAAACGTGTATGTTGATTCCAAGGGATTAGAGAGATACACATAAAACTGTTTTCAATCAAGCTGTTGTTATCACCTCAGATGATTTTATAAAAGCTGATAAAAATATCAGCTGCAGTCTGGATTGAAGTTTTTTGTAAGAGCTCAACAGAACAGCTTGGCTACTAAAATGTTTGAGTAAGTGGCAGCAATTGACCAAAATGGATAGCTGCAGTTTATTGTTGGATGTAGCAGAAAGTTGGTAGAATAGCTACCATGAACTGATGTAGCTGAAGGCAGGAGCTGCTACTATTTTCCTTCATAGGAGTTTTGATTTACTTGAAGCTGGGTCACTTCTGAATCAGTAGCTTGAAAGAAAATGAGGACAAAATAGTTAGTAGAGTTATACAGAGCTCCTATGAAGATCTAAGGGAGTACAGTCCAATAGCTGCCCTATAGTATACTGCAGAGTTTTGATTCATGAGGCCAGCATTACATCAAATGAATCAACTAGCTACTTAAATATGTTCTAGAAACAGCTTGACAATTGCTTGGACTACAAAAGGAAGCTCATAGTATTCCAACAAATTAATTGAATACTTTTCCCTGATGATAATCACTAAAACCAAGCTTACCAAATCCAAATCTAGGGAACTAACTGCTGAAGGGAGAAAGCCAACCATACCTGAATTATATACTTTACCTGATGATGACATTCGCCTGGATTGACAAAAAACCAGCTTGCCCAAGAGGAACACCAGCTGAATAAAGACGTAATTATACTTATGCTGCTGTTTATCTATATGCAAAAAGGAATCACAGATAAACACATCGCATGTATATACAATGAGTTATTTTATTTTAATATTTCTTAAAACGACTTATAAAATTATAAATTAATAACTTAAAACAAAACAAGTAAAAAATTTGCTTGAGCCAAATGTCTAAAGGAAAGACGATTTGATATATATTTTTGAAGAAAGTGTTTTGGTAATTCCTTAAAAAAAGACATTAAAAGAATATATAACTTAAATGCAAGCATAATTTTGTTTGAATTAAAATCAAAAGTAAAAAATAACAAAACAAAAGTTGTTAAACTTTATGAAAGAATTAAGCAACATGATTCTATATACTTTCAATATTGAATTAATTATGAAAAATATAATATTATTGTAACAAGTTGAAATAGATAAAAGTCAGTGTGTGTATATACACACACACTCAAATGTGTAAAATTTTAATCATTTATTGCAGTGGTCTTCAACCTTTTCACACTTGCGGACCGGCAAAAATAAGGATAAGATTTCACGAACCGGCAGAAGTTTACAGATAAATTTTCTTAAAGATGTAACCTGCTTAGCCTTAGATGAGCATAATTGTTATAACTGACCAAAACAGCACACTAGTTATTGTGTATTGTAATGGTGTTTGCTTACCTTCATTCACATGCCGAACACTTTCTCGAGTTGCGCAGTCATACTGCTACAGAAAACAGTACAATAACAATCGTTCTCATTAAGATGCTTGCATTTCTATGTTTATTATTTCATTGCTAAAACATGCAAGAATAAAATGTTATTCACCTGAATATTGGGAAATATCACTGCTAATGTAATTACATGACAATGATTATGATACATGTAATATCTGTATTTAATGTTAAATATACAAGATGAAGTATATATATATATGGATGTTGTCTTTTGATAGTAGTAAGGGCAAAATAGAAATCGCGTAATT
Organism: Epiperipatus broadwayi; assembly: GCA_028023455.1. Classification (NCBI taxonomy): domain Eukaryota; kingdom Metazoa; phylum Onychophora; class Udeonychophora; order Euonychophora; family Peripatidae; genus Epiperipatus; species Epiperipatus broadwayi. The sequence continues at coordinate 209,367 of JAQFVV010000369.1, read as the reverse complement.
AAAATCACCGTATAGTCAAAAACAAGTCGCCGTATTTTAAATCTGAAAAAATAAAACAAAATGTGTAAAAGTCTGACGTTTTGATGTTATTTAATTTTTTGTGTGCTAATGTGTTGAAAGGATCAAAAAATGTAATTAATAGGAAAAGTTTTTTTAAAAATGGCAAAATAGACATTGCATAATAGAAATAAATACAAAAAAAATCGCCATATAGTTGCCATCTTTTTTAAAAAAAAGACAACGAAAGTTGAAAAAGTCAAAAGTTTTAATCTTATTTTAATTTTTTTTGGAAGGAGGGGGGGGAGAGTGAGCTGAGAAATACCTTGTCTTCACTGAGAAAAAAGATAGAGACCAAAATTATTTTTTGTTTTTATTTTTTTAAAAAGATAACAAATTGGTTTTAAAAATAAAAGTTTTAGTATATTAGCGGTATACAAATAACGCCAAAAAAAATGTCACCTTATAGGCCAAAAAAAAGGTGGGTGTATTTTTAAACAAAGAAAAAAGAACAGGAAACTTGAAAAAGTCAAAAATTTTGATCTTATTTTAATTTGGGGGTGGGGGGGATTCAGAAATACTTTATAAAAATTAGAGACAGAAGTTTTTTGGTTGTTTTTCTTTTTAAAAAAAGGTGATAAAAATTGATTTCAAAAATAAAAGTTAAAGCCAAAAAAGATCTTATTTTAATTTTTTTGGGGGGAGTGGGTTGAGAAATATTTAGTCTTCACTGAGACAAAAGATAAAGACAAAAGTTATTTTTGGTTTGTGTTTATTTTTTAAAAAAGGTAATAAAAATTGGTTTTAAAAATAAAAGTTTTAGTATATCAGCGGTATACAAATAAATGCAAAAAAGATATCGCCTTATAGGCCCAAAAAAGTGGCCGTATTTTTAAACAAAAAAAAACTGAAACATGAAAAAGTCAAAAAGTTTTGATCTCACTTTATTTTGGGATGGGGGGAAGGTGTATTGAGAAATACTTTGTAAAAGTTAGAGACAGAAGTTATTTTTTGGTTTTTATTTTTTAAAAAAAGGTAATAAAAATTGATTTCAAAAATAAAAGTTAAAGCCAAAAAAAAAAAATTGCCATATAGCCAAAAAAAAACAAAAACACTAAAAATGAAATATTAAAAGATGGAGTAGAAAAAATTTAAGAGATCAAAAAAAGTTACCATATTTTTAAAATTGTGGCTCAGTAACGTTATATTTTATTGTTTTAACCCATAAACAATGCCGACAAATGGCCGTAATTGACTATCAAAAGATACCCGGAGTTTGTATAATAAAAAAAACTTTTTTTTTTTTTAATTTTGAATTTTTTTAGAAAAAGAATAAAAAAAATAATTCTATCCCCTCCTTTCCCCATAAACATCTGTGATAAATAGAAAAACAAATTAATTTATGTATGATTGATTAGATTTTGTTTCTGTTCTGTTTTTTTTTTTTTTTAATCGGGTAACAATGCAATGAAAAAAATAAATAAAAATTATTTATATTAATTAAAAGTTTAAAATCTTATTATTTTGTTATTACAAACTTTCTTGTCAGTCTAGCACAGACCGGCAGAAAACATCTGCAACCCAGTGCCGGTCCACGGACCGGGGGTTGAAGACCACTGATTTATTGTATAAGCATTCAAATATGTCCATTTCTCAAATGTACTGCACTTTGTATGCATATTTATATATCAATGCATGTCAGGTAGACCTATTTAGGTAAAAATTGTCATTTATTATTTTGAGAAAAGTGAATTTGTGTTAATATAATGGTTGTATATTAGAAATCGGCATCTGTGCGCACATATATATATAAAACAATGTAACAATTTGATTTTTGAATAGTAAATATTGTAAATCAATGTAATAGCTTTAGTTGTGTATATAATTTTGTATAATATTCAAAATCAGAAGCCTGATTCTGCAGATCTTAATATTTATTTTTTTGTTGTTAATAAACTTGTATTTAATTGTTAAAATTGTATTGCATCATCTCTTGGTCATATACAGTAATAGAGCTTATATTCTCTGAGCTAGATTCATGCACAGGATGAATATATAAATGGGGATGTGTATTTAGTGCTTTGGGCATCCAGAGATGATCAATCATCATTCTGGTTGGCGCATGAGATTATATTCTTTAAAGCCCATGCACTATATTTTATTTTAGCTTAGTCTTATTAGAAGTTAAGTTTATAGTTGGCCAGTACAAGTAGCCTGAGCATTGATGACGATCAGCGTGTTTTAATGTCCCAACATTATTGTTTGATTTTTATGTATTCTGATGGATTAGCACTAAGTTGGTGCATCCAAATTATGCTTAAATAATTACCCCAGCTGGCAAAGCTCATTAGTTAGCCTGGATTACAGAAGACTCATTTTCAATCCAGTCACAAGGTTGACTGATTTATATTTTTTATTGTTCAAATTCAGCCACATGATGGACTGTTGATTTTATTATATTGTGGATCATTCATGATGATGAATGGTATTTTGAGTAGTACCCATACTTACTTATAATGACTTTTACTTATTGATAATGCTGATGGATAATTATGCTTTTAGTTGTTCTTCTGATCTCTCAATGATTTCTCAGAGATTCTCTTGATCTCGTGCTCCTTTTGAATATACTACTTATAGATACTTTTGTAAATTATTGATATTTCTTTTAAATTAACTGGGAGTGATGATGATGTGATGATTTTCCATCACCCCAGTTCAAACCTTTTTATTTATCCCTTCCCATCCCATTACAGTATGTTCTTGGTCCATCCTAAGGCTAGACTTGAGAATTGTTTCTAAGTGACCTCTATGACAAAAGGTGTCTGTAAATGCATCAGTTCCATTCTTGCCTGACAACTACTTCAGCAGATGAGTAATCCAGGATGGGACATTTTCTTTATTCCAGACTGACGGAAATTGGTAATTAAGGAAAAGACATGACCTAGTTTGAAGTTTTTCTGCCCGTTTTATAGCCTTGGGACAGTTTTTTAGACTTCTACGCATAAACTTCTATCTTTTGTTTTATTAAAAATACAAGCCGATAATGTTGCACATTCTTTATTAATTTTAAGACGCAAAGTTCTTTTTTATATGCATTATTTCCACCATCTTTAATTAGAGTTAAAAATATTTTTCTGATGCTAATCTTTTACATTTGGAATTTCTTTTTGTTATCTTTTTTATTCTTTCCAATTTTAAATTTTTATATTTAATTAAACAGATAATATTAAACATAAAAATAACTTTCATAGCACCGGCTTTTGAATGATCTTTAAGCTTTTTTTTTTTTTAAATATTACCGAATGCCAACATTTGAACCATATATATTGTAACCGGACCCGCATACAACCGTTTTATTACGTCAGCTGTAACAATTTTCTGATGAGCATGTTGTAGGAAGGAGCTATCAATTGACATTCCTAATGCAGATGTTAATGCCTCCTACAACAATATTTCCTGCTCATCAGAGGATGTAGTACGATAGAGACTGGAAACATCTAAATATTTCTATGTTTGGTTTCCCAAAGAGCGCCATTAGAGTTCCGTCTCACTACAACCTGACTTGCCTAGATCTAGTCATGCCAGACGTAGCTCAGAAGGCATGAGATTCTCATGAACAAGTGCTATAACTGATGAGTGATGCAATAAAACAAAACATAATTGGACAACTGGATAACCAATTTAATTTTTAGTAACAAAAAAAAAATTTATTAAATAACAATTAATTTGCAATTTCTAACAAAGTTCATTTCTATTCACATGATAACTCATCTTCATTTTTACTTATGAAAGAGTTAGAAGCAGTTCTTTTTTTTTATCAATAGTTCATTTACAATTTCATTTATGAGAAGACGTTTGGAAACACTCTAATTCAACAATAGTTCAATTTTGAATCCCTTTATGAGAAGAAGCTTGGAAATATTCTAATTCAACAATAGTTCATTTTGAATTCATTTATGAGAAGAAGCCTGGAAATATTCTAATTTAACAATAGTTCATTTTGAATTCATTTATGAGAAGAAGCTTGGAAACAGTCAAGCATTTATGGTTTATACAGCATTTCATTATTTTATGAATCATTATTGATTGGTAAACATTTAAACTTAGCAATTCTTGATTTGTGGAGCATTTATCATTTGGTAACCGAAGCATTTATAATTCAGTCAAATATAAAAGTATATTCATACACATAAACTCTGTTTGGCTTGTGGAGCATTTATCATTTAGTAATTGCAGCATTTATAATTTAGTCAAATATAAGAGTATATTCATACACATAAACTCTGTTTGGCTTGTGGAGCATTTATCATTTAGTAATTGCAGCATTTATAATTTAGTCAAATATAAGAGTATATTCATACACGTAAACTCTATTTGGCTTGAGGAGCATTTATCATTTAGTAATTAAAGCATTTCTAATTTAGTCAAACATAGAGGTATATTCATACACATAAACTCTGTTTGGCTTGTGGAGCATTTCTAATCCATATAGTAAATACATTCAAATATTTTTATAAATAAATTTGCGTATAACTATTTCATAATTTCATTTTATAACATATGATAAACATGTTCTAATATTTTACAAAATAAATTCTACGCAATTATTTCATAACTTCACTTTATAACATATGATAAAGATGTTTTAATATTTTATAAAACAAATTCTAGGTAATTATTTCATAACTTCATTTTATAACGTATGATAAAGATGTCTTAATATTTTATTAAACGAAACGTATGCAACCGTTTCATAAATTCACTTCATAACATATGATAAATATGTTTTAATATTTTATAAAAATAATTTTTATGTAGATATTTCATGATGTCAATTTATAATTTATGGTAAAAAATGTCTAAACATTCCTATAACATAATTACCTTCCAGTTTTGCAGTCTAGTTTACTCTAAAGAATGCAGGTTATTTCATCTATGGAAAGTCATGGCATAGCGTGGAGAGAGTGAAGCCGCTAAATTACCCTTGTTATTATAATTCCTCTAGTAAAGCTTTCTTTTTCCATTTTCACGTTTTGTTAAAGCTTTATTTTAATGTATCAAAAGAATTAAGTAATACACTTTTTTTAAAAAAAAAAAAAAATTTAATATGTTCTGCTTCTCTGTGTAAGACGAGAGAAAAAAAAAAAAGTTCTTTTCTTCCGACGACGAGCCTGATTTGAATACTGCCTCAGTTTAACTCAAGTATCTTTTTTCTTTCTTTTTAATGATTGGATAATTAATTTCTTTTTTTTTTATTGAGACAGATAAAAAAAAAATAAGATGATTTAACATTTTATTCAATTCCATCAATCACAAAATTAAAAATATGATTTTTTTTTAAACAAATCACAGCTTTTATTTCATTCCCAATTAGACTGAATCACGCTAGACATTTTTAAATGGGGGGGGGGTATTGAATATTTATATGAGGAACAGCATATCTGTTTCAATATATATATATAATGATTTAATTGCGTAATCCCGTCACTGTTATTGCATTTTGATACATTTTCTTCAGAACATGAGAGTAGAATCCAATGTATAATTAAACATCATATTTATTGGTTCTTTTTATAATTACTTCCAATTCTTGGATGTGATCCATTATGCTAAAACCAATTTTTAAATCTACATTGTTCTTTTGGTTGGTTTGAATCTAGACTTCATTGTAAATCTTGGCACTCATTTTATCCAGAATTAATGGAAAACTTATATGACTGTAATTTCTAATCTTTCTATCAAGTTTCCCAAATATCACTATTAACTACAGGATTTTTCTAATTATATAGTATATTTTTATCAATTAAAATTAAGCAAATAGTTTTTCCAATAACTTTTCTATTTGTACATCCGCTTCTTTTAGAATATCAATTACTTTTCCCTTCTTCATAGATGTCATTGAATGTTTTCCCATTTAAATGACCAGTTCAGAAATAACAATTATAGGAAATATTTTCTTCTTTATTATTATCTTATTCTTTATAGAATTTTTGCATACATTTCATATTTTTGTGAAGTCTTAATTTCATCTTTTCTTCTTATTGCAAAAATAACTTTTCTCCAATACTAAGATGTTGTTTTGTACTTTAGAATTTTTTAATTCTCTTCTCTAACTTTCCTTGCCCATTCACATTCATATTTTCTTATATGATTATTAATTCTTTTTGCACTATTTTATAGAACTCCAGATCTTGAATTCATTTTAATGAAACATTTACAATGTTTTCATATTTTTTCTTTCTTCTACATTGTCTTGTTCCATTCGAAAATTTACTTGTTAATTTGTGGCTTTTTTTTTGTATCAGCTATTTTTGCTGCTGTTTTTATACAGTCATTTTCTTATTGATCTTAAGAAAGTTTGAATCATCTTAAAAACTATTTAATATTTTAAAATAATTAGGAGATTCTAATTTAAATTGATTGGAAGGTTTCAGATCATTAGAATATCAATTGCTAATATTGTGTTTTTGTCACTCTGCTTTTTCATCAAGATATATCTTCTCATGATTATTAATAGCATTATAATCTTATAATATATATTTTGTATTAATCTATATAATCCACTTCTGCTGCATCTTCATTTGGATGTTTTCATGTTCATTTCCGTTTAGCATTTTTTTAAAAAAAAAAAAAATTCATAATATAGTTTTTCCTTTTTTGCAAATTTCATGAGTCTACTATGTTCTCTCTCATTTTGATCACCATAGCAACTTTACTTCAACCACTTTCATCTTTCATTTATATTTTGTACATCTATTTAAAAATTATCTACTTCATCACAACAAAAACTCGTCGGATCACAAACCTGAATTATTTGCATTTAATATCTTTATTTAAATTGAATAATTCGTCTTGATATTCTACCTGATACATTATCAATCTCCACAATATTATTTTTCCACATTTTATAATCAGTTCCTCTGTACTTGCGGCCCCAATATTTGTGCTTTTATAGTAGAACACACGTCAATTGTTTTTTCACCATTTTTTGTCATTTCGCTAAGCCCAAGGATGTCACATGTAATATTAGATACTTTTTCCTATAAAGTCATCTGCAGTTAATTATATATATATGGTTGTTTAAAGGACGCATAATAGGTTCGCTTTTTTTGGTATAATAACATGACTTGGAACCAAATGTCATGGATACAGAGAGCTTATTCTGTGTAAATTTGACATTTTTTAAAAACAAAAGAAAAACGTATTTTTCATTTTGCAAAATAGTTAAAATATTTTAATTAACATTTGATTTTATTTAGATTTAAAATTTATTTTATTCTTGTTCAATAATGTATATAAATTTTTGTGTTTAATTTCAGATTATTAGTGGGGGTGCCATTAACTATGGGTGCCCATCCTTTGAATAATGTCTCTGGTGGTCTCTACGCATGTCCTCTAACTACTTATTTTAACGATTGTCAACGAGTTAATGTTACACCGGATGATGATGGTATGTTTATTTTATTATTGATGTCATTTAAAATGTAATTTTTCTATTATTGAATAAAATAATAACCAACCCCAAACATTTGTAATTAAAAATTATATACATAAAAAGTGAAAAAAAAAACCCCCAAATGGTATAACAGTAGGCCATTCACCTATCATGCTTACAATCTGGATTCAAATCTACATTAAGTAAAGTCAAAAAAATTTAAACATTTTTAGGATTATTTTTTGAGTAGCCAATTAGCTATTCATTCCATGTTGATTCATATTCATATGTTTGTATCTACAGAATCAAGTAAGAGACAAAAATCTTCCCAAATCCATGTCATTCTATAATTAATCAAATCTAATGAGATCCTCCATCTTTTTAACTGAAACTCTATCAGATGCTGTTGAGGTCTTGCCCAGCATGCAGCAGTGGGATATTTTCCAGGACTTCCACTGTAAACAGTATTGCAAATGGCTGTTGGGTTTTCAACCTAATTTAGAATTGAATCCAAGAGCCAGCTCAGTTATGGACAGGCTTAGAGTTTTCTCTTACACTGCTAATCTAAAGCTAACATAGCCTGTTATTGTTTAGTAGGTACATATGTAGCAATTCTTAGCTTAAGAATAAAATAAGTTTGAATTCAAACTTTCACTGCCCTGCAATCTAAGTGAGTAATAGATCCTTCATTGTTTCTTTACATGATTTGGTGATTATGATCCCATGGACTTTGGTCTTGAGTATTTGTTACCACTGCATCAAACTATGCATTTGCCTAGAAAGTCGTCCAGTCTTCCAAATTAAACAAAGAATATAAATTGATTAAAGTAAATTAAAATAACATTTTTACGATAAACAATTACAGTACCATTCCTAGCATTCAAACTTTTCAACTTTGCAAAAGCCGTTTATTTGGTCAAATCTTTTGGTTTTTACATTTTATTTATTACCCAATGTGATATGTTGACTAATAGTAAATTTAGCTTTTGTTGCCGGAGCAGTCTTTTATAATCTAACATCATCTATATAAAAACCTTGTGTGGTTTTCCTCAGTTGGTAGAGCTACCTTGGGATTAAGAGGTCCCAGAATCAATTCTGGTGTTTGTAGGTATAACGCTTGAACTTCTTACGAACTACCAAGAAAAATATCCATATATATCTTTCTTTTTTTTTAATTTATGTAAAAAGTAGCATCTTTTATGTCTAAATGCTGTCTTATCTTTAAATGTTAATAAAAGCAATTATCTGATTATAAGTTTGGGATTATTGAGCGATATTCAGATACCACTTGATTGCAATAGCTTCATTCAGGTGACCAAATAGATTTGTTAATTTCTGTGCTTTTTACACAATGCTTTTTACTAAATTGCCTGGCAGTTTCGACTGTCTAGCAGTTTTCTTCAAGTATTTTATTACTATGTGTTTGGATGTAGATATATATAAAACATTAAAATAAGTTTGTTGAACATAACAGTAAACAAGAAATACATATTTATATTTTGCAGCTTTGAAGAAGGCTGACAGATAATCGAAACTATCAGTGTAATAGCAAGCATTGTGGAAAGTGCAAAAAAAAGTGAATTTTATATATATTTATTTTACGATTATTTATTAATCAGTACAGTGATGCAATAATTTGGTTATTATATTTTTTACTCATTAGAAAACTATATACTTCACAGAAAATAAACATTTAAATGATCTTTTTATATGTTGTGTATTTCAGTATTGATAAAGCTATCGATGAGTTTTCCATTTATTAACCAGAATGCAGTATTTTATATATAATTAAAACATTGTCATTTATTCTTTATAATGATTTATTTATAAATAAATGGTAGGATTTAGTGATGATGATACAACATAATTTGTCCACTTGTAAACGTTACAAACCTGTTTAATTAGATGATATGAAGCTCAAATATTGTATTACCTAGATAGCTTACAGAAGACTAGCCCCAATCATTATTTTAAAAATTAGTTTTAAGAACTTATAAATTAAAAATTCATTGTACATTAGCAATTAGTAATTCAGCATAGTTTTTTATTTTTCTCTTCTAATTTTATTAAAGAGCTCTTTACAGTTTATTGCATTGATGGAGTGGTTACATTGGAATGCTAAATGTTCCCGAATGCTCTAACACTACAAGATCTTCCGAGCAAGTAATTATTCACTTACATTATTTTAGAAATACGATTATTAAAATGTGTTTTTAGTATTCGATCTTAATAGTTGTATATCAATAAGTAACTTAAGCAATTTATCCATCTTTGGGAATAGTATTTCAAAATAATGAAGTCTGTGTATGCCATCTTATTAAAGAGGGACCAAAAGATCTTGACATATTTTGGAAAGTTTTACAAAATGATGCTTATTTGTAGGCTTTGATATCCTGTCTGATAATTTGTCTTTTTTTTTCCGCAATAAAAAAATGCATGTCTTATTGCTCAGGAGTCCATAAGAACGTCAAGCACCAGACCAGTAAGTGTCAGAATCGATCCTGGGACCTCTGATTCCAAGTCAGATGTTCTACCATCTGTGCCAAACTGCACAGTTTTGCATAATTTTTTTTTGTAAATAAGTAATAACAGTATGGCATAAAAAAATTTTGGCAGTCTAAGGATACTTAAAAAAAACATCAATTTTTTTTATTCATATAGTTTTATTAAAAGAAATTGTTGGAAAAAATGCTGTTAGAAATATGTAAGAAATTATCCAAAACTCCTTCCATTTTATGTCAAGCATTGGTAGCTGAGAGGTTAGTGCAGCTACCTTGCAAGCAAGCAGTTGCTTGCAGACAGTTGTCACGGATTCACTTCCCGATTGATGTTTTGAAAAAAAACAACTCCTTCCATTTTAATTGCATCTATTAAATCTTGCCAAAAAAAACTCATCATATTTCTCATACATAACTTTAATTTATAACAGTTTTGACCTTACTTGCAGTATTCTTCAGATGGAAAAAACAACTGTATTACAATTATGCAATAACTTCACTTGATGTTCATACATACAATATATATGTTTAAATATTTACGATGTATATTCAATGAAATTATTGTTTGTTTATATAAAAGTTAATAGTAATACAATTACTTTTAGGTTCGAAGAGCACTATGAGTCAGTTGAAAATGTTGGAAATTAGATAAAGCATTGTGAAAAGTGCAATACGTGAAATGAGTTTTAATTGAAAAGTTAACCATTATTATTCATTAATGATTTTTTTAAATTATTGATGTGGTCGATTCTCATTCACCCTTCTTATGTTAGTGTTTGAAGTGTGTGAATCATATAATGGGATCTGTCACAGTTAGTAATCTAAGTGCATTGCTAATGTTGGAATGTAGTCAGTGTAACAAGGGTCTACATTTTGTAATATAGAATAACAATGTTTTTGAGAGGCATTAATGAAATTTCTGACTCAAGAGATTTTTTATTACTTATATATATATATATATTTACATTTTATGAAATGTGTTTCCTATTACTTTTTTTAAGTATCTAAATTCAACATGGTTTTTAATAATCCAACCTGGAATTATAGTTATTCTGTAATGACATTAAAATACCAAACATGTTAAAATAAGTTCGACAATCAAAAGCTGGCTGCAATAATCGTAGTAAATATCTTGCATAGTGATGGCTGATCCATAAGCACTGCAGTCCTGCAGCACCCCGGAAAAAAGATAATAAATTTGTGTTTGAAATTATCAATAATATAACATTCAATATTTTGTATAATTATTATGAAAATACAACTAATTAAACTATTTTTAAAATGAATTATTTTAAGCGATGTTTGAGTGCTGCTAATCATGACAGTAAGAAATATTCCTGAATTTCAGCACATTATGTTGAGATTTGTTTGTTGTTATCAATGTTCATAATTAGCCTTGTTGGAGCTGCTCACTGCCACAGCATCAGTTGTTATTTGAGCGTGATTTCCCTATAGAGTGAATAAATTTTTATTGCTTTCATTTAGGATAAGCAATATAATATTTTTTTTTTGTAATTAACATTTACATATTAACATATAAATAATTATTGCATAAAAATACAACAAAATAATAAAAGAATATTATTTTAAATATTTATCATGGTGAGTGTTAATATTGAATCTATAAAAAAAATGCATATTGTCTAATTGTCATTATATGAAAAAGTTGAAATAAAAAGTAGATCTTCTCCAGATATTATTTGTCAAATGGCAGCTAGTAAAAATAAAAAAATACTTTAAATCTTTTAACAATGATTGGTATGGAAAAGCAAAATGGTTGTGTGGTTACGAAATTAGAAATGCTCTGTTTTGTTTTCCTTCCTCACTATTTGGAAGTGATACAGTAATAAAGCACTCCTCCTTAAATATTTCATGGGTCACAATTGATCTTGCATAAAACTGCTGAGAGTATATGAGTAAGAAAGAAAGTAATATAATATTGTTTATATGAGCTTTAAAAAACTTGATATATATATATATATATGCATCTTGGGTTTAATATCTAATTTTTTTTGAAGAAAACTGTTGGATAGTTGAAACTGACAGATATTTTTGGAAGTTTGAATATAATAAAATATTGTATTTGCATTTTGTTAAATGCATAGAGCTGTAATTGTGTTGTTTGTTTGTATCAGTACTTTTTGTCACCTTTCTTAAATATTGATATCACTATTCTTTCAATCATCTGGTATATCTTTATCATTTAGACATTTGCTATATAGAATTATGTAAAAAGAATTTTACTTGTTTGTTTTGAAATATGTGATTCCATCATTTCTTGGAGCTTTTCCATGCTACATAGGTTTAATTGCACATATTATCTCTTATCAATAAATATTTGGAATTTTAAAAGCGATTACAGTTGCTTCTTATTCTTTGCTTATATATATATTGTAGAATTCATCCAAACATCTGATCAATATTTTTCTTTTTTTAGTAATAATATTATCATTTCCGAAATAACTTTTTTTTCAATATCAAGGTGATTTACGTCTTTGAGACTCTTATATGCCTTTATTTATTGTACTGGTCTAAACTTTTTCTCAGTGTGATTTAATGAATGTGTAAGAGACAAAAATAATAATTCCAACAATACTAAGTGCAACACATACAGGAAGATAATATGTCTTTGGTTTTGGCCGTACAAATGTTAAAATACCACTCTGCAATTTTCTTTCCGAGGCATCAAATTCTGAAAGAATTTATATATATATGCAAAAATGATATGATTCTTCTGTGATTATTATATGTTCTCATTAGGGTTTTAGATGTTATAAAATGCTTATCATTGTTTTAGGATATGAGTAGAGTTTATCCATTCCACTTGTAATTAATAGTCATCACTTAAATCCTTTCCATATTTTGGCACAGCAGGAGAACATCTGACTTGAGGTTGGGAGGTCTCAGGATCGATTCTGGTAATCGCAGCTCTGGTGCTCAAACTTGTTACGAACTTCTGAGCAATAACCCTTTTAGCGTTTTTTCCCATCACTTAAATAGGTTAAGTGCAGTAGGTATCCTGAGATTCATATTTTGTCAGAAAAATAAAATATTGATCATGTAAACATTTATTTATGCAATTAATTTGCATAATTGGTAAATACGTGAACGTTAATCATCCGACTGTTAAAAAATAAAATGACTGGTTTTGCAATCAAAAGAACATTCAGTTGTTTTATCCCGAGAATGACTATCATTCACCTGTTGATTGATGATTCTAATCACTCTTCAGACAGGTAGAGTTAATTTCTGTAATTTTTATTCATATAATTGGCAGGTGTTGAATGTACTGACAGGATTCACAGATATGGAGGTTAACTGTGAATTACCATTAAGCATTGCCCAACTGAAAGTATTTTTTACTATTTTGTAGCCTCCTTGTAGTATTTTTTTCTGTTTTGTCATGTTCTTTGTCTCTTTCTTTCTGACCCTCCCCCATCTTCAGTCACTTGGGTTGATATAGAGTCTGGTTTCATAAACCCTTTATGCTGTTAATTAACTCCCTTTGTTATCTGTGTTAATCGCATTGCCATGTTTGACATCCATATTTCCATTATTATTTCCATGCACTGCAATTTCAACTTCAATATTGGTTAAAACCATAATATATATATATTGTAATCTTATAATCAAGATTTTTAGTAATGTTCTATTTTTAGATTTGGAAATTTTATTTGATAAAACAGAGCTTTTATCCTTTAAAATAAAAATTAATCATTAGAATGGGGGGGGGGGTAAAATACCCATAATGCCCCACTGCTGCCTATTGATGGGATTCTGCTTTTGTTTTGACATGGTCATCTGCTACTACGTCTTAATTCTGTTTATTTTTTGATTACAGTTTAACATTAAGCAGATTCTTTTACTTATATTTTCCAGATGGCTTTAAAGTTTAAATAAATGTAATAACGGAGTCAATGAATAGGAGACACTCATTTGATTCTATCTTTTCTCTCAAGTAACTGATATTTATTTTAAAATAATTATAGGAGTATCATTTTAATGTCTTGAATAGATATCTGTTTTAATGTGAACTGACTTTCATAAATTTATATATACAGTGTGTCCCAGTGAAAAGGAAATATTGCTCCCCCCCCCCATCTGCCTGAAACGCTAACTCTCAATCAATGTATGTGTTAGGTAATGATATAATTGTGCATATGTATTTAAAAAAGGACCTGAGAGTGCAAATGTGGCATTTCCACCTGCTATGTTGTGACTTGGAGTTCGAATTTGGGATGAGTAAAATTATTTTCACAAAAGTGAGTTTTTAATCTCGGATTGCTGGCCCACAACTCATCTAGCTAACCATTTAAAATTGTTCAGTTAATTGGTATCTAGATTTTCTTAACTATAGGGTGAAGCAAGAATAGAAAACCACAAATTCTCTCTCTTAACAATTGATAAGTCTAGTGACCATTTGCTAGATGCGACACTATAGAATCCACTGAAGTAAAACCACAATTTTGTTTGACTGGACCTGTATCCGTAAATGAACTTCACAAGACTTCCTAAAAGGATGTTTTATGATGAATTAGAGCATGATCTTCACGGGAGAGGTAGACTTTGTTTATATTGTAAAGATGATCACTGGTATTCTAAAAAAGTTGTTTTTATTAGATAGGGCAGAAGGTAGTATACATCTGGAATTAGATATGGTTTTGAACTATTTCAGAAAAAAAGTTTTCTATCAAAGCAATTAAATGACAGTCAAATATAGAATGATGGACCAGCATGTTCCATACGATATATTAGTGTTTCACGGATTATTTTGCCTAATCATTGCAAAATTTATGTATTTGGTCAAAGTCATTTACAAATGATTGTTACTGATGATGATGAAGCTGTTAAGTGATGGTAACTATTACCATCATTATTTTCTATCATTGAAGGTTGAGGAGACCTTTATTCTGCAATAGGCTTTTATATTATAAAGTCTTATTTTTTGTATGTAAATTCGCCTACAGAGAAAGAAAGAAAACTATCTTTCGTGTACTGCAATGAAGGAATGCCTTTCATCAAGTTACCAGAGGGTCTATGTTTGTCTGCTCTTCAGGTTAGAAAATCATAGAGAATTTGTTTAAGAAAATTGAGCTGTTACTCTATTAAAATATAGATTGGTCTTTTTTGCTGATGAAGGATAGATCTGGAGATTTTTTTAAAAAAGAACTTGCATATGTATTACAAATAATAATTAAGATAACATAAGCCCAACCATTATCATCATTTTAATTATTATTGATCCACTGCAGGGTGAAGGTCTTTTTAAATTTGACCAAACTTCTTTGATTCATAGTTTTTTTATGCATTACTTCAGAAGACTATTATCTCATCTCTTCATCTCACTTGTGGAATCTTTCTAGTCTCTTGAGATTTTAGTGTAATCTTCAATTGAAAATCTATTGTCAATCTAACAACATGGTCTCTCTCTAGGTCTCTTACAATCCTTTGGAGCCCAGTTTTATTGTTTAATTGAAAATCGGTTTTTGTGTCATCTAAAAACATGTCAATATCAGTTTCATTTTAGCTTTTTATTTTTTAATGATATTCTCTCCTATGAATTTCACCATCATTTTCTTAAAAGTCTCTAGATCTTTTATAATTTCTTGGTAAACAGCAAGCCCATCTGAGCTGTATTTTAACCTTTAATTTTTTTCAGTTTCACTTTCAATCTTTCTTTGTTACTTACAATATACTTTTCTCCATATATGCATCATACTACATAATGTATTGATCTTCAGTTGAATATACAAGTCTTTTTAAACACATAGTTCTTTTTTCTTTTAATATTTATTTCTTCCAAATGCACTTCATCTAAGATTATTCTGATAATTATTTATATTTTTGTCTATATTAATAAAAATAACCAAATTATTTATAATTGTTACTCACTTCTTATTTATTGTTATTAATCTTAACTTTTTATTTATGTAAAAGCCATTGAATATTACTTTAGTTTTCTTATAGTGTTTATTTTTAATTGTTTTCTTACTTTTATTTGATAACTCTTGCAATGTTTCCCGAAGTTCTGAAACATTGTTTGCAAAATCAGTATCCCCTACGAAATCCAGATGACATAAATAATATCAATTAATTTTTATTCCTTTAGTTGCCTATTTTAATCCATAAAGAAACTTGCCATAAAGCTTCTATAAAAATCTTTAGAGATATGGAATCAGCTTGTCATATCATCGTTGTCAGTGTTAATTTTTTTAGAATCATCATGTAATCTTCTCACTGTTGCTGCATTTTGACGATTAATCTTCAGAATATGATATCTTGAATCATGATATTTTGATCATCCAAAGCTTTAATCACTATGGAAATGCTTATAGAATCAAATGCCTTTGCATAGTCTACAAATTCAGAGCATAATGGCAACTCATATTCATTGGTCCTTTCAGTAACTTCTCCCAATACTTTGCATATGATTTACTATGCTTTTCTAAATCCAGTTTGTTTTGTTTTGATTAATTAGAATCCAAAATTTTCTGTAGAAAAGTTGCAATTACCTTGGTAAAGATTTTGCATAGAATTCATAGAAATTTGATGAGGCTTTGTTTTCTGGTATCTTCTTTTGCATCTTTCTTTAACAATAATACTGTGTTTCCCTGAAAATACGATCTAACTGGAAAATAAACCCTGGCATGATTTCTCAGAATGTTGATAATATAAGCCCTACCCTAAATAGAAGACTTAGTTAAGATTGTCAGCCTGATATCAGGATGGATTCCATTCGTTTGTTGAAACACACAGTGGATGTAATGAATTAAAAAATAACGAATGTGACATTCAAAACGTTTATATATATATATATATACACATTACAACTAACATAAGAAAAGAAAAAAACCCATTTTGAATTAAAGTAATGAATGTATAAATAAATATAAATGTAGATGTCTGTACTTGAGTAAATGTTATTCAAAATTATTTTGCGAGCAGACTCATAACTAATTATGTTAATAAATTTGCAAATAGTTTTACTTTTCATTTATCAGTGAGTGATTATTCAGTCTGATATGACAAGTTCCCTTTCGTCTGATGTCCAACCATATATATTGTAAATAAATCAACATTGATATACAAAATGGCTGAAACTTATCACTAGGGGGCGATCTCAGTTCGCAAATTAATCAAGCCAGCTTAACGTTTCATATATTATTTTAAATATTACTAATTTCAACATATAAATTACTTTTAACATCTTCGTATATAATGAGAATATTTTGTGAAATAATTACAATCCTAAACATGATATATTCACGCAATAGTAAAAGTTATTTATGTGCTATTAAAATTTTTGTACTTAAATAAATGTAGATTTTTGTATGTGAAAAAATTAGACATTCCCTGAAAATAAGCTCTAAGCTGTATTTTGGAGCAAAAATTAATATAAGACCGGGTCTTATTTTGGGGTAAACATGGCATTATTTTTCAATTCTCTTGATCATTTGATATATTTTTATCATTTAGACATTTATTATAGAATATTTCCAACTGTTTCTCTTTTTCTTTATCTGCTTCTTTTAAAAAAATATAATATTTCCTAGAGCTTTTTGATTCTTCATAGATTTAATTTCATATTTAATCTCTTCATTAACAATTTTGATTATTTAGATGTTGTTTCTTTTATAATAATAATATCTTTCTTCTTAATGCAAACCATTTTATTTCTACTATCAAAATTTTGTATATATATTTTTAAAGCTTTTTATTCTTTTTTGTATCTTTCCTTATCAATTCACAGTTATATTTCTTTATGTCATCAACTGTTTTTTGTATGATTTTAAAACAACTCCAGCCATTTACTTTTTTTTTTAATGGATCATTTAAAAATATTTTCATATTCTTTCTTTTCTTCATACATTGTTTTGTTGCAGTTAAAATTTTTATATTCGATTGCTGTTTTTTGTTGTGAGTGAACCTGTGCTTAATAATGTATCAGTTTTTTCTTATTAATCTTATTTAAAAATCTGACCCATCATCCAAATATGTCAATATTTTAATATCATTTGCAAATTGTAGCTTAACTTATTGGAATATTTCTGAATATTAGGAATATCAACAGTTAATACTGTCTTTTTTTAAGTCTCTGTCCCTCTATATTATATTAACATGCATCTTTTATTTCACTAATCAATGATTATTTGCTGTGTATAATCTATTAAGAACATTACAACATTGAGATGTATATTTTTTATTAGTCAAAATATATTCCAAATCTTTTGTACCTTCGTATAATCATTCCATGTCCATTTCTTTTCTGTATTTTTTTATTTTTAAAAATTCATTATAAATAGTTTTTTTCTTTTATGTTCTCATTTTCTGTCTCTATATCAATTTTATCCCAACACTTTATCTTTTCAATTATTTTCAGATTCTAACATTAACATCTGTGGTAATTTTAAAGTATTGTTTGATATAATCAAAGTATTATTGCATCTCTATAAAGTCTTATGTTTTGATATAATGTGGTTCTTTCTGACATACCTTCAATCTTCACAATGTTGTTCTTCCATTTTTTGTTTATAATGAATTTACTCCATTATCTTTTTCAATATTTTTACCTTTAAAGTATATATTTCATTTTTTAAAGCTTTGAAAATGAAGGCATAGCTCCTTCGAAAAGCACTTTAGAAATAAATAATTAGAATAATAATATATATTTGAGTTTTTGTGTGGTGATATTACCGTAGAATATCGGACTTTATTACATATATAAACCACACATTTTGTTATTTAACAGTTACATAAATCTATACATAGAATAATGTTATATATATGCAACATGTCTAAAATTCACACTACTGGTGCTGGTAGAAGTGCAAAGGGGCAAGCCAGTTATTAATTTTGATATAGCTAGAATACAAGAGGCAGGACATATAATAAAATAGAAAATTTAATATTTGTATAAATATATGGTAATGATACTGCATACCACAGGAAATGGAATATTATCACTTTTCCATCATGATTTTATTAGATTTATATATCGAGTAATCTAAAGTCAAAAAGAAAAAGAGATATAATTAGGTTTGCAGAAGGATTAAATAATTGGAATCACAGAGGAAAATCACACATTAAAAGATAATTCTGAAACATGTAAATGGGTAAATGTGAACTTAATAAGTATAAGAAAGATATATGTGAAGATGCAAAAATTGTAGTTGGTAAAAGTAGGATGAAGATAATGCTTTTATGTGAATCATTTTTCTGTTTTATCTTTCAATTTTTTTTTACAATAAAATTTTAATTGAAATGATGATGTAATGCTAAAATAAGATAATCAAGGCCATTAATTTACCTTGAAAACAATTCTTCAAACAAATTCTTTCATTTTGCTGCTTTTGTTCACTCTTCACAGTATTTTATTAAATTATTATCTCACAGTTTTGACTATATAACAGTCTTCTTCAAAGCTAGCAAATATAGTTACATTATCTGATTTTTAGCATCAAATAAAGTAACTATATTTTGATACATCTCTACATTATTTATTCTTATTAAAGTTTTTATTTGAAAAATTAACATTTCTAAAAACATTTCATCTTTTATCGTGTTGATGATATCATTTATAATTCTTCAGTGAGGATCTCCTGCAAGGTTTTTTTGCTTTCACTGATTTTATTTTAACATTCATTTGTTATTTTCCAGAATCAGACTGGAGGAAATTTTTTGATTTAAATTTAATCAAATGGCTTTACTGCTCAGAAGTTCAGGTGCTTCAGAGTTTTCACGTAAACCAAGATGGCACCTCGTATTTTTGATACATATACAATTTCAAGGGCCTATAATCTACTGAAGATGTGTTAGTTGTTTAATTAGAACAAAATTAATAAATCAATTGTTAAATTTTAAAAAAAGAATAAATTTTGATAAATTTCATTAAGAAGCTTTATGTTGATTTTTTTTTTTTTTTACTTATATTATGTGGGAAGCAACGAGACCCTCTTAACATTGTTGTATTTTGATTCAATTCAACATGTTCCCTTTTTTCAGCAGATTTTTGGTAAATTGTCATAATGATAACAATTTTGGGCCTTCCTGTCACAGAACATGATGCTGTGGACTATTTCCATGATCAAGATATGATTGCATATCAGTGACGTGAACAGTTTAAATATTATATTTATATTTTCATTTTTTTGTTAATAAGTTAATTCCCCCAAAAAACTGTAAATATTGTAATTAATCTTTCCACCATGATTTCTTTTTTTAAAATCCCATAAACTTTAGATTATATCAAAAATATTGACTGCCATCTTGGTTTATATGAAAACTCACAAGTACCAAAGTTTGTTAGACTTAAGCGTGCCAGTACCAAAATGATCCAAGGACTTTCACTTCAAAGTCTGGCCCTCTACACTGCACTAAACTACACAGGACATTGAAGGAGATTAATTTATGTTTATGGCATTACCTTGAATGTCACTAAAGAGAAATAGAAAAGTCTTTTACTAAAGATATGAAAAATTTTAAGGCTTTTTCAAATTGGAATCATATTTTTTTTAACCACACAAAGCTAGTAGGTATAATTTTGTATCTAAACATCAGGGAAACATCTCACAAATTGAATTCAATCTGCCAAATAGAAGGAACAAGATACTATCCTATGCTCCTTGGAAATGATTTGGAATCCTAATGTAACAGACTTTTATTACCTTCCTTGTTTAGTTGGCTAGCATAATTTGGAGATAATGTTTAAGTACAGCTTTCTTAGAATATATAATGTGAGGAGTTTGGAGAAAAGGTGTTCTCATCAAGTCTCTGAATACATGGTTAAATATCACCAAGAGAAATGACTGTTACAGTGGCATCCCATTTTTTTTTTATATATTTCTCCATCTGATATCAGAAGATAAGTTGTCTCCAAAGTGCATTAAATGGTAATCCATTGAATACAGATCGATCATTTATGACATGCCTCAAATTAAGATCTTCCATTTAGACGTTCAACCAAAAAAGCTCTCAAATAATTAGAGAAAATTATAGTTGTGAATCAATAAACTATTTTTTAACCAATTCAACAATAAAGCCAATTTGATTTGATCTTTTTTAGATGTCATTAGAGTCTCGTCAATAAATTCATAGCCAACCAGTAGTTTATCTGTCTTAGATATAAGTTTAATAATCTCTGATTTGTAGCATTATGAGCACAGCCAAATTATGAAACAGATAATTAATGACTATACAATTTATGCAGTGGAGGCTAAAATAAGAGGTTTGAGTAAATACCCATCGCAATTGACTAATTGTTTTTATATTACATCAATATATTGTCAATTAGAACAGTATTCAATGCCTAAATTGTATAAAAAAACTCTGACATTCTATTTTCGAGTTAAATTTCTTTCTGGTAACCGTGTTGAGGTTTAATGCATTGGTAAGTGACATCTATAAGGATTAAAGGCCTATGGGTTATAGCTTAATTCTTTTTCTGTTTTGAACAAAAGAGAGTCTTTAATTGACAAACTATTCAGTTACTTATATTTTTTTCATCCATTTTTTTTTTTTTTACATACATATTAACAATTTTTGATATCTATATATGCTGCTTTTCCAGTCTTGTTGTTTGTGGTCATCTGTTTATCATGGGATACCTCATTTGTGGTTTAACTAGTGCAAACTATTATCCCTGGAAATTTGATCTCTCTATCAAACTATGAGGTGGTATTTCTGAATTGTGAAAGTTTATTGCCCAAGTCAGAAAACAATGATATGTGAATGTATGTAAAAGATCAAATTCCTTTTACGCTTTTAAGAATTTCTGATCTGAATTTTAAAAATCTGCTATTCTTATTTTTAGGTTAAGCTCACACCCATATTAAAATAATAAAAAAATATAGCAATAATAACTGTTAAAATTTTGTAAATAATTGAGGAAACTCATTATTTTATAATAATACATCCTTATTACTGGCAATTCAAAGAAAAAAAAGAAGATATCCTCCTAGATTGTTCACTCAAAAAAAATTTCGCTTCCTACACACATTCAGATGTGTGCGTACGCGAATTTACATTTACTCTAATACAAAAGTGAAATAAGATTAGTGTCCGTATGAGAGTAATCATAATAATAAAATAATCTCTGTGCAATTTAGAAGTAGTGTCAGAGCAAGAAGGATTTATAAGAAAAGGTTTTTAAATCGAAGCTCAACTTGTGATCTTGGATACTGAAATGTCGTGAGGCATAAACCACTAAGCATACCATTATTTTTTTTTATATATTAAAAATAGAACGCAAGCAGTAGTATATTAAGAAGGTATACATAAATAAAGTATCTAATCACCATTAGCGATATGGGCATTCCAATTCTAAGAGAGAACAAAAAAAAAGCATTTACTGCATTAGAGGTGTGATGACCATACGTAGAATAGGCTCATCTTTTTTTTTTTTTTGGAGATGATGTTTTATAGCTGCAGCACAAAACTAATGGTAAGTCTCCAATGCAATCTATTCTCTGTCATATCCATATCATCATCATCATCTTCAACCATTATTAACCCACTTCAAAATGAATGTCTCTTAAGTTTTACCAGCTTCTCCAGTCAATATCTTTCTCCATTTCTCACTAACAAACTTCTCTATTTCATCTGTACACCTCACGTTCTTACAACCTATTGCGATCCTGTTTTAAAACTTCAACTGTTTATTGATTATCATCACTTCTAGCAATATGTCTAGCCCAGTTCCATTTCAGTCTCTTAATTATTTTAGCGATGTCAGTGGTATCTGTTTGACATCTTACCTAAGTATTTTGTCTTCACTCTCTTCTTGTTACTTCTAATATACATATCTCCATATTTTTTGAGGGGTCTGAAGTTTCTGAATTGATTTTCCTAAGAACTTCCAAAACATGTAATTTTAAAGTTATTTCTACCAAATATCAATCCCTCCAAGTTTTAATTCTATGATTAATTTCATCCATTATATTTCTATCTTTATTAATAATTTGACTAAGTAAATGAAGT
Source organism: Epiperipatus broadwayi (assembly GCA_028023455.1). Taxonomy (NCBI): domain Eukaryota; kingdom Metazoa; phylum Onychophora; class Udeonychophora; order Euonychophora; family Peripatidae; genus Epiperipatus; species Epiperipatus broadwayi. The sequence continues at coordinate 186,462 of JAQFVV010000369.1, read as the reverse complement.
TGATAACTTCATCTAATTCACAATTATCAATCTTTATTACCTTTTCTTGAGAAAATAATATACTAATCACAATACATGGTAATATGTTTTCTTGAATGTTTTTCTTTATTTAAATATCTTTTAAGTAAGTTTCTAGAAATTATATTTTATCAGTATTCTACTTTAGATCAGTACATCATCATCAACCATTATCAATCCACTGCAGGATGAAGGTCTCCCCAAGTTCAATCCATCTTCTCCACACCATCCCTGCACACTTTCTTATTTTCATCCATCCATCTCACTTGTGGTCTCTTTCTGGGTCTTTTACAATCTCTTGGAATTCCGTTTTAAGATTTCATTTGCCCATCTATTATCGTCTCTTCTCTGTATCTCCAAAACTTTTTAGATCAGTACACAACTGTTTATATTTTATTAAATAAAAGTACTTCGATTTAAGCTTAAAATTATGAAATTATTACTTCATGCCTCTTGAACGGTTAACCATTTCGTTATTTTTTAATTTTATTTAATCCGATATTATAACATTATATCATAGCTGTTGTAAAGAATTATTATTTTCTGATTATTATATACATTATGCATTTTCATGATATAAGAGACTTTATTGCTCTTTGATATAATTATATAATCAGATTTCGTAAAAAAAAAAAAAAAAATGGACAAATGGTTAGTCGCTTAGAATGTCATGTGATGTTCAAGTACTAGTAGTAATAAATCGTTTTTCAATCTAAGAGCCTTGGTTACTTGGGTCCAGCTCTCTACTAATGTATTAAACTTGAAAGTTTATGACAACGGCGAGACGACTTAATGAAAAAATAAAATAATGAAAGAGATAAAATTGCGTTATATAATTGCGTATAGTTTATCTGTAAAAGTCAAGCATTGGTGGTCGAGAGGTCAGCGACGATTGCTTTACAAGCAGTTGTTCCTGGTTCGCGGATTCGCTTCCCGGCTGCTGCTATGACACATGAGGAAAAAAAAAAGTATATGTACGGGAATGCTAACATAATTAGTATTAAGGAATTGTAAACCTTAACACTTTATCACCCATGAATATTGATCAAGTCTGATCGTTTTATTGAATTACCCGTTTGCCCATACTTAATGAAAACGAGACATAATTTCCCTTCATCTACATTTGATTAACATTATTTCACTACTTTGGATGGTTTTTTTTTTTTTTGCTGATATTTTTATTATTTCTTATTTTTTGTTTCATATTTGAAAATTTTGAAATATGAAGTACACATTATAATGATTAGGTCTTCTATAATGACAATTCTGCAAAGAAATTACCCAGACAACTTTGCGCTGATTATTCCCGACTAACTTCTAATGAATCGAAATATTTCAGATAGTTTCTAAAAATACTCTAAATGAAATAAATTTCTCAGCTGCATTCTTTTCCACCCCTACATATATAAAATTAAATCTATATATATTAAAATAGAGATTATTTCTTGCTGTGAATAAAAGCGTCCAGGAGTCCTTATGTCTGTCGTTTTTATTTTTCTCTCTGCCTCATAGCTAATTCTGTTTCCTCCAGTCGGAAGTACTTCGGATGTATAGAATAATTTAAGCAATATTTTTCTCAAAGAAGATCCTTCTAGAGGGAATTGATTTCTTTTATGATCTTTTTTTTTTTTTAAAGTAAAATCATAATTTTTAATAGTCGTTATAAAACATTTTTTTAATTATCTAAATTTATTTTATTGGTATTAAGTAGAATAATGAATTTTTAAGACGTAAACAACATCTTAACATTCGGACTTTAATGTTTATAGTTAGTTTAACTCGTTTAATAAGTTTATTTTTGCCTTTTTAATCATCCATATCACTGCTAGCTAAAATTTAAACCGCGGTCTCCTGACGTGTAACCATGTAGGGGTTACATCGCGCTGACTCGTAACTACCGTATTTGATCCCTCTCCTGTGAAGGCTTTTCATGGATCTATTTGGGAATTCCCTCCAAAAATAGAAGGATCATATTTCCATGACTAAAGCTGGAACAGACTTATTATAAAACTGAAGGGGCGGAAAACTTTTTTCTTATCTTTGTTAGAAGTTGAGTCCACAGATGGCAGCAAAATCGTTACTTCTGATGGTAATTTTTCTCTCTCTAATGGAAAATAAATCTAATTTTGCAACTTCTATTCGAAGAAAGTGGACATCTTTTCTTTTCGAGAGAATAATTTTGTAGTCATTAGCAAATTATTTTATGCTGTAAATTTCTCTATTGTACTTTTAAGGGAATAAAAAAAAAAACCCAAACAATTATATTAACAACGAATAATCGAACCGACTTATTGCTAAAGAATTCATAAGTTCAGTCGCCGGAAGTGCCGGAACTAGATTCAATCCTACGATTTTACGCTCCATAGTCGGACCCTCTATCATTGCCCTAAACCATGCAAGGCAATTATACTAATAGATATAATGCGATCCGTCCTAGAACAGTCAATCTAAAACTGCATCAAACTCCTATTAGGCAAAAAAATAATTCAATGTTTTCATTGCTTAGGAGTTCATAATAAGTTTGAGGGCTGGAAGTGTCAGATGGGCACAATCTGTGGGCCTTAAGTTCCAGAGTTTGCAGCTCCACCATTACACCAAACGAAGGCTTCCAAATATATTTGAGATCATGATGATTTGCTTATTAGAGATCTAATTAATGAGAATGATAATAGATTTTTTTTATGATATAGTATTTATATCCATATTTCAATGGGAAAGCTGTCTAGTGTGTTTTAGCACAATGCTAAAAATTCCTAGTTCAAAGGTCAACTTATCACTTGCCGATGTTTGAATTTCACATGATCTCCCGAGTTATGCAATACATTGAACAATTTCTACTGATTTGACATTAAGGATAATGATTACATTGATGCCCAAATCAAATTAGCTATGAGATCTCTACTTGATAACGCAAACAACCAGGTTTGAAATGGTCCTACTCTGGTTATGTCATTTGATGATTACCTCTGTGGTTTGGTACGGTGGTAGAGTTGTAGATGCTGAATCTCAAAGTTTATGAATCACAGTTCAGCTCTTTCATTTCCATTGCTCAAGTCACATGACTCTGAGAAACTATTTAATTACTTTATTAGATAATTGTACAATGCCCAAATAATTGGAAGATGAAGGAAAAAGAGACTAACTACTAGACAAGTGGATTTCATTATTGCATACTATGAGGTTTGATGCAGTGCTGATTGTGACAGACTTTAAGGTTTGCAATTCAGGAATAATGACCTAATTGTTATTTTCAGTGATCAAATGTCACATGATCAGGTGAGTAATAAGTATTATGTTTAGGTAGAGGGAGGCTAAAGAAAAAGAGACTAACAACTAGATAAATGATTTCATCATCGCAGTACTGTGGTTTGGTTCAATGGTAGGGTAGCAATTTTGGAGCCAAGATCCATGAATACAACCTTCTTACTTCGAGCTCTCAAACTTCTTATGAATTTAGAGTAATAAAGTCATTCAATTATTTATTTATGAATGATTTAATTCATTAAAAAAATATATAATGCTTGGAAAATATGGTAATGGAAGAATAATAGGATAACCAATAATAAAGTAAATAGATACTGTAATGATTATTCCACTAAATAGCCTTAAAAAGCAATGGTGTGATTGTTCACTCTGGAAAAATATTATTGATATAATCACTAAGTATTGAAGCAGACTTTGACAGTACTTAGTAATAATAAGCAGTACATTTAAACGATTTAAGGGTTGGGAGAAGTGACATTATTAGGGAACGGTTCATGTTGATATTTCACAACATATAACTTCCTGAACAACAAAGTTTATGCTTATATTAGTGGTAATAGTTGCATTTTGATATATAATTTTAAATTTCATAATCTTTAACGTTTATGATATAACTCTAAATAAAGATTGATTATGATGAATTAGAAGAAGGTAGCAGCTACAAACATCTTGGTCAGATTATTAATGCAGATGGAAACATAATGGATGAAATTAATCATAGAATTAAACTTGGTTGGAGTGCTTTTGATAGAAATAACTTCATATTAAAAGGAAATATGCCTATGTGTTTGAAAAGGAAGATTTTAACAAATGTGTTTTACCAGTTCTTACTTATGGATCTGAGACTTGGACATTTAATAGATGAGCAATACAGAGACTCCAGACCACTCAAAGAAGTATGGAGAGATGCATGTTGGGAGTAACAAGAAGAGATCGAAAATGCAATGTATGGGTAAGAGAACAAACAGGTGTTACTGACCTCATTGAAAAAATTAAAAGATTGAAGTGGAGTTGGGTTGGACATATTTCTAGAAGAGATGAGAATAGATGGAGAATTGAAATCTTAAACTGGATTCCAAGAGATTGTAAAAGACCCAGAAAGAGACCACATGTGAGATGGATGGATGAAATAAGAAAGTGTGCAGGAGTGATGTGGAGAAGAGAAGCTAAAGATCGGAGAAGCTGGATTAAACTTGGAGAGACCTTCATCCTGCAATGGATTGATAATGGTTGATGATGATGATGATAAGATGGCAGAATTGTTTTGTATTATTGCAATAGCAAACTAACTTAACCACCATACACTGAAATATCACTTGATTATGGTGTTGCATTTTATTTCATCTCTGTCTTAATGTATATTCATATCTTTATTGTTGTTGTGTTTAAGGGAAGTGAAAATAAATATTTATTCATTGGTTAAGTTGAAACATTCTGTAGGGATTCTTACTTGTCTTATCATTCATTGTTTACATTGACTACTTGTACAATATGCTAGTTATTTTTAAAGCATTTATAATATTTAATGAGTTCAATATTAATGCTAATCATTTGATTCACATTTTACAATGCACTATACACTTATTTTACTATCGTAACGGTTTTGATTACTCCAACAATCTTCTTCAGATCTATAATAAACATAAATATAAATGCATGAATATTTATACATAAACACATAATTTCTATATATATTTCATAATTATAAATTCTTCTCTTTAATCAAAATACATATATCTTACATATGTTTTTTTATTATATATTTCCTTATATATATACCTACATAAATATCCTCAATTACTTCAATCATTTTTACTTTTATATTATTCTTTATAATGAATTCTTTTTTTTTTTTTTATCATCTACATATAATATATTTTATAATTTTATTTTCTATTATTATTTTTTTAATTCACTTTTAATTCTAATATATTTTTTTATTTTTAACATATTTACTTTTTATTCTAACTTTAATAACGTTATATATCTAACATTATATATTATTCATTTTTTCATCTTGCTATATTTCCTATTTTTATTAATATCCCTACCTACTATCTAATCTCGGTTCATAATCTTAACTCCTTTTATTTTGGCCATACATTTATAGTATAGGCTTATTAAATTAGGTCACGTGATATATAACTTGATTTCCTTGCAATCATAGTTTTGCTCTTGAAGTTTTGGCGATACTATATTGCTAAAGCTATTAATATGTGGTGTATCTGAATGTAGTTCAGTCCCATATGGCTATTTAAGTTAGATAGCTGGATTTGAAGATGTATGGATGCCTGAAAATTTCAGATTTTCTACTTAATAGATAACTATTGGATAAATGCTGGGCTTGACCTGATATTTTTAAATCTAATACCCGAATATCCTAGCACCTCATTGATGACAGCCAACAGCTAGAAACAGGTCTGAGGATAGGGATATTTGGAAAAGCTTGTTAAGAGCTATTGGTGCACTTATTATATAACAATAATTACTATTGTATAATAAGGCTGAATTCAAAAAACAATGCTGTAATGCACATTTTTTCTCTCCTTGAGTCATCGAAATATATATTTACAAATTACAAGAGGAAATAAAAAGTGTGTTTATGTTTATTTTGATAAAAAGAGTCACAAGACTGAAATCAAATGAAATCAAAGAACCACATTTGATTTCCGCGCCGTAGTTTGCCGATCCCTGCTCTAGATAATGAATCAACTTGTAAAAAGCATATTCTTAAGTAGGGTACAATTTAATTTAATTATTTATAGATTAAGTCATTAATTAACATAAAAGTAGAATAAAGTAATTATGAAAAAGTTAATATAGTAATAAATTCAGAAAAATTACATTTATGTACATATTTATGTTTCTAAAAAAACAGCTGGTATTCTTCTTGTAATGAAAGTTAAAGATGACAAAATGCAGAAGCTATAATAATGACGTATTTTTATAACTCAGCTTTTTGATGCAATACATTGTTGTCTATTGAAACAGGTTTTTAAATTCATGTCTGCCCTATCATGCTTTTATAGTTTTTTTGAAATGCATATCATAGAACAGAAAATGACTTTAAGGGTGTAAGTAAGATTAATATGAATTTTTTCAGCTCTTATTATTTGATGATTTTCTCATATTAAATACTGACCACTTCAGTGTATTTTTTTACTATTAAATTAATTATTTTCATTTTATTACATTAAAAAAATATTTGTGATTTATCTTGAACCTTTCAGACTTGTCATCTTATCTACTTTGGGGTCATTTTAAGTAGAAATTTTATTCAGTAATTTACAGCATTGAGATAAAGTAAAATAATAAAAGTTCACTTTAGTTGCAACCTCCTGACTGAATACCACACTGAAAGCACAAGATGAGGGAATAGCACAGGGATAATTTATGATGATATATAGATGTAAGCCAAAATTTATGAATTTCTAACTTTTTTCTCATTATTAATTTAATTTTTTTTTTCAAATCATGCAGAGAAGGAAAACTACAATATTGAACAATTTATAAATTTCTAATATATTATTATTTATTTAATATTATTTTAAAATGTGGATGTTAAACATTTAAAGAAGAAACTGTAATTTGCATGCAAGAGATAACACACCTTTATCTAAGTTTACTGATGAAGAAACTATGATACATAAATACTGAATAAATTCTATAATATTCAAAGATCTATTCATGCAACATACATGTCATACTAAGATAATTCACAAGTAAGGTGTGCATTATATGCAAATTTATTTAACCATTTCCTTGGGAATCTTGCTTGTGAATTATTTTAATAACATATTAGGAGTTGTTTGTTTTACAAATAGATCTATATTCTTAACATTATATATTTAATGATTTATAAAATTATTTACATGCTCATTAAAATCAATAGTAGAAATCAACGAAGAGGTAAAAGCGAAAGAGAAGTCGATATTTAGAAAAGCTTGGGAAATTAGTGCGACTTTATTTATTTAGTTAACAGTTGTGGGTAACAGGGATTGAAAGAATTAATTGATGTTTGTAATATAATTTAGAATGACCGGTAGATTTTTTTTTCTTTAACAGATGTAATACCATTAGGTGTACAATCTAAGCACTATTAAATATGAGAATTTTAGGACATTTGATTTAATCTGATAGACTGCTCCAAAATTGTTGATGGCCTTTAATAGATATTATCTAATATTTGTAGACACAATTTTATCCGAAGAGTAATGTGAATTTAGAAATAATAGAAGGACAAGAGGTATATTGTAGCAGTGAAAATAAATGCTAAGTAAAATAACAACTGATTTATTGCTTTGGAGTTTATATGAACTTTCACCCAAAGGGACAGAACTGGACAATAATCTTGAGATCTAGGGTCTGACACTCTTCCACTGTCCCAATTCATGTAGGGCAAGACAATTTCTAACAAATATATAGGAAGGTTTAGAGTGATTAATGTCAGTTATTATTGATTTAGGTTTGATATGAATCAGGTGCTTCTATTGGCTGTTATAAAGAGGAAAAAGACAAGTTAAAAAACTTAATAGAAAGTTATTTTAAAAAATATTATTTTTTGAAAAAAGAATGAGTATAGGAAAAGATGTGTAACATGGATGTGTTATTATTCTCTTATTCTATTCTATATTTATTATATTTAATGCTAAATAAGTGTTGGCATATTAAGAATATGGTTAGCATTGCGATAGAAAGGTTTCACTGTATCAGATTGATATGGAATACTATTTATAGATATTGGAAAATAAATCCAAGAGTGGTTACTTAGATTGATGGAATTTGTAGTTAAATTTAGGGTGTGAATAAATGCAATGACAAAAATTAAACTATGAAAATGGGTTGAACGAGTTAAAATTTAAAGGTGATAATTGAACAAAAAAATCATAAAATAGGGTTTATAAATACCTGGTTAACTGATAATGAAATGAATCATAAAAAAATTATAAGAATTAGTCTTTTCAAGTCAGGATATTGTTCCGATTGTTTGAAATTAGAACTAGTAAAAAAAAACCACATAGCATTTTGTTTGAAGCTTAGCTTTATACAAAACAGAGACTGGGACAATTAAAAAAGAGAGAAGAAATTGAAGCCTTAGAGATGTTGATTTAAAGAAGAATGGAAAAAATGAGATTGATAAAATAGGTCGAAAGAGGTCAGTAGCCAAAAGTTTATTTTGAAAATTAAAAAGAGGAATTAGAGGGAATTTTATAGGTAAAAGAATTATGATGAACATATAAGATGTTGTGAAAAGTAAGAGAGAGTGAAAAAGATAATGAATTAAGATGTTTAATGGTAGGTACACGATGAAGATCTGCTTCAGAATAACTAATATAACCCTTTTAAGAAAAAGAAAGGTTGATATAAAGATGAAGAATAGAACAGATGATAGGAAGAATGTGGATGTCTTAGGATAATCAGTGGGGCTACTTTTTGGCAGATAAGTAATATTTTAGTGTAGCAGTAAAGTGGCAGACCCAGGAACTCAATATGCACGGACCGCAAGCCATCTCAATGACTTATGGTGCTCGAACTTCGTACGAATCCTTGAGCAATGAACCATTCGATTATATTTTTTTTGATGATGATGGTTACTTTTTTTTTTTTGCTTAAATGTTTAAATTCATCATTACGTAATTTTGAGTTGGCAAGTTTTTACCCCTCGTTTATTTCCAGCTTTTTTATTATTGTTTTACGTTTTTATTTTTCAAGTTTAACAGTGGTTGCCCTAAATTTGACTATCAATTCTAGTCTGGTATGAATACTCTTGTTTTACCAAATGGGTTATTTATTATTTTAATGATTTTTTTCTTCTATTCTTTCAATTTTTTTTTTTTATCCAAAAAAAGAAAACAAATGGCTGTCTTAAAAGTTGGATGTTTACTACGGCTAACTGACAGCTGACTTGGCTCCGGTTAAGATTTAAAGTGAAATGTTGCCGTGCAAGTAAGAAGGGAAGCGCCGACAGTTCTGGCTCCAGTAGAAAATAGTTTATGCAAGGAATTTTTTGTATTGCAATTTTATTTTGACCAGAGAAGAAATGGTTGAATTGCTTTCATTTATTGAACTCGAGACATTTAAAATGAAATAGTGTTTAAATTTGGAAATTTACAATATTTATTATGATTTCCGTAATCATTTATAAATAACATTAACGCTATATTTATAGATTTATAAGTAAAAGATGGATGGGAAAAAAAACGCATTATTAACCCTTAACAACTCGAGTTTAATTCAAATGAATATTTTAGACATTATGAGATCATTTTCGCCAAAAAAAATGAGGATGGGTAAATTCAGGCTTCAAAACAATGGATGTAGCCATGGAAAGTTTGAAAGCACGAATAGATGGCAAATCACTCTAAATAAATGATTTTCATGTAGCTGTTAGAGGCCAAATTTGAATTGATGCTATCTAATATAATCGTTATATGCAGGTTGAAAGATCTGTGCTCAGATAGCCGGCTTCTATATCTAAGAGGCAAGAACAATTATTATCTATAGTAGATTGATATTGTTCAACATTATTACTTTAGATACCTTTATACTGGGTTAGACAAAATAATGGTAATGTTTATTAGTGAAGAGGAATAACACTGAATCGTTTCTATTCTGTTTTGAATATAATTATATATTTAAACAGTGTCTAAATGAATATTAAGACATTTCTCCAATCTTAGAGGGTTTTTGTGGAAGATATTCTCATACTTATTTAAGAATGACTCAAAGAAACTTACTACTTATATCAGGTGACTTGAGGGAGCCATGAAGATGTGTAAAATTATTATAACATTATTCGAGTGGGTTAATACTCTGAAGTTCATAAGAAGGCCGAGCATTGAAAGTGACAGTATTGGATTGCAATTAGCGGACCTTGAGCTCCAGAGTGCCTCATAATTCCCTGACTTCACAGCTGGAGCATTATAATGCTAAAAATGATAGAATTCACCATAGCATGTAACTGTTAATAAACAGGCAAAAACTCACCATATAGTAGTGCCACCTTGTGCTAACCAGAGTAATCAATGGATGCCAGAAGGCTTGTGCATAAAATCCCTATATCCAGTGCCTACTCATGCACAAGCCTTCTGGCATCCATTGATTATTCTGGTTAGCACAAGGTGGCACTACTATATGGAGAGTTTTTGCCTATTTACTAACAGTTATGTGCTAGCATGAGATGGTGATGATGTTATGTTTAGTGGTTCATGTAACTGTTCTTAGACTGCTCAAATAACCTCAATTATAATGGATTTACAGAGAGAAATTATTGAATCAAGAGAAAGCCATGACATCATTCTCTCGTTTGATTAAGCTATAGTAGTTTCATTACCATTGATATTTCCATTATCATGTCTTTAGCCAAACACAATCTTGATCCTTGGTTAAGTCAAATGTTAACAATAATTTGTCTTGCTATATGTCCATTTCTTACAGAAATAATCACTGTATTATTAAATAATGGTGGAATGATGAGATATATGGTCATTATGAATTAACTGTAGTTGTCTCATAATCACAAAGTTGAGAGATTATCTCAAGGAGCTTGGATAAGAAAATTGATAGTTGAACCAACTTCATAAATCTCTTGAGGTAAGAACTTGTAGCACTACTCCTTGTATGGCTTTTACCATTCAGGATGAACTTCAGATTCACTGCCACTATAAATAATTCTTTTCAAGACTAATGGAAGCAAAAAAAAAATGATTGTAGCAGGCAGTAAAAGTTGAGAGATAACCTCATAGTTTGGGAACTACTTAACAAATGGAGTGTCTGAATTGTGCAAGATGTATCATTAAAAATGAAACTGGGAATTGCCTGTGCAGTAATCTGTTCTCTCTTAAAGATGGCTGTGAAGATTGGATTTTGTATATAAATAAATAGAATAAATGATTAAAAGATGCTGCGCTCAAGAATCATTTCCTGAACAACAAAATGAACCAAAGAATCAGTTATTAAAAAAAAAAAAATTCAAATTAACATTTACTAGAAATCAAAATATAGACACAGAAATTGTTGAGTTTTGGACATGTTATGGGGTTTGATTGTTTAATGAAAATAAAAAATATTGATTCACAGTAGTTTATGAAGTTATCAAAAGTGAAGATGTTCAAACTGTTGATTGTCATCTATCCTGTAACTATGGCAACAATAAATTTTCTGTCAAAAATTGTTAAATTAATCTTTATAAAATCTCTTGATTATGCTACCACATCTGTTCCTGCTAATATCTTTTTTTGCCAATGTATTTAGTTTCTGAAATGTAATTACAAATTAAAAAGATATTTGGACCAGGATGTCTATCTCATTTGCAGTTTAAACATTTTCATTACGTTATGTATTGGTAACTTAATAGTTGTCACTGTAATCTAAGGCTTTCCAATGGTATCAGTGTGCAGCATATTATTGCCCAGGTTGAAAATGTTCGAATACAATTCAAAGTATGTGATACAATACATTGCATTTTTAAAATGGATGTTCATTAGTCATTTAAAATTTAATTATTGCAGCATATTTAAACATAAATTCTGATTCGATAGTTACATTTGTTCAGTCATTATCTTTAATTACGGGCATACCACATTGATCATACCCATTCTTGGCTGATCACCAAAGTTAAGCAATGTTGGGATCAGTTAGTACTTAGATAAGTTGACCGCTTAGAAACCGTGTGTGTTGTATGACAGCTTTATTTGTGCTGCTTGATTTAGTGCACTGGTATGGAGTCCAACTCTGAAGCATAAGGTCCTCAAATTAATTCGAGTTCTGGCACTTCCTGTGTCCAAACTTCTTATGGTCTCCTGAGCAATATGGATTTTTTGATTATTATAATGTAAATGCATATTAACTTTCGTAAATATTCATATCTAACTCAACTTATATTGGGTTAGGTTTCTTCAGCCTAATCGTTAGTCTGACGTAATTAAAATTTTCCATTAATGAATATCTTAAATAGTAATAAATAGCAATAGTAGTGATATATTTACAATGTACATTATCTGCAAGTCTTTTATAATAACAATAATTTAGTATGTAATGATAGGTAAGTGAACAGACAAATTCCCAGATGCCCGTTGATGGAGGAGGGGTTGCACTACAAATTTGTTTCTGCCATTTTGAGTATATTTAAAATTTATTTTGATAGTAGTTATTTATTTGTTGTGTTGAAAGCCAATCACCTATTGTATGGTTAGTGATGGAGAGAAGGAGATAGATACCCAAAATCTTGCTATGGCTTTGAATACAGTTTTGTACATTGAATGTGCCCTGTAAAGGTATACATCTGTCAATGCAGTTGTTTTCATTATTATACTTTGTATTTATTGCATTATTTTCATTGTAACTTTGCATGGAGGTACGTTGGATGGACATAATTGCAGGCATACCTATAATATAAAATTTTCTTTAAAACTTATTTGCTGTATCTCTGTGACCCTGATTTGCATCAGTTAAATTAGCCCATCAGAAGTCTTTAATATCATCCAATTGGGAACCAATTAAGGATAACGCATGACTCACTGGATTTTCCAATTGCTGGGTGATGAAGATTTGGATATTTTCCCATCCTTGTGTTATTCTTTAGCTATGTAAAGCTAGATACCCAATTGCTGACCAATGTTGGATGGTTAACTGGGTTGACTATAGGTCTCTAGTTGGAAGTAAAATTTTGTAGCTGGATCTTGGAAAACATTTTCAAGCTTTGCTTAGCCTAAATTCGAATTCGGGTCATGGATCTGGCCGTAGGTTTATTTTTTTATACATTTCGAACCCATCATATCATTTAAGTTAATGAATGTTTTGAATTTAACATATATACATTAATGGTGATGGTATACTTCAGACACAGTAGTCCTCATTACTTCATCTTGCTTTTATGGTTTTAATTTGTTTTTTGTTTTTTTTTTTAAAAAAAGAAAACTAGTTTTTCGCTGAGCGCATATTAGAAAATTAATATGAGTTGCCCCAGCAGATGGACTCTTGTGTCAGTTTAGTAGCGTTGAAAATGAGATCGGAACTCATTGACTTCCTTTAATTTGTAGTTAATCATCCTCTCTTTTTTTTTTTATTTGACATTTTTCTTTTAATATCAGTTAGTTTCTTGTGCTTATTTGATTAGCAGACACATAATCAGCCACAAATGAATATAATTATCTTGTAAACTTCAAAAACAAATTTCTATTTGTGTATGTCATTTCTCTAAAAGAAGAAGAAAAAAGTAATTATGTGCTTGCACGTATTATATATCCTTTACATAAACGATACGTTCTAACTGTCCGTTTACCCCACAGGAGATTTTTAAATAGTGAGACAGCCTTTAATTAATTAATATTAGATCAAAAACAACTGGGTTTAGCATGATTGGCCGTTACGTCTTGCTATTGCTTCTTCCTTTATTGTCTTCCGTGTGTGTGATATATGCAATATATTTTGTTTTTAAATTTCTATATGGGATGGGGGGACGTACCAATAAGGTTTGCATTTAGCACAGCACATCTACCTGTTATACTTAGAATGTGGATTTGAATCCACCCTGTCAGGTAAAACTTTTCTTTCAAATAAGCAGCTATAGCTACCCCAACTCATCCACCAATTACTGGTCGGTAAATGGGTATTTAATTTTTTTTATATAAAAATAGAAAAGTAATTGAATGGTGTCATTGCCAGGGAGTTCAGAAGAAGTTCGAGAGCCAGAATTTCCTGAACTGGAATCTATCCGGGGTTCTTAGTTCCAGAGCTAGATACCCCATCACTACACTAAACCATGCTAGGCAGTATTTTCAGTTAGATGGTAAAACAAACAAACAAAAAAGTTCAAACCCTTACCACATGGCAGTTGGCAAGTGGCAAACAATACTCTCCCTTCGCTATTTGTCTATGAGATGGAGGGGAGCTTTGAGGGAATCTTTACTCAGGAGTGGATTATTTAAAAGTTATTTTTTCATTCTTTCATTGCATATATATGTATATAAGTTTAGCAATTTCCAGTAGTTGAGCTCATAACTCTAAAAACAGGTATTACTAAAAGAAATTATGTAAGTATGGATAGAGTACGAGAGCTAATAAAGCATCTGGTTGTCATGACTCCTAAAACAATAAGTCATGGGGTCAGCACATTTGCCTTACAAGCAGTTGTCCCAGGTTTGCGGGTTCACTTCCCGGCCGATGCTTTGACACATTAAAAAAAAACCACCAGTATTTGTAAAAAGATATTACCAATGTAATTGACTCCATCACGTGATTTTAAACTATAAGCTTGAAGCAAGTCTGGGGATATTGGATAGGAGAACACAAAGTAGGGATTTAATAAGTATTATCATTTTGCATCAATTATTAGTGACTAAAGCTTGCAGTAAGTGGTACATAGATGGTGAAAATTATGTTGTTTTAAAAAAAAATATTCGTAATAAGGAATTTAAAAACAATCACAAAAAATGTATGGCATGAAGATTTTTTGATGTTTAGAAGATATTTGTATTTATGAAGGCAGTTTTTTTTTTAAAAAAGGAAGATTTAGTTCAACAATCAAGAGAAATTAAGTTTTTATATTTTCGTTAACTGTAAATGCTTTTTAGTGAATTAATCATGAAATCCAACCAAAGCTTATTTTTAGAAAATATACCGCCTTCTATAGCACATCATTGAAAACTTATTGAACCGATATCATTATGATTTGAAATTCGGCCTGCCAACACTGTTAAACTGGATAACTGGTTGGTCATCCCTGGAATATTGCATTATCATATTATTGCATAATCATCGATATTTAACACATACAAAATTTTAAGAAAATTCTGTTAGCTAGAAATATGTTGAAATTGTTTCAAGATTTTAGCAAGTAAACAAATAGATTTTTTTAAACTAAATTTTAAAAATATATAAATAATGTGAAAAAGCTTTTAGTTATAATTTTTGTGTTGGGAATGATTGAATCTAAGTAGAGTATATAATATTATCATCATCATTAATAATAAAGTGGAAGGTATATCGCACACCAGTTTAATAAAGTTCTCAAAGCTTTCTATCCTTTGTTCAACTTCCCTTTATCTTTTAAATATATGTTGGATTTGACTTCTTTTTCATAACTTTTTCAGTGTTTTTCAGTTACATTTTTACAATTATTCCATTATCGCTAAACCTCCATCTGTTTTTCCCATTATCTTCCATAGTATCATCTATAAAGCTCACATATTTTTCTGTGTTTCTAAAATTATTCTTGTAAAGGCAAAGTACTTAATAATATTTTTTCTTAATTCTAACATTAATGGGCCCAAAATTTTCTTCTCTTATCAATACTTGTTTACTCTTTGCAATTTTTACAAATACCTTTTTACTATTCACTTTACAAGCTACATATCTTGTTTTACTCAGATTTAGAATATCTTATCATCATCAGCTGCCCTTTGCAATGAAGGTGCCATCCCTATTATAAGTACTATAAAAGATAGAAAGACAAATATAATAATAACCACATAGTACTAGTAATAATAATATACAAACCAATCTGTGACTTATAAATACATTTATACATAAAACATGTTGATCCACTATTCTGTTTATTTGATATTTTATAATATTAATATATTAATTATTTCTGTTTCCATATTATGATTATTTATTTATTAGTTTGGGTTAAGGACAATAATTCCATTAAATAAATAATGGAATAATTTATTCGTAGGAGTTAATAAGAAGTTTTACTCCAGACATCTCAGAACTGGAACCAATCAAAGGGACCTTATATTTCAGATTCTAGTACTATCATTCACAAATCAGTCCGACCGAATTAACTCCCCACACACACACTTTTGTCATCTGAAACCCTTTTGCTTATGACTTATCACTGGGCTAACTGGTCAGGTTATATTTAGGTAATGGTTACTCTTAAAATCAATATTATTAATCAAGACATTTTAAAACTATAAATACTTTGATCTATTACAGCGTTTATTCTGGATTTCAATTGTGAAGTCATGAAACTATAATTTGAATCTTTATTTGATCGATTACAAAGTTTTAAGTTGCTTTCGTAAGATAGATTTTTTTTTTATCAGCAAAAATACAAGTTTTCACATTAAAAGCTTCAGATTTTCTACCTGCAGTAATAACACTTCTTCCATCATATGGAAGCTGTACAGTAAGACTTGTATGATTAATTGAGTCAAATCCTTGTCGAAATTAGTAAAATCAATATATAAGTCACCCCTTTATTCGTGCCACTTTTCTTGCATTCGTCTCAACAATTGTCTTGCATTGGTGGTCGAGAGGTCAGCGCGACTGCCTTGCACTAGCAGGCAGTTGCCCGGGTTGCGGGTTCGCGTCCCGGCCGATGCTATGACACTTAAAAAAAAAAAAACTATTTCTATAATACCTTTCGATTCTCTAAAACCGCATTAAATCTCTCACAACCATTCATCTATGATTAGACCTATTCAACATAATCTTTGAAAGCACTTTTTCTGCAGTGAATAATAATGATATTCCATAATAATTACTGCAATCTTGAGTATCCTTTTTTTTTTCATATGTCAAATGCGTTGACCAGGAAGCGAACTCGTGCTAGCTACTTGGAAGGCAGCTATGCTAACCACTAGGCCACCAACACTATCCTTTTATTTTAATAAACATGATTTCACAAATACATTTTTTTTTAAAAAAATGTCAATATTTTTGAAGAATATCTAACCATTTTCTATTCCTGGTCAAATAATATATTGTTCATCTGGTCTTTATTCGAGTTTTAATTTTCTATGAGCTAGGTATTATATTACTTTTGAAAATTTCAGCAACTTATTAATATCGCTTTTTCAAACAAAGATATTGACTGAATATGGATTGAATGCAAGTTAACACATAGTCTTGAGTTTCTTTACCAAATTTTTACTGAAATTGCGTATCTTGAGTATGCACTATTCACTGACTAAATTAATATGAGCTTAACCGTTGAATAAAAAATACTCAATGCTTATATAGCAGAGAGAAAGCATCAAATTTAGTTTTAAATTAACTTAAGTTTACTATATACATTGGAGATTATTTACAAGTTTTATTGAAATGGTAGATGTTAATATAATTGAGCAATAATCAATATATATCTAATGCATATTAATTAGTATATTTAATAGCCAAGTCATTAGGTTGTTGTTAATGAGATCAGATTCCACGTAGCTGCAAAAATATCATCTGTCGCATAGGTTTGATCTCTGGTCTTAATGTTTTTAATTTTTTTAGAATGAGTGATTTAGTATTGTGAGATTAAAGCTTAGCATCTTACGAGTGTGAAAAGAATGAATGGAGTAATTCTTATATTGGGGAAAGGTGACTTTGTATATCTTTGATGAAGTTGTTGATTGTTAGTGAGTTCTAATGGGTCATGTTAGTGATAAGAGTATGTTAAGGAAGAAGTAAGGAACAATCCATAAGAAAGTGTTCCAATGTTTCTTCGTTTCTATGACAGAGGGCGCATAGTGGATCTATATTTGTGAAGTGTCACTTGTAGAAGAAAAAATAAGTAGTAGCAAAGGGCTTTGACTTTTTATTATTATTAAGAAGTCCTGATATTTGGATTCCAGGTGTCAGTATCTGAACTTTTTTATGATGTATTTGTTACTGCATAACAAGAAAGATTTGAAATACCAGGCACTCTTATACCTGGAACCTAATTGCAAATATAGGAGATTTGAACTCAAGATTTTCAAGTCCCTTTACTATCCAGACTATCTCATACTACTGATACACATGACAACACACACGCAGAAAAGATAAATAATCACCAATACATGTATTTCATGCTAAACCAGCACTCATCAGTTGGTCCAGATTACCCATGCACATATATATATAATCAGTGCTCAGTTTATATTAAGAAGCAAATCCTTACATTTTAATGGGCAGGCTTCAACCCACTCCAACCTCCAACTCTTCACTATCCATACCATTGAAAATCTGATAATAGAATTCCCAAATCCCATGCTGATGCCTGAGTTCAAATCCCCTATATTTATAACAAGAAAGTTTGACTATTATTTGATATATTACTATTTTCAATTTTATATATTTTTTTATTTAGAAATAGATTGTGTGAGAGAGTAGTGCATTTACTTATGAGAATTATTAAGGTTTTGCTAAAATTATTGTAAATGAGTGACGGAGGGTTTGTAGGGTTAACATGAATTACACTTTTAACACTTGGGAAGAAACTAATTAGTTTATATATTTTATTAATAGCTCTCTGAAGATAAAATGTAGAAATGCCATGTAATGAGAGCATAAGGGAGTTGTTGTTTTTTTGATGAAGAAGTCAACATAATAATGGATAAGAAATAAATTAATTTTAAGATATATTAAAATATTGATTAATATCTTAGCTTTGGATAATGCTTTGAAGGTGCATTCTATTGAAACAATAAGCTGATTTAAAAATCTGTATTTTGGCTTTGTTAAAATTATGAGGTAATTGTAAATATTGACATGCTAGAGTGAAATTTGTTAATGGATAATAAACAGTGGCAAACCGCTATAACATTGGTTAAGTATTATTACTTGGTTGTAACATTCTAGAGAAGTTCTGAAATTTTGGGATTATTGTGAAATCTTCTATTAAAAAATAATAATAATTTGATGAACTATTTTCAGCAGTTAGTTTTCAGTAGTGTTGTTTTTAGAAGCATAAGTTTAAGACATGAAATTCACATAATCTTGTTGGTATTAGCCTTCCCAGCCAAACAGTGGAAGTGGCTTATGGTTTAGCATAAAATTGTGTTCTCTAAAATATATAGAAAATTGGCCTGGACCCAGATCTGTATATAAATTGTGTAAGTTGGCTTAGTTTCAAAACTTTGTTATTATTTTTTTAATTTTAGGCCATTAATATGAGAGGAATAACAGATTGTTACTAGATTATAGGTGCATTTATTTCAATTTTGATTCCCAAGTCTGTAAACATAACAATTAGATACCATTCTGTGGACATGAATATTACAGCAATGGAACTATCTAGTATCCATTGATTATTCAGGAATCACAGTGAATAGTTTTGGCAAGCCCATAATCTATGGTATGATTCACAAAAAACGTAAATTTGAGGGGAAGGAAGTATCAATCTTTTTTTTTCATTCTTAATAAAAAATGATTTACAAAGAGATGAGCTTTCAAGGGCAGTTATTTTTATTCTAATGCCATCTAGAGTGAGTTTGACTAATCATCAGCCACCAGATAGCATAATACTATAAAAATCCCAATTGCCCTGATAATTTCTGATTTTTGCCTTTATCAGTGATTGATTAGGATTCAAAGTCGGAATTAATGCACTTATACATCTAGCCACTTTTTACTTCTTTCTGACTATTCAAACTAGATTTTTTTTTTAATCTTAAGATTTCAAATACAGAGTAATTTACATGCATAGGGCTATATAGATTTTGAATCAAGTCAGTTTATTTATATTTCTGAGACCTCTATGATAATTCTACACCTCTTCTACTCTTTGGTTAGATAGCTGAAATCTACACCAATGTCATACCTTCTCCTATTTACTTACTTGTAGGCTTCCAGGAGCAATTATCTTTATCTTAGCCTATTATCTACTGTGAGCTTTAATTTTCAGATTATTAGATTGTATAGCATAAAGGAACAAATGTGGTTATTACATGCATAAGTGCATCAAGTGCAGTTTTGAATCCTAGTCTTCAGTGATGAAAGCAAATTCTAGAAAGTTGTTGGTCTGGAGTTTTGAATTTTTTAGTATTACGCCATCTGGAATCATTAAAAGTGAAAACAAGATTGTCTTTTTGGATTCTGGAATTTGCAGTACACTGATTATTTGTGCTATTTTTCCATTTTGGAAGTCAATTTACAGAACATATAAAGATTTTCGTTTGTGGAAGAAAAATCCTCAGAAGATTTTAGCTCGGACGGTTATCAACTTTAGAATGTGAACCAATTTAAATATCTGGTAGGTTTATAAGTAGACAGACAGACTTATTGAGATCCAATATAGATTACAATATGCTGCTGCTTTTAACAATTTAAGAGGTAGGGTATTTCATTACAGGGATATACCACTGCAACTAAGCTGTGTATAGAGCTTTTATTTTGCCAAATTTATTGTATGGAAGTGAGATGGGTATACCCTATTGGCACAGTATAATGGCATTTAAGGATGCTCAACAAAATTTTAAAAACCCAATGGAAAAATTGTATTTTCAGATTGCTGAATGTTACTACTGATTCACTATTTAAACTCATAACTATTGGATTGAACTTGTAAAAACATTGAACAATACAAGACTTTGTAAATGGTGTTTTATGGTGAACTTGAGCGTAGTTTCACGGGAGAGGTAGATCTCATCTATAATACAACATTTGTCTCAAAGACATTCTAAAAAAGGGTAATGTCAATTGTTTCTGTTGTGAAGATATGGCAGGGAATAGAATATACTGGACGATGATAAAGATATGTGTGATAAATTGTGGTCTGGCCCAACTGATGAGTGCTGGTTCAACATGAAAGGTCCATCTTGGGAATCATACATCTTTCTCACATGTCTTTGGTCATATGTTTTATGATTACATCCTTCCCCAAGGTGTTAAAAGTGGATAGAAACCAGTCCCTACTTTGCGGAATGGTGCAAAAATTATACTACAGAAATATTATTCATTGTGGTATCGAAGTATTTAAAAAAAAGTTTTCTGCTGAAGGGATTAAAAGACATCTAAAATATTGAATGAAGAGGAAAATGGAGTATCATGATCTATATATGGATGCATTTGTGGTTGTATAGTTTTTACAAAATTCATTTTTAGAGCAGTTTTTTTTTTAACCTTCCTTTTTTTTTTTTGTTGGAATTAGAATGACCGTAATCGTTTAGGAATTGCTCCTTGTTATTATTATCCATTGGTTTTTCAAGCTTACAGTAAAGATGAGTAAATATAATTGCTCTTGAAAGCATCAACATCAACCATTATCAATCCACTGAGGAATGAAGGTCTCTCCAAGTTCAATCCATCTCGATCTTTAACTTCTCTTCTCCGCATCATCCATGCACACTTTCTTATTTCATCCATCCATCTCACATGTGGTCTCTTTCTGGATCTTTTACAATCTCTTGGAATCCAGTTTAAGATTTCAATTGTCCATCTATTATCATCTCTTCTAGCAATATGTCCATCCCAACTACACTTCAATCTTTTAATTTTTTCAATGAGGTCAGTAACACCTGTTTGTTCTCCTACCCATATATTGCGTTTTCGATCTCTTTTTTTGTTACTCTCAACGTGCATCGCTCTATACTTTTTTGAGTGGTCTGAAAATAAGTATATGAGAGATTTTACGATGATGTTAGATTCGTTTTGTGAGAATTGTTTAGTGCATGCAGGCCATAACTTTTCAAATAGTTTGGACCCTCTTTTGAAGCTCATTTAGTCCATATGTCTTTTAAAAAATGTTACTTGTAAAATAATTAATTTTAATTGTTTAAAAAAAAAAAGAGGCGAGATGGGGGTGGCAATTATACTTAGTCTGCAGTGTTAATTATTTTTAGATTTTGTTGTTGGGTCTCTTTAATTTCAGTTAATTATCTTTTTTTTAATTATACAAAATCAGCTTATAGACCTAATTATTCATCGCAGTCTTTCAAAAATTAACTAACTAAAAAAATAATAATAATAAAAATCGACTGAAAAAAAAATCACTTAGTAGCTGTTTTTTACTTACATTGACTAGGTTACTAACAGCAACAACAACAAAAAAATCAAAATAAATAATTTATTAAGTGCTTTCACTTTTTGAAAGAAAGCCGTGCGTGTTTGAAAAAAGAGCGGGGAAAAAATGGAGGTTAACTGATTGTTTGAGAACAATAAAAGTTTTGATATATTTATAACAATGGCTTCAAAGTTAAAATCTTTTAGTCTTGTGTTGTTAGCCGAGAGGTATCGCAGCTGCCATGCAAGCAAGTAGTTGGTTGCAGACGGTTGTGGGTTCGCGTCCCGGCCGATGCTATGACATATGAAAAAAAAAAAGTTAAAATCTTTTAAAATCTCAGTATTTGATAATCATGCTCTGTATATTATCTTCATCATCCCCTTTGTCCAAGTCATTTGGGGTAAGGCAGATTCTGGAGTTCAAATGTTGCGGATCAATACCCAACTTAGTTATTACCGACACTCGATTTTTTTTTTTTTAAACGACCGCTGAGCAATAAACCATTCATTTTTTTTAACCATTACTTTATATCATTATCGGTCCACTACAAGATGAAGCTTTTTCTTTAATTTTAATGCGACATTTTTTATAAACTATAATAACTGAAATACAGGTTTATTATATATCTGAATCAATATATGTAATATATAGGGTATATAAGCACAGACTTTCACATGACCCACCACTCTCCACTCTATCTCTTAACACCGATATACTTGAACACATATATGTCAAAAAGATAAATAATCACCAATATACGTATTTCATGTTAAATCAGCAATCATCAGTTGGTCCAGATAGCATCTCTACACATATATGCAATAAGTGCTCAGATATATACTAAGATAGCCAATCTTCTTACTTTAATGGACAGGCTTCAATCTACTCCACACTCCAACCGTCCATCCAATTGAAAATCTGATGATGGACATATACGTGTTCAAGTATATCGGTGTTATGAGATAGAGTGGAGAGCCGTGGGTCACGTGAAAGTCTGTGCTCGTATACCCTATATATAAACTATACTTTAAATTTAAAAACTCACCCGCCCAATTTTTTTTCTAAAGAAAAAAATCCATAATTTATATATATTCAAAACTTGTTTATTTCATTGAATTCATACAATATTATATAATTTACTTATATTTTTACCATTTTTAAATAATTGTTAAGGTACTTATAATATATAAAAATGAAACCCAAACTTTTTGTATGAGCTTCTTGGTATAGAGATATCTGCCTGACATAACAATGTAGGGTTTGAATCCACAACAGTTGAAGTGCATTTTAGGTGGTTTAGGATTTTACTCAGGTAACTGGCCTACAACCAATTTAACTAAACATCTAACATTAGTAAATGGATATCTATTATTACCAAATAATTAGCAAGCTTGGTAAATACTATCTTTTCTTTTCCTGTGTGAGGAGCCATTAAGGAGAACTTTTCCCTGCAGTGAACTATTTATTAAAAAGTCTGTTGCAACATTTTATTTATAACTTCTCCAAACACTCCAATAATTTTATCTGTCTCACATGTAGTATTTTTTTTTTAGGTCTTTTAATATTTCTGAGATTGTCTTTTTTTTTTACCCAGTTTCATTCTTTACTCTTAATTCTCTCAATAGTTGTCTTTAACATGTATTTGATTTCTCATCTAGGGATTTTACTTTCAGTCCCTCATTATTTTTAACCCTGCATCTCTTTGTGTTCTGCTATGTTTATTTTTTAGTAAATTCTTCTATTCTTGCTACTCTTATGCCAGATGGTAGTGCTTAACAAATCTTTACCTAATACTGTCCTATCCAAATATTTCTAGACAAGTTTCTAGCATATGGCTTTCATCAGTAAGGATTATTGAATTGCATGGTTCAAAAAACCCAAAAACTCCTTCCTGATGAAAGCTATAAGCTAAGAACTAATCCAAGGATATAAGGATTTATTAACACTACCATCTGGCATCTATTGATTACTAAAACTTACACTAGATGGCACAATTGTAATGAGAATAAAAGAGTTTGCTAAAGTACAGCAATGTATAAGTAAATATCATATATTTTGTTGGTCGTGTGATGTATCAATAGTCTGCACTGTCTAGTTGCTTTGTAATTGTTTGATTTTTAGATCTCTAGCAAAATATATTTATTAAATTTTTCCTTTTTTATCATATATATTTTTTTGATATTATAATATTTCTATTAAAATTACTTCCAACTTTAATTCTATAGTTATCCTATAGTTAATTTTATTCATTATGTCTCCATCTTTCATAATAACATATTATTATTTCCAACTTCTAATTCATTACTATTATTTTTTCACCCTCTTTAATTAAACATTGTTTTAATCTTTTTAGCATTTATTTTTGTCCTACCTTTTTCTTTCGTTTAATAGTCGTTCTTAGTGACATCTTCTGGATTTCTGAAGTATTATTTGCAAAAACAACTCTATCATTTGTAAAATCAGATGATTTTAAACAATTTCTGTTTATTTTTAATTAATCCTTTTGCTCCTAATGTTAATCCATAAAATTCCCTAAAACAGCTGTAAAAATCTCCAGTAAAATGAAATCCCTGTAGTATATGTTTAGTATCACTTTGCATAAGTCTAATCACCAAAATTTTGATAAATGGGTTGACATCATGGTTTTACAGATCTTTACTCGCTCAGAAATGCATATGAAATTGGAACATTATTTACAAATCTAAAAGTCTTTTTTTTTAATACTTCAGATTTTTTTAAATATGTAAATATTTTTATTGTTCACAAAATGAGCAATACAAGACTTCTTAAAAGGATATTTTATGGAGAATTTGAGTATCTCAGAGACAGATTCCATTTATGTTATGAATATCTCAAAGACCTTCTAAAAACATCAATGTCGATTGTTTTACTGGAAGGATATGTCAGAGAATAGAATACATTGGAGAGCCATAATTAGATGCAGTGTTGAAATATTTCGGGGAAAAAAGTTTGCTGTGGAAGTTAAAAGATAGCATCATAACATCAAATAAAAAGAATGATGGACCAACAAGTTATCTATGTAGATGCATTTGTGGATCACTAATTGATATATATGACCATCATAAAACTCATCTCTACTATATTATTATCGTATATCTTTTTATTTTATCTTGGCATTGGAAGGACCATAATCATTTCCATGTGGCCATTGATGATGATCTATTATTTTATAATGAATTTTAAATTTAGTTTCTTTTTTGGTCAATGTAAGTTCCAAAGTTCCTGATTCTTTGTAATGGTCTTATAATATTTGTTTGTTGTCTAATAGATCTGTAATTCCTAATATCATTTTCCTGTCTTTTTTTGAAATATACTTTCATGCTATTTATAGATTAGCTGTTGAGGCTAGATTCAAATCCATAATGTTTTTTTTTTTAAATATATTTTTAATCATGATTGTTACTTTACTTTTAAAATGTCATGTGACTTCCTACGCTTACTCTTAACATATTCTCTCATCACTCTATTCTGGAGTCATTTACTGCCCACTTGAATAATCCAAGAATCAATCTGACCATATGATATCATAACATTACTTTAATGCTCATTCTCAATCTTATAGTAGTTGGCTCTTGAGTATGATATGAGTTTGGTGAGTTTATTGTATATGTGGTATATTACAAATGTTTTTTTAAAGAAAAAGTGCCATCTAATTTGGCTTAGAATGTTTTTTTATAGGTAATCAGTCCATGGGTAGACCTGCCTGGAGTATTGATTGATATTTTTAGGACGCAACATCACTAAAATCCTTACTGTTTTGAAAGTGACAAGTTATTTCTCTTACTTCATTTTTTTCTATTAAGTGACATTGTATAGACCAATTTAAAGAGAGTTTACTCATACAAATATATTTCATATGTTTATAATTGTATGTTCATGAATTTTTTTAACTTGTGTCAGAATTGCTATGGTATTAGTAATATGTATTTCAGTATTGTTATATATTTGTTTGATTTTTAATATTCGTTATTATATATCTTGTTTCTGTAAACAGCTTGTTAAACTTTAAGATGTCATTCTGAACGTATTGCATAAAGGGGAAAGCAGGCAGTAGAAAACTTATCATTAATGATAATTGAGTTATTATTATTTAGCAATAGAAGGAATATTTGGTTACTTAGTTATTTCAATCTGCGATCGTGCAGAAACATACTTCAGATAAATATGTATATACAAATTGTAATGGTAATTTAACTCCCATTTCTTAAATATATATATACTTACAGGCCCGAGTGATGATCAATCTCGTGATGGTCAATGGTTAGGAGTAGTGGTACGAAGTGAATTGAATACCAGGGGAAATGTTGCGGTAAGATATTAGATATTTTTTAATGTTTAAGGTTAAGCATATTTAATATATCTCTACTCATATTTCATTAGTGATATTTGTTGTTTAAAAATGTATTTAATTATCAATACCATGGTTTTATCATATCATTTGCTTCATTGTTTCTTCAAATTTAATTTAATTTTTCCGGTCTTTGACCACCGAAAACTTACCATAGGTACACGACATATTGCACACACATTATGTTGATAATTGAATTAAGAATATGTTTTTTTTTAATATTACAGTGAAAATGGGATTGGTTTTCTGTCTGTAGCATTCATTTTGCTATTCTTTATAATGTTTTAAGGCATTTGCATATCTACTCAAGTGTTATGACATGGAATGTGACAGTGTGTTGTGTACCTTCATAGATCATTTTCCATTGCTGTATACAGTTAGAATCATTTTAAATGTTTCGATAGCAGTTTTTCCAATTAACTTGTTATTCCATTATAGATTGAGGTATGGAACACACTACACTACACATCTCATGCTATAACTTATGGTCAGAGATATTATGCTAGTTCCTTTAAAATATTATGGAAGATAGCAAACTATGTTAATATGTAACCAATGAAGTGATTCAGAGATGGTGCTTCAGGCATCTTGGAGAGAAAACCAGTTATTTTTTTATCAGCATACCTTGTATATTATTAAAATATTCAGAATGATGTGTTTTTTAAATGATATAGTTAAAGTGAAAACATTGCGTTAAATGAAAGCACCGAATGTAATGCATAAAATATCATAGTTTTATAATGTTGTAATAACTTTTAAGAAAAAAACTCACTTGATTTATTTTTAAACCACTAAACCTCACATGACCACCGTTTCTTATGCTTGCTCATAACTCTTATTAAAACAGGCAAAACTCTCCATGCAATAGTGACACTCATTGCAAGCCAGCGTAATCATTGGATCCACCTAGATCCTAAGATCTAGGTGTAGTGCTCTCAGATGCAAGACTCCTCACTGGCGAAAGTCAGAAGCTAGAAACTAGTTTGGGATATTGGATGAGTAGTCTCTAGATAGGGATTTTATGCACAAGCCTTCTGGAATCCATTGATTACTCTGGCTTACACTGAGTGGCACTACTATTGGAGAGTTTTTCCTGTTTTGATTTGTTTTTCAGGATGTTTACATGCTCCCTAAATCTTCACTTTTGTTACTAGTGCTAAACCACATAAGGCAAAAATCAAATCCATAAGGCAAAAATCAATTGAATAGTTATTTGCTCCGATCATGTGAATTCAAACATTTAGTTGTGATGGGTTGAGCTTTGATTTAGGAACCTTTAGTTCAGGGGTGGGGAATCTGCTGTAAGTCAAATATGGCGCTTGAAAGCTCTCAATCTGACCTTCAGATATTTTCACAAACATATATATAATGGATCTGCATAAAACATCTACTTAAACATGCATGTAGTACAGTGCAAATATTGAATTGAGAGTTAAATAAAATAAAATATTTTCTCAATTACAATCTTTTCTCTCTTTAATCTTTATAATAATTGTATTTCATTCTATCAGAGGTGCAATATTCCAACAAATTATCAATATTGTGTGGTCTATCAATTTGCCGATATAATCTATACTGAGAGCATTTTGTGTTTTTTAATAGTGAGTTTCACATACATATAACCATCAAAACTAAATTAAATTTTATTTCATCATGATATTTTGCATTTAATTTTTTTTATTATTAAAATGGCTACACGGAATTGAGATAAGAAAAACTGACAAAGAAAATTGGCATTTGAAAAAAAATGGACCAATCATTTTTTTTATAGAAAAAAATAATAAATCGATGTACCTGATGTATCTGGAAACTACCGTATTATTTCAAATATAAGACACCCCCGAATTTAAGACGCAGTAGCATTTTAAGCTCGGAAAATTGGAAAAAAAGTTTTAAATGATTTTATTGCAAAATAAGAAATAGTTTTGTTTATTTAAATAGAAACTGATATAAATACAATAAGCTCACATAATTTATTGTGACTTTTCCGCAGATATACTTTCACTTTCATCATCATTGCTTTCAGAACTTGAATCCTTCTCTATTCCACCAGAGTCATCTTCAGTGTCATTTAAATAGTTAGCAATGTGACATTATAAGAAAGATATTTTGAGGAATTTTTTTAAGGATATTTTTCTAAGACTGCAAAACCCACTGAGCTATTGTGGAAGATGCAGCTCATTTTATTTTACCAGTTGGTCTCAAAGAGTGATCCCGATTTAACCATGCTTCATATTGGATTCTCATTCTATCTGTAAAGGGTTAACAGATCCATCAAGTGGTTGGAGTTTACAAGTCATACATTCTGCTATTGTCATCAGATCACGGTTTTTTGTTTTTACTTTAAGCTTAATGCCATCTAATTATACAATAAATTGCAGCTGTTCTTTGTAAATTTGTTTTCATGTAAAAGTAAATTTTCTTATTAAAATCTGAATCATTAATTCTAAAATAACTAATACTTTTACAAATTTCTGGAAAAAATTAAATATATATATAAAAAGATTCAAAGACATTAGTTTTCACTTTGAAATTCAAAATGAAAAATATCAGGAACTGCAAAATTATTGACAGTTATTCTCTTGTATAGAGAACAAGAAACAACCAGTCAGTATATTGGAGGAGAACTTTTTATCACATTGTTATAAATTTAAATCTTATTAATTTATTAGTTGTAAAAAAAAATTTTAAAGGTTATTCAGTAGTGTTTTCTCAATAATATAATGGTAAAATCAGAAAAATGACATTAAAAGATTCTAAAACATTCTTTTCACTTTGAAATTCAAAACAAAAACATCGGGAAGTGTCAAAATTATTGACAGACACTATCTTGTGTAGACAAGAAGGAACAACCAATCAGCACCTTGAAAAGGAGGTTTTTATCACATTGTTATAACTTTAAATTTAAATCTTATTAATTTATTAATTGTAAAAAATTCTAAAGGTTGTTTAATACAGTTTTCTTTATAATATAAAAGTAAAATTGACAAAATAATATTAAAAGATTTTAAAACATTCATTTTCACTTTGAAATTGAAAACAAATATATCAGCAACTGTCAAAAATGATTTATTAATTGTAAAAAAAATTCTAAGGGTTATTCAGTACAGCTTTCTTGCTAAAATAACAGTAAAATTGGTAAAATAACATTAAACATAGTGGTTTAAGAGAGAATTAAAGCCATTTATCAAATTAATTTAAAAAATATTAACATTTGTGTTAAATCTTTTCTCTTTTGATTAAAAAAGATTTAACATTGTATTCTGCACATTGGATATCAGTGGTAATACTATGTGTATATATAACATAAAGCAAAGAACTGCAGATATAAGATGCTAAAAATTTTCATTTCAAATTTTAAAATGCACCCTCTTTTATGGGTTCAAAATTTGGAAAGAAAGCACATCTTATATTCAAAATAATATGGCATTTCAATTAATAAAGAACACATTATTAAGACATTATTTATCAAAACATTCTGATTACAACAAAATTATTGGGGAAGAAAGAAATATTAAAATAAAAAACTTGAAAAGAAGCTTCATCAAGTACTAACATGTTTTATAAAAAGTACAGACAAGTCAGAAAATTTTGTGAAGTTCAAAATCATTTTCTGAGGGGGGAGTTCTATTAGATTTTGGCTGCTGT
Organism: Epiperipatus broadwayi; assembly: GCA_028023455.1. NCBI lineage: Eukaryota > Metazoa > Onychophora > Udeonychophora > Euonychophora > Peripatidae > Epiperipatus > Epiperipatus broadwayi. Next base: position 156,463 of record JAQFVV010000369.1, on the reverse strand, counting down.
AGAATATAATCTGTTCAGAATTTAAAAGAGAAATTTAAGAATATATGTCTCAAAGATAAGTTCAAGGTGAATCAGAAAAATTGTCATTAAATGTGGAACAGTCATTAGTAATAAAGAAGTCTGTTTTTAATTCACAAAACAATTAGGACCATCTTAAAATGGAAAAATTGAAATTGACCTGCCAATGAAAAAGGTTGTTCAACATTAATGATTAGAGATAAATTACCATATTACTTTGAATGTAAGATGCACTTTTTTCTAAATTTTGGACCCCTTAAAAATGTGGTGCATTTTAAATTCGAAGTGAAAAATTATAACATCTTATTTCTGTGAATCTTTGCTTTACACTATACATGTATATAACATTATGATCATTACCTGTGTACAATGGATATAAAATATTTTTAAGCAATATTTTTTGGATTAATTTCATAAGTGGCTTTAACTCTCTCTCAACCCCTTTTCATGTTATTTTGCTGATTTTACTATTATTTTATTAAGAAAACTATCGAATAATGTTTAAAACATTTTTACAACTAATAAATCAATATAACAATGAGATAAAAGCTTGCCCTCCAAGGCGCTGATTGGTTGCTTATTGTTTTGTACATAAGAGAGTGCTTGTCAAAATTTTGACAGTTTCAATAGCTTCCTTTTGATTTTTACAATGAAAGTGAATATTTTACAATTTTTTACATTATTTTGCTGATTTTAGAACATTTTTTACACATTTATAATTTTTTTCAGGAAATATTTATAAAAATATAAATTATTTTAGAAGAATGATTCAGATTTCAATAGAAAACATTTTTTATATTTCTTTTCGGGCTTAAAATCCTACTGTGTCTTAAATTCAGGGTGAAACTTTTTTCCAATTTTTTGGGTTTAAAATTCTATTGTTCCTTAAATTCAGAGGCATCTTATATTCAAAGTAATATAGTAATTAAATTTTTGATCAAATATAGTGGGCTAATTTTTAAGTTGATCTTTTTTTGTAGTTCATGAATGTTATTATAAATATCCAAATGATTTCTGACAGAAAAAAAGGTTCCTCATCTCTGCTTTAGTTCATGGGCTTATTATTCTGCCATTACTTTAAATACACAGAGCTCTAGACATTGTTTAAAACAATTCTGCTTATTTGTAACTATAAAAAAAATAATAAAACTAGAGAAATGGTACGCATGCATTATTTGATAGTTAATAATTAAATTAAAAAATGGTCTGCCAAAAATTAAAAACCAAAAAAAAAAAAAAGATTGTGATAGAGAAATTTTAACCACATTAAAAAATTAACCTCACAGAAAATATGTAAAAAGCTGGTAAGCAGATCAGAGTTACCAATAAATTAAAGCCACTATCGAATCTATTTCACTGGTTGGATTCTCTACAGGCTTCTTAATAGTAATTTGTTAATTGTTAAACTGTCTAAATCCATATGCTAAAAAAAAAAAAAAAAATTGCATTAAGTAATAATGATAATAGTAAGGAAAGTAGTTTATTGTTTAAGGCTCGAATGGGATCTTTACAAGAGAATATACATATAAATGGAAAAATATGGGTGATTTATTTTGTAAATTATGTAAGGAAGGAATAGAAAATATTAGGCATTTGTTAATTGAATGTAAATGCTTGAAAACAGAAAGGGTCCATATAATGAAGTTATGAAAAAAGTGATTATACAGAAAGTGAATTATTGGTTTTTATGCTGGGTTTGGGAAAAGATAAGGGGGATTTAGATATAAAGATTATAGAGTTGACAAAGATTATGTTGTGGAAATGGGATAAAGCAGATTATGGGAAAATTTAGAGTGAGGAATGGAAAATAAAGTGGCTAACAGATTTCTTCTGGTATAATTGCTGAGAGATTCTTGACTTTGTTTAAGAAGAAGCTACAGTACATCACATTTTGAATATAAATTCCCTAAGAATATATAATTGTCAAGTGTTGTTAGCCGAGAGGTCATCACACCTGCCTTGCAAGCAAGTAGTTGATTGCAGACGGAAGTGGGTTCGCATTCCGGCCGATGCTATGACACATGAAGAAATTGGATTATAAAACAAAATGTATAATTTAAATGACAGGTTTTAACATTCATTATTTTGGAATATTTTTAAGTAATTTATTTGATAAATATACATATAAATAAGTAGTTTTTAACTCCTGGATAAACATGTAGATTATGCCGTAGATCAGGATTGATATTCTTTCTGAATTTGTTCATAAAATCATATCGAATTTAGAATCTTTCTAGAAACCCAGAAGCATAAAAAAAATGTATAATGCAAGAGGACATTGAAGATATTGTTAAGACAGGTAGTTTTTTTTTTTTTTGTGATAACAGCAATTGAAAAACATAATCATTATTTGCACTAATCAACAAATTGACAATGGATGTTTTTGACACATAACTAATCTGTTTATTCATATTAAAAGTAGCCTGCTTAAGAAAACTTATGAATTGTCATCTACACTCAACCCATTTTGTAAAATTTTAGCAAACAACGCAACTACTTTCACTGATTTATTAACAAATTGTAGACCATGAAATACTTGAATGTAACTATTTTACATGACCAAAGTGAAAATGGTCGGGTGGATGAATGATTACTAGACGTTGAGTTTCCAATATAGAAACAGCAAATAAAGTCTTCAAATTGATGGGGAAACTAGAAGCATTTTCTCTGCACAGTGAAGAAAGTCAAATTGTCTGGATAAAATGTACGAGAATCTACGTGTATATCACATAAAACAATTCAATCTGTCATTTTTCATGTTTTGATTATTAATTATAACATTATAACTGTATTTATTTGAAGCAATCAGTTACCTAAAAATGTGTCTGACATCATTAACAAATCTTACAACACAAATGGCCTGGTTGAAATCGCTAACAATCACATAGCATATATTGAATGTGTTATGTATTTCAGGCAAGTTTTATTCTTGTGGTTATATTTTTTTCTTAATGTTTTATACTTTTATTATTTTGCATTATAGTTCATTTGATTATAAATATGAAGAGTGAAATTTTCAATATCTATAACTTGTGTCAATCTGTTTCAGCCTAGAAAAATGGTGCCCTTTGCTTCAAAAGATTTAAGATATTATTCGAGAGATCTTAGATTTATTATCTATTCTTTATTGACAGATAGATAAATTATTTTGCACAATAATTGGTATAAACAGTACCATGATCACATGTGATCTAGCATTAAGTTTAAATAACTACTTTAATTTCATAGTATTGGGTGGGCTTACACAATTTTCCAAAATATTCGTGAACTGAATTGTGATATGCAGTGAATACTATTATAACTTATTGTGTACATTCTTAAGTGAAGGAAATGCTATATTGAAATTAGAGATCTGAGAAAGTAAGGATAGATTGAATTTTTTCAATTTAAACTTTGAAATCTTTCTACAGATCTATAGGAAAGTCAGTGGATTTTTGGTTAAGTACCTGTGATTTAACAATGAACTCTCCGTATCACTAACTGTCTTTTTTAAAATTTTGATTTTTATAAAGAGATAATTTTATATTTCATTATTAGCAGTTACTTGTAAGGAAGTAAAACTATTCTGACTCTAAATGAGGAGGAGGGGTGGGTATAAAAATCAATAAGAAGATATAAGCAACATTTATGATGATACTATGTATTAATGTATCATCTATTACATTTCCACTTCAGTATACATAATAAAATGTTTGAATTGTTTTAAAAAGAATATAGAGATGTCATATGTTGGGACTGCAAAAAATAAATTGGAAACTAGATTAAAACAGCATTTAAGTGATAAAATCATTCTGCTATTTACAATCACGTGAATAAATTTAAACAAAGATTTTGAAATAAAATCTTTAGAATGTTTAAAGTCATACCATGAAAGAATGATAGATGAAGTAATTTCCATTAGTGAAATTAGACCTGAATTAAACATGATGTTAATAGAAAAGAAAAAAGAACATAATAGGTTTGTTTATTAAATGTTTTTAAGATATTTTTTGGGATGGATATATAAATGTTTGTAATAGAAAAGGTGTTGAGATAAAGATAATTTTGAGTATTTTTTAATATTTTTGCATTTGTTTGGAATAAGTGATATTTATTATTATATATTTGCATTTTTATTTTTTAATGTTCCTTGGAAAAGACTATAAAATAGTCTAAACATTTGATGTATTTTATTTTTATTATAGTCATATAAAAACAAGTTTTAAAAAGATGTTTGATGTATTCATTGAAAAATATTACCACTTAAACAATATTTTCCTTTATTTGATATCTTGTGACATCTTACTTGATTCTCTCTTTCCATTGTGATTTCTGTGCAGCCATATTCTTCTGATAAAAATAATCAGTATTGTACCTCTTAGTATAAGTTCATCTTAATATGGATATGTAATAGTCCGAATATATGAGGAGATAGATTGACATAAATATCTTCATGGGTATGATTACAATATGAAATTCAATAAGGACTTTGAGTGTTCCATCATCGGTTTTTCAATGAAATGGTTGGTTGAATAATTTGAAGGGTGAAAGGATTGAAACCTGTCCATTAAAGTTTGAGGAATTGTTATCTTAATATAAACAGAGCACTGACTATATATATGCGGGTGAGAGATCATTATGGCCCAACTGATGGGTGCTGCTTCTGCACAAAATATGTATACTGGAGATTATATATCTTTTTCACATGTGTGTGGTCATGTGTATCAGTTGCTTTAGTGGAGTGGAGAATGCATGGACTGAAAAATTGTGACTTCAAATCCCTCTAATTACATATTGCATCTCTTTGGAGTCTGTTTTTGAGATAGTGTTTGTAATTTAAAGAAGCTCCTCTCTGATTAAACTCATGCATGAATATACTGTAAAATACTAGTATAACAAAACTAATGCTATTTATTTAGTTAACACTGAAGATGCTAATCTCTTACAGTAGGAAAGTTTAACTATGAGCAAATATGCAAGGTGAAAAGCTTTCTAATATGATGTAAGATTTAATTGTAGTTTCAAAATCTTCTGAGTCATCTTTAAAATAAAAAATTAGTTCACTTTCTGTTAGGGGATCCATATCATTGCTTCCATGGAATAAATTTGACACAGTTACAGCTCTATATACAAAATGTTTATTCTGCCATTAGTAAGAAGATTTTATATATCAGATATATTATTTTCTATTCTAAAATATTAAATAATATTAAAATTACCCAAGATGCTCTTTTTCTGAGATGCCTTATGAAGGACAGAGTACACATAAAAATTATTGGTCCATGAAAAAATATAAAAGGTATTAGTGAACAAGTTAAGTCTAATTATGTCACCAAACAAAATTAACATGAATTTTAGTGTTGTGTAATGGTTCCTAGATTTAATTTATTATAATATTCTAGTGCATGACTATCACATGATATCCCAAAGTCGAGATCAAATAAAAATCGACTATTACTTTAGTATTTGAACATATGACATAGTGGTTCTTAAATTAAAGTTTAACTATTACTTCTGGTGTTTGAATATCACATAACATCCCAAATATGAGTTCTAACACTTTCTGGATTGAATTTCACTCATAGTTTATGGTGCTTGAATGTCATATGATAACCCAAACTTGAAAGCTTAAATTTCTTGAATTGAAATTCAGTTATTACTTCTAGTGTTTGAATATCATATGACATACCAAACTTGGAGAGCTAACACTTTCTGGATTGAAGTTCACTCATAGCTTATGGTGCTTAAATGTTGTATGACACTCCAAACTTGAAAGCTAACATGTTCTAAATTGAAATTCAATTATTACATCTCGTGTTTAAATGCCACATAACATCCCAACTTGGGAGCTGATAGTTCTTGAATTGAAATTCAACAGTTTCTTGTGAAACTTGAACACTATATGATATCCTAAATGACATTATTTGATTATTGTCTGATTTGCACACCAATAGAATGACAGATTTGAGAGATAAAAGATTTAAGATCAAATCTCAGGCTGTCATTTCTGGCACTGACCTTTCAAACAATAGCGGCACCTGGAACTTAATTACAAACACATCACTGTATTGCAAATTTGAATGATTTTGATGCTTTTAATATTTATTTTGTAAGAGTACCAGATAATGGATTTTGAATGTGATAAAATCTGTATACCATCTGATAATAATTTGACACATCACTTCATTTTTTTACCTTACAATATATAATGCTAGAATGGAGAGCTACTTTTGACAGTAACTCAACTGGTGGAATGTAATTAATAAGAGGGGAAAAAATACATTATGGGCTGAAAAGAAACAGAAGCTGAGGAAATGTCTGAAATCAACGAAATTTGACAAGCCATGTTTTAATAATCCATTTAATACAAAATAAGATTAAACTTCCAATAAAGAATTCCAGATGCTATTAAAATTATTGTTTATTTAGGAAAAATCTTTTTTTTTTAAAAAAAAATATTTGGGTTGATATGTTCATCACATGATCACCATTTCTTATGCTTGCTTATAACTGTTATTAAACAGGCAAAACTCTCTATACATATTGCCACTCTCTGCAAGCCAGAGCAATCAATGGATTTCAGAAGGCTCATGCATAAAATCCTCATCTAGTGCCTACTCATCCAATATCCCCAGACTAGTTTCTGGCTTGTGGCCTTCATCAGTGAGGAGCTTTGGATCTGAGAGCACTGCACCTAGATCTTAGGATCTAATGCAACCCTCCAGCAGCCACCTTTTATTTACTTAACTACAAAACTATGAGTCCTAAATTGAAAATATTATAATATTTTCAATCCAAGCTCATAGTTTTGTAGTTAAGTAGAGATAAAAGGTGGCTGCTGGAAGATTGCATTAGGTTCTAAGATCTAGATGCAGTGCTCTCAGATTCAAGGCTCCTCACTGATGAAGGCCACAAGCCAGAAACTAGTCTGGGGATATTGGATGAGTAGGCACTAGATGGAGTTTTATGCACAAGCCTTCTGGCATCCATTACTACTCTGGCTTGTAGAGGGTGGCAATACCTATAGAGAATTTTGCCTGTTTTAATAACAGTTATAAGCAAGCATAAGAAATGGTGATTATGTGATGTTTATTGGTTTAAAACCAATCCTGCCTAATAGGATAGTGATGGCTATGGTTATTAAAGAATCAAAGACATCAAAATGTATAAATACTGAACTGAGTTCAGACCTATATGACTATATAAGCTGATGAGCTTGGATTGAAAATATTATAGTGTCTTCAATTTAGGACTCGTAGTTTTATAGTTAAGGAGAGATAAAAGGTAGCTGCTGGAGGGTTGCATTAGATCCTAAGAACTAGGTGCAGTGCTCTCAGATCCAAAGCTCCTCAGTGATGAAGGCCACAAGCCAGAAACTAGTCTGGGGATATTGGATGAATAGGCACTAGATCGGAATTTTATGCACAAGCCTTCTGACATCATTATTACTTTGGCTTACAGAGAGTGGCAATACGTAGAGAGCGTTTTGCCTGTTTTAATGATATGTATATACATTGTACAAATTTCATTAAAGTTTGGATCATATGGATATGTGGGAGGTATTGATCAAAAAGTTAATCCCAATAATGTTAGTGGACTGATGTATGGAAGACTGGAATTTATATAAGATGATTAAGTCAAATAATTTTTTACTTTGGGAAAATATATATATTCTAGAATGTGCTAGAATAAGATGATTAAAGAACTGGATATTCAAAAAGCTTTCTCAGTTATTGGATTGGTCAGGAAATAGATGATCTAAGGACAGATAGCATTTTCATATAATTTCACATCTTTATAGATGTTTTCTTTATCTGGAGTTTCATTAATGTAATTAATCTGCAAAATCATATTACTAAGTCATTTCAAATAGATAATTACTGAAATATATGACATCATCAAATTTTCAATGATATGGATGGCTGAAGATTGGAGAAGATTGAAACCTGCCCATTAAAGTTTGAAGACTTGCTATCTTAATATAAACTGACCATTGATTATTATTGATCATTTTTATATGTATATGGTCATGGGTATCAATTATATAAGATAGAGTGGATGACTGAAGGGAGCTTGAAAGTTAGGCAAGGTTCAAATCCCCTTTAATTACATCCAGCTTAAGAATGTATACTAGTATCTAGTATTTAATAAATATTAAAGACAGTTTATTGATGTTCTGTAAACAGATAAAATGAATATACAGAAAATTTCAGTAAGATTAAACAACGGATTGGAACTGCTATGCAAATGGAAATATAATTTTTACAATAAATTTAAAGAGCCGTCAATCTATTTGCTCGAATGTGGATTATTTGGAATAATGGAAAATGCATTGAGTATATAGTTTTTGAAAGAAATATATATATATATATTGTAACAGTCACTCAATCTACCTTTGATCGCAGAGGGCGCCACCAGATCACTACATATCTGGAAAATTTATTTACCGTGATCAAAAATGGATGGTAATGATGATTTGCGCTGACTAGACTCAGGGAGATAGCAAAAGCTCGTGAATATTGTTCAGACGATTGAGAAAATGAAAGCATTAGACAAACATCAGCAAAATAATTTAAACTAATTGAAATTTTATTAAGAGTCATATAAAATTTTAAAGTAGATCTTTTCACACAATAAATACGGTTATATCAGACGTGTACTAGCAAGAATAAAATGTCAACACTCTGGCAGACAGACTAATTGTATAAAAGTGAATTAGAAAAGGAGGTAATGATTTTCCTTCAGCTGGCAATTCACCCTAAGCAATTCTGACTTCCTTATTCAAAAGTTGTAAAATAAAAAAGTAAGGAAAGTTTTTTGCATGAATCAATGAAACCAGCATGGGCGAGCATTTATTAGCATATTGACTAATTGATTACAATGCAAGAATACACAATAATGAATACAACGGAATATAAATTATAAAACGAGAGAAAACTTAAATCTCCAATTTAATGAAATAGTAAAATTATAAAATACTCTGGCGTAAATGATTTAAAATTAATAAAATATTAAATCTCTAATTTAAGGAAATCACATATAATACGGGTGAATCACCAACTCAACGACTAGCCAAAAGGTAAGTAATTTAGAAAACCATTTATGCCTGCCCAAGCATTTATCAAGAAAGTGAAATAATTGGAATTACAAATAACTTTACAAACCAAATTCCCACTACACACTCTGACAAATAAATTTAAAGCAACACATAAAAGATAAAATAAATCTAGCAAACAAAATATGAACATTGACCTAGATTATTAATCAGAGAGTTATATGAGCTGAAAATATTAAAACATTAAATGCTTTAGCAGAAAGAAACGTTCTATCTACAATTTACAAGGCGATTAATAGTATCTTCCTGCTGGTGATTTATAAAAGAACAACAATTCTAGTTTTCTAATTAAGAGATATGAAAACAATACGGTCTTGTAGGAAATCAACGAAACCACTGGCAAGCATTTCTTGCCCCGGGATAATGCGTCAAGACAAGAACGTCATATTGCCAGTAGGACAGCCTTTGATATACTACGTTTAAAGCAATTTGAGATTGATTTCACATACAAGACAAAACGAAAACAATTATGATCTTACATAATCTAGAAACAAATAGACAAAATCTCCAATTTCAGAAAACCAGAACAAAAAACACAATACACAGCCAGCCAAAAGATTTGTGGTTTAGAAAAAGCGCAAACACAGTAATTTAATTTAATTATTGGAGGATGAAATAGGGACAGGTGTTCAAACTAAAATTTGCAAAAGACTGCCATAGCATTTAGCACTAGTTAATAATAGAACAAGAAGGCCTAATAAGCATATAAAATATAAACTCACTTATACACTCCCTGGTGAATAAAATTGCAAATAAACTTGGAATCTTAAAACTAAGATTCCAAGACATATTAGGAATACAAAGAAAAGCAAAAACATAAAAATTATTACATTAAATAATTAATAAAATTTTATACATCACACTTATTTTAGATTGAGTGGAGATTTAATTAAAAGAAATTTATTTACCCTGGAAAGAACAAGAAATAATTTTACCTTATGGTAACAGAGTTCACGTACTTTTTCAAGGAGTGCACACTTTTATTTTAAGTTCCAATTTTCAGGTGTTCCATTTCTTTATGGTGACAAGTGCAGAGGCATATTTCAGGATCCTTCCTACTTCAGACTTTCATGGCATGACATAAGAACAGCTGGGAATCAAAAGTCCATCCTTGGTTAAGCTAGCAAGGCATGTTGTCGGTTAGAAAACACAAAGCGATAAGAAACAAAATCTTTTATTAATGGCAGATTTTAAGAAAAAATAGTATGTCCAGACTGCCAACAATACAGTATGAATCTCAGCTGACTAAAATCAAAGTGTGAAAATGAATATTGGAATTATTGGAAACTGAATCTATCACTTTGAAGCAGCTTGTTCCAGCAAAGAATAATCTAAAATATCTGAAATTTTTGGGGTTATTTATACCTTCTCACTATCTTTCTTGTTTTTAAATTATAAGCCTTAGGGCAGGGCAAATCTGTATCTCCCGTTCAACCTTACTTAAAAATTCTAACCAGAGACCCAAAATTAAATCTCTGCTTTTAAAATCAAACTAAAAATGGGTGATAATTAAAATAAAAGAAACAGGAATGTAATTGCTGTGTCTTACGACCAGCAAGTAAATGAATGGACAAAGGCAGAATTGAAATGGTAAGCTTATAGTTTAATAGAATAACTTAACTATATACATTGCCTATTATAAGACGTAATAAAATAATAAAAGGTCGTGGTGACCTGCATATAATAACCCTAGTCCTGCTTTTGGACTTACAGAGGCAGGAGTCTCTGACTTACAATTAATACTCAGAACAAATAGATCAAGACTTCTGGAATCTTTTAATGTCTAACCATATATGGTGTTTTCACATACGTTTTCACATACATGCAATATTTTTACATTTCTCCCCATATATGGTATTTTATACAGTTTTCTGACATTTTCTGACCCTATAAGGTCAGCTGGGCCTTCTATGATTTTACAGCATTGCAATTTAGTGATAGTTATACATAATTATTCTACAGTTATTCTTATTTTACATATTTATTATACATTACAAAGTATTAGTTTTATTCTACATTTATTATTGTACTCTTATTATTATACAACTTATTATTTTTATATTACATATTCACTATTCATTACAAGTTATTAGTTTTATTTTACATTTATTATTGTACTCTTATTATTATATACCTTACATATGTATATATCTTGCTTGACCTTGAATACTGAAGTAATTTTTTTTAAAAAAATGGCTTGCTTTTAATCAATTTGACAAAAAAAAAAAACAAGCGGAAAAAGAAAACTATTTTAGAAATCAATTTTATAAAATAAAAAAAATGACTTTTTTTATATGTGTGTTAATACCTGTACTCTTATAAACAATTTTTAGATGATTTTAAACTTCTTAACTTTAAAGATTTAATGGAAATAAAAGGTTTTATTTTTGGCAATGAAACCATTGAATCAGATAAAGCATCCGGTTCACTTTATATAAATCTTTAACCAGCCTGCTGTGGGGTTGATGATGTCTCCACCATTTCTCATAGAGAAATAGTGAAGGAAAAAATTTATTCACCAGTCTTGAAAATTGTGATTGAATATTTTCCATTTTTGTTTAGCCTCTACTTTAAGAGGTTAAATACCCATTTATTGATCATATCAGGTAGTTAGTTGAGATAGTGGTGGATTGGCTATCCATATAGAAAAATTCTTAGTCAGAAAAAACATCTTAAGTTGAATTCAAACATTCAGCTTTCTGAAGACTGAATTAAAGCATAATTAATTATGCTATGACCCACTGTCTGCAGTCAACACTTCTTCAATCAGGAATCGATTCAGAAGTGTTCATTTTTAAGACAGCTTCTTCTTATCATTAGGCCAATTCATTATAGCTATATTTTACGTTTTATTGTGCTTACATTTGTTTTTGTTTTTTTACAAAGCAGAGCTTTGTCTTGGTTTAATTTACTATTACCGACATTGTTCTTTACAGCATTATTTTATAGTCTTTTTGAAGGGGAATCACTTTATTCATTATTATGGTTTAATAGTATCATTTTTTATTCATTCCAGGTTTGTGGTCATCGCTTTGCCAATAGAACTCCATCTTACTGGTGGCTCTATGGAATATGTTATGCATTAACAAACTCATTGGATTACTTCAGAACTTTAGAACCTTGCTGGGGCAAGCCAATATCTAAAGGTCATGAAGAATTTGGTGTATGTCAGGCAGGTGCATCTGCGGCTTTGTCAGACGTAAGTTCTCACACCCCTTTATTAAATTTAAAGTCAAAAATTTTAATATATATATATATGATTGTTTTAAGAAAATATTTTGTCAATTAACAAAAAGTTGCATGTCAACTATTTGCATGTTCCTTATCTTTTGTTTTTTGGTCTTTAACTTTCATGCTTATTTATTGTCATAGAAAAGCTCATAACTGTTCCATTCATTTTTAAATGTATATTATTACACCTGTAGTCTTTTTTATCTAGTGTCAATCTGTGTTAGATCTCTTTACTGCTGCATTTTTTGTTGTTAAATGATGCAAGAAGACAGCGATATCTATGTCTTCATTAACAGTCTGTTTCTGTTCGAGTCATTTGACAGCTTCATATTTTGTTTTAGTGCTTTAATCCAAATTTACATATCCTCTAATTTTGAAGTATATTTTTAAGAAGAAAACCTTATTTTAGTTTGTTTAATATTACAATGTTATTTTAAATGAATATTTTGTAAATCATAATTTATAAGATCATTATCTTCTATTGTAGGAAGGTGATATATTGATAGGAGTTCCAGGAACATTTACATGGAGAGGTGAGTTATATAAAGAGACTGTTATAACTAAGAAAAGTTTAGATACTCTTTATTCTTAAAAATATTTTTGTCATAGATGGCATAACTTTACTGCATATGGATGTGTGTGATTAGAGAACAATTAAGATCTCTACTGGAAAGGAGATTGAGGTAATGTAGGCAAGGCAAAAAAAATAATCAGTAAGAAATGTCATTAAATAACTAAGCAATAATTTTTAGCTCTATTATGACCAATTATTAATAGTTGATCATTATCAATAATAATGTTATTGTTGTATCGTCTTTTTTTTCATTTCTTCGTCGTCATCATCATCATCATCAAACATTATCAATCCACTGCAGAATGAAGGTCTCTCCAAGTTCAATCCATCTTTTCCGATCTTTAGCTTCTCTTCTCCACATCACCCTGCACACTTTCTTATTTCTCAATCCATCTCACATGTGGTCTCTTTCTGGGTCTTTTTCAATCTCTTGGAATCCACTTTAAGATTTCAATTGTCCATCTATTATCATCTCTTCTAGCAATATGCCCAGCCCAACTCCAGTTTTTTAATTTTTTCGATGAGGTCAGTAACACCTGTTTGTTCTCTTACCCATATATTGCATTTTCGATCTCTTCTTGTTATTCCCAACATGCTTCTCTCCATACTTCTTTGAGTGGTCTAAAGTCTCTGCGTTGATCTTCTATTAAGTGTCCAAGTCTCAGATCCATAAGTAAGAACTGACAAAACACATTTATTAAAAACCTGCCTTTTCAAACACATAGGCATATTTCCTTTTAGTATCAAGTTATTTCTACCAAAAGCACTTCAACCAAGTTTAATTCTATTATTAAATTTAATTCATTATGTTTCCATCTGTATTAATAATCTGTCCATAAGTACTTGTAACTGTTAACTTCTTCCAACTCACCATAATCAATCTTTATTTTGCATATTTTGAGAAAATCCATTAAACAGATTTCTTTGGATATAGTTGCTGAGAGATTCCTGACTCCATATAATGAGAAATCACAGTGCATTACATCACTTCTAGGATAAGTTACCGATACCAGGACATAATCTAAAAACATGGCCATTCCCACACATAACTTACAAAGATTGATGTGAGTAATCCTTCGGATGGAATTTATATGTGGAGCAGTTGGACCATTTTATATGTCTTAATAAGATAGAAGATAAGTTGGAAAGTCTTGACATTATTATTTTATGCTGGGAAATGATGGTGTGTAAATTGCCAAGCAGCTATGCGATACAAAGATTGCCGAAGATGTGCCATATAGTAAATTAGTAATAAAACTAACTACATATTTCCAGCCAGTGATCACAAAGAGGATAACTCACTTAAGGTTCTGAATGAGAAAGCAGTTACCTCAGGAGACATGTCAGTAATACAATCTGGCCTTGCGAGGATGTGCTAGAAATTGTGAATTTATTGATTTGGAAGACACGTTTGGATCAATTTCTGTATGGTATGACAGATCACCCAATTGAGGAAAATTCTGTTAAGTGAAGTTGATATCACATTTAAGACAGCTATGGAGAAATGTGTAGCCCATGAGCTGACAACAGCTAATGCATCAGAATTCCAGACAATCGATAAAAGAAATAAATCCTACCACTATCATTTTTAAAGCTAATATTGGGGAAGCTGTCATGAAAACTACACCAAATGAACTGATTTGCTATTGTTATGGAATTGCTGGGCATACCAAGAAGGTGTGCAGATATAAGAAGAAAAATTTGTTGCATCTGTGGTCGAAAAGGACATTAGCACGTGTGTGCAAAAAGAATAGTAAAGAAAATCAAACTGGACTGAAGACAGTTGTTAAGAAATCCACTATTAACTCTTTGAAGAACACTGCAGATAATCAAATTACCCTAGTAGTATCTATCTGTGAAAGCAAAGTCACCATGGAAGTGAACAGCAGCGGGAGTTAAAATTATGTAAAACAAATGTTGTAAGCCAATAAACATCACATGATCATCATTTCTTATGCTTACTTATAACTTATTAAAACAGGCACAACTCACTATACGTATTGCTACACTGCAAGCTAGAATAATCAAAGGATGCCAGAAGGCTTATGCATAAAATCCCCATTCAAGGCTCACTGATGAAGGCCATAAGCCAGAAACCTCTGGAGATATTGGAGAGTAGGCACTAGATGGGGATTTTATGCACAAGTCTTCTGGTATCCGTTGATTATTCTAGCTTGCAGTGTGGCAATACGTATAGTGAGTTTTGCCTGTTTTAATAGCTACAGATGTAAACGGTAATAAGATATACCTATGCGGAAAGGTTTGTGTTCCGATAAAATTAAATTGGAAACAGAAGGTTTTGCCATTATATATTGTTAAAAGAGGCATTAGCCCTTTACTGGGTAGAAATTAGTTTTGATCTTTAGGTATTTGTGTAAAGATTATTAAAAAATTTAAATTAGAGAGTGAGTTCGAAATAAGTTTCCATAACTGTTCAGCAAAGACATCGCTGTATTAAAAACAAGACTAGTGGATATAAGAATTGACTAATGATGCACAGCCTAGAGTTTGCCAACCTCAAAAAATTCCATTTGCTCTGAGACCAAAGGTAGAAGAAACTATTGCAGATTTAGTAATGAAAGGCATCTTGTTATCGGGGAGGACTCGTCATGGGATACTCCAATAATAGGGATCATAAAACCAGATGGAACGATTCATTTTTACAAAGATTACCAAATCACTGTTAACAAGTACACTAATAAAAGTGCTTATCCAGTACCCAGTGTGCCTGAGATATTAGCATCATACCAAAAAACCTCGTTCTTCGCAAAAATAGATCTGAGATCCGCTTTTCATCAAATCCCGGTTACCGAAAAAACTTCAAATCTGTTAACACTCACTACACATGTAGGACTGTTCAAGTGTCTTAGGCTACTTTTTGAGATTACTATAGCACCTAATATTTTCCAAGCTAAAATGAATAGAATATGGATGGTGTAATCCCATATCTAGATGATATATTGATCTCTGCCCAATCTAAAGAAGAATTGGAAAACTGTGTAATGGCAGTTTGTGCAAAACTAGATCAAATTGGTGCTACCATAAATGCAGGGAAATGTATTTGGTTCATTCCAGGAATTAAGTTTTTGGGCCACATAATAAATAAACAGGGAAAATATCCTAATCCATAAAAATTAAGAGAATGTGAAAAAGGCTGCTACACAAAAAAATGTTAAGGAGTTACAAGCTTTCCTTGGATTATTGAATCTTTTGAAAATTATCTACATGGTAAAGCTCATTTTTTGACTCCCCTGTATGATTTACTGAGAAAAGGACAATGCTGGAAATGGTTGAATAAGCATATAGTTGCTTTTGAAAAGGCAAAAGATCTCCTGACATCTGAATCCCTATTAGTGCATTATTGCAATGATCAGGAAGTAGTGATTATGAAAGATGATTCAGACTAGGAGCAGTAATCTCACATCTCGTAGCCAGACAAGAAAGGCCCATAGCTTATGCTTCCCAAATTATTATCTTCGGCTAAAAAAATTTCAGTCAGCTTGATAAGGAGGCTTTGGCTATTATATTTGCGATCAAAATGTTCTATAAATGTATTTATGGTCTCAGTTTTAAATTATTCATGGATCATCATCCATTGCTTGGAATTTTTGGAAAAAATAAAAAAATTACCAAAGAAAGTTAGTCAAAGGTTCCTCAGATGGATTAATATTTTATCTTCCTTATGAGCAGCCTATGATTATGTACTATGCTACAAACCTGGAAAGGGGATAGGACATGCTGACACTTTGTCATGTTTGCCGACGAGAGATAGCATACCACAAGAATTTGTCGAAGTTTATTTTATTGGATAAAAATTTTTAAATGGACTGTAAAAGACCCTGGTTGCCGACAAAAATCTGGATACAAAACGGATTGCCAAATAATAGACCAAACTATGTAAGTATAGTGATCTGGAATGCATGTCATTCTCTTTCTATTTATAACAATTGCATAGTTATAAACAATCACATATTTATACCACTGGAGGGATATCAACAAATGTTTAAAATGTTGCATGCTAGTCACCCAGGTGTTGTCTGCATGAAGGCTTTTGCCCATTACTATGTTTACTGGCTGCGTATAGATCAAGATATTGAAAGAACTGTAAAATTGTGTCACAATTTCCAGGTTGCAACAAATTTGTCAAGTAAAACTTTTAAACCCTGGTTGGAGGCTAAAAAAACCCGGATAAAGAATACGTATAGATTTTGCTGGACCTATAAGTGGATAGTTAATCTATTGTAAGTGGGTTGAGTATAGAGTTGTAAAGACTATGAGTACCTGATATATGATTAAAGTTTTACAGGAGATTTTTGCCACTCGTGGATATCCACAGACCTTAGTGTCTGATAACGGCACCGCATTTACATCTACTGATTTCGAATTGTATTTGGCATGAAAAGGTATTTGTCACATCCTAATGCCAGCCTATCACGCAGCTTCAAATGGACCAGCAGAAAAGGCAGTTCAAAATTTAACATCAAGTTTGAAGAAAATTAAAGCACTAAACATGAAGGAAGCACTAGTTGATATCATGTTTTATCAACATTTCCTTCCTATTGAAATTAATGGAAAATCACCGGCGGAGTTGTTGTTTAATAGAACATGTCGTTAACACCTGTCATAAATTACTACCTAAAACAAAAGAAGATCCATGTATAGAATCGCATCGCTCTATCCCCCAAAGATTCATGATTGGCAAAAATGTATGGTTTCGTGATTACCTGAAAAGAACTTGGATAACAGGGATTGTAATCAATAGTATATTTAAAGTTATACGATTAATAAAACTTGATAACTTGTAAGACATCATATTAATCATCTGAGAAAAAGATTCGCTCTGTTCAACTTGGATAAAAAAGAATCAGTTAAAAAAGAAACCCAGTGGGATTTATTGTCTAGGGCAGAGCTGGATAATCTGCCTCTCTTGGCACAAGAGGAATCATTACCTGCAGATCAAAATTTGCAAGAAGATGACAATGTAGATCCTGACCCAGATGACTCTAGCAAAATGATTGATCCTACCCCTGAAAGTTGTATTTCGTGATGGCAAACAAATCCGGAAGAAACCAGCTAAATTTAATTATTACTTTCTAGAATATATGCTTATATATATTATATGCTTATATATGACTAGTTTGCTTCTTGTGAAGTTATATTAAATTTAAGTCAGAAGTAACATAAATGGAGTGCAATCAATAGGAAAATTATGAATAGTGTAAAACAGGGGTCCCCAACCCGCTGCCCGCGGGCACCATGGCGCCCGCAGACCATTTTATGTGTGCCCGCCGCTATCCGAACATGATAAAAAATTATTTGATACAAATAAATTTAATTTTTAAAATTTCTTATAAATTATTGTATTATATTCTAATCAAATTGTAGGGCATACTATACTTTTACAGCATAAAAATATAAACGTTAATTATATGTTAAAATTTTATTTTTGAAATAAATATTTTTTTGTACATTATGTGTATTATTAACAATATCCAACTATAAATTTACATTGAAAAAATAAATAGTGCCCGCCACCTGGTTGAAAAAACAAATGGTGCCTGCCACCTGGCCGGTATTATAGAATGTGCTCTTAAGTGCAAAAAGGTTGGGGACCCCTGGTGTAAAAGGTGGGGTTATAGGAAATAGGACCTCAAAAAGATATAGAAGGGTATCAGACCATTCTTATGAATTACTTATCAATGGAAACAAATTTAGTAAATTAGAGATTGGTATTACAATAGGCAAAGCAGCACTTGAAAAATCTGGAAAAATGTCTTAGATGAAAGGACATATTTTTAATAATTAATATCAGAATTATTTTGAATTATGTTTCTTCTCATGACTTTCCTACAGATATCAAAACTGGATGTGAAAAGTATTAATATAGTGACAAACTCCCCTTATAATAGAGCCAGCATAATGCAAGCTATAGTAATCAATGAATGCAAGAAGGTTTAAATCCCTATCTAATACCTATTTGCCTAATATTCCCAGTCTACTTTCTAGCTTATGGCTTTTGTCAGTGAGGACCTTGGATCTGGGAACACTGCATTTATATCTTAGGATCTAATGCAATCCTCCAGTGGCCACCTTTTACCTTTTTAGTTTACTATAAACCTATAAGTCCAAAATGAAAACAGATGATGTTTTTAATCCATTCTCATTCGCTGGTATTGTCATGTAGATGTCAACTCAGTTTAGTATCTATAACATTTTGGTGTCTTTTGTTCATTAGTAACCATAGTAACTATCCTTTGGGCAGGAATAATATTATGGAAAGTTTTGTCACTGTTTTAACAGCTTGTTTAAGCATAGGAAATGGTGACATGTGATATTTAGTGGTTTAAAATTATTAATGCTTTGGAAGCCATGATTTTTACGAAAGACAACAAGGAAAATGAATAAATATGATCAGATTAGACTTGTTGTTTTCTTTACAAGACAATTTGTTTCATTAGAAAAATGTACATTGTCTGGAAAGGTTATTGTTGAAAAATAAAAACACTCGTTGATAAAGTATGGACTCCTTTATTGTAATGATGAATACACCTTTAAACTATTTGAAGTTTGGAAAAAATTTCATTCTGATATTGCAGAAATAGTGGAAAGATCTCTGAAGAAAAGTGTTGGATAGTCAAAACCATCTGCTATTTTGGGACATTGTAATATAATAAAATATTGTATTTGTATGTTTATATTAATCTTTATATATACAAATCTTTTTTCTTTGATGACTGAATATGATTAATAAATACTATCAAACAATCTTATTATGATCACCATTTAGTAAGACAAAAGCGGGCAGTAGTGCTGGCAGCTACTTGGCATAATGTTCCTGTTCGTATGCATGGTGAACAGCGCCATCTGCGGCTGGAACTTGCGTCATCTACTTTTGGCCCCCTACTTTGAATATTTTTGCTACTTTTGCAGAAAAGACGTCTCTAGCAGTGGCAGGACAGTATTTCCCCAAGTACTGGTGTTTGTGTTATCTGTTTTAACAATTTATTTTTATATCTCATTGTGTAATGTCATTGTGAATTTTAATAAGCCCTTTACATTATTAAGATGTATACAGTTAAGAATGTTCAGAATGTCTGTGCATGTAGAACATTTTTGGAATTTTTTTATTTTTATATAATGTTATATGGTGCAGATTGTGGCTAACATTTATATATATATATGTCTCTCAGTAAATATTTATGTAACATTTTATGGGGCCGATTGCGGATAAAATATATATATATATATGTAATAAATGTTTATTTTATATTGTATGGTAAGAGTTGTAATTAACATTGATATGTGTGGTACAATAAATTTTTATACAATGTTATAGTGGGTAAATTTGACATATATAGCATAATAATTTTTTATATAATGTTATATGGAGCAGATTGTGGATAATATTGGTATATGTGAGTTAATATCGTATGTATTGAATTGATAATATTGAATTCGATATCTGTTACCATCATTTTATTTATTCTGTTCAGAAAAACTACTAATTCTTATTGAAGGGGGGAGGGGTTATGAACTGATGATGTAAATTAAAGAGAAATATTTAATTCATTCTCTCTTTCCACAAATATTTATCAGCTTTTGAGGAAAAAAAAAATTATTGAAAATGTTTGGAAAGCATTAAGATAACGGTATCATTCTTCATAATTTTATTTTTAATGTCTTTCAGAAATATATTTATTTAAACATTTTTATGAGGAATTTATATGCAGTTTTTATCAACAGTTCTTTTAAATTATATATATATATACTCCTCAGCATAGAGATTGCCCCACTTGTGCAAATGAGACGGAACAATCTCATATAACAATTCGTAAGCAGTGGATCAGTAATTTTAAAATGGGATCTAGTTTCTTGTGTTACATTATAATGTATAGTTTGCTATGGATAAAGAAAAAGGCTAATGGTCCCTTAGCAAATAAGTGGTCATTTGAGATTTATTTTGTACCATATTTTCATTATAATCTAAACATGTTCAAGTAGGAATTCAAAGATATCAATCTTTGCATTTCCATATTAATTAATGGATAACATGTTTAATGGTCAAATAGATTAAAGAAATATCTTCTTATTTTACCAGTATTTGATCATAATTGTTTTAATCATGTACCATCATCATCAGTTCCAACCATTATCAATCCACTGCAGGATAAAGATCTTTCCCAGTTCAATCCATCTCCAATCTTTAGTTTCTCTTTTCCACGTCATCTCTGCCCTCCCTCTTATTCCTCCATCTATTTCACATGTGATCTCTTTCTGGATCTTTTGCAAAATCCTGGAATTCCATTTGATTTCAATTGTCCATTTATTATCATCTCTTCTAGCAATATGTCCAAACCAACTCCACCTCAGTCTTTTAATTCTTTCAATGATGTCAATAACACCTGTTTGTTCTCTTACCCATATATTGTTTTCAATCTCTTCTTGTTACTCCTAACATGCATCTCTCTATATTTCTTTGAGTGGTCTTAAGATCTAGGTGCAGCGTTCTCAAATCCAAGGCTTCTCACTGATGAAATCCAAAAGCTAGAAACTAGTTGGGTGAATAGGCAGTAGATAGGGATAAGCACAAACTTTCCTGTGTCCATTGATTACGAAAGCTTGCATTTGGTGGCACTATTATACGGAGAGTTTGGTACTCTTATTGACTTCTACAGCAACATCATTGTCTACCATTCCCTAATCATGATAGTATATTATTACATGTGTCTTCATTAGTACACTATCATCATCATTTAGAATTTCAAATAAGGAGTATCAAAATATATTTGTTTTATATGCTACCCTATGTGAATTAATGTAATTAGTAGAATGGAAAAGCCTGGTGTTCAAGATTCATGGATCAAACCCCTTTTGGTGACTTCATTTGCTCAAATTTCTTTTAAACAATAAACTATTCAATGGCTAGTATTGGGTATGTGTGGAGAGGGTGGGGTATGAAATTTTTGCTTTATAAAATTTGGGAAATTGCATAAGTAGAAATTATGTTATTTATAGATTACAATAATATATTGATATTGACTTCGCATCAGATTTGCATAACTGTGTAGATAAGTAGGCTTAGGTTCAAAACCTTGGGGTAATTTAAATTTTAAGCTTATTAACTTGATAGAAAAAAATTTAAAGGACATTTCCAGATGCATAATTGCATTGATTTTTCTAACTTTGAATCTCAAATCGAAGACAAAAATCAGAAACCAGTTTGGGTTGTGAAGATTCAGTCTTGTAATCATTTGTTACTCAAGTTTACAATAGATGGTGCTATTGTAGAGAAGATATTTATTGTAATGAATTGAAAGTATTGAGTATTATTGTGTCCTGGCAAAGTTAAAGAAGGCCGATAACAGCCGAAATTAAAGAAGAGTAAGGGGTGAAGCCATATTAGATTCAGATTTGAGAAGCTGTGATACAAACTTAAGTCAGCTGATTAATGATTAGCCACTTATTTTAAACTTATTATGTACGACTTTAGACTTGCTACAGATAAAGTTTAGTAGTGCATGTTTTTCAAGTCACAAAGAAGTAGAAATGATGTGTAATAATTTTTTGTAAGCATGCTTGGGCAAACAAAATGCTAAAGTAAATAAAAAATAGAACAAAGGGCAGAAATCATTTAATACTGTTAAAAAATATTGAATAACTTTGTATATCCAGCTTTTTCCAAGCAGAGAAAGAAAGTGAACAAAATTCTATTGTTTTTAATAGCATAAAGATCCTGGATGATACCCAAATTTAATCCAACAGTCGTCCATTTATCCTATTGCAGATCCACGTATTATGTACTTGAGTAGTCAATGGGTACCATGTGATATATGCTATAATATTTCCAACTCCAGGCTTGTTTCTGGTTTCTGCTTTCATCAGTATGGATTAGGATCCAAACCTTATCACACATGCATCTAGAAATCTACTTTTGTGTCTTCAAGATAGCAGCTGATTTTGCACCATTTAAATCAGTATGGTGTCAACTGATAGGTACATTATTGTCCATATAAAGCTTTTTATTTGGAATTTTGCCATCAAAAAAGTTGACTAGATAGATATTGCAGCTAAATATTTGAACTGATTTTTCTGAATTAATAATCAATTAAAAACTGTGGTTATCTTTTCACAGAAGAATTGGACAAGATTTGTATTTTCATTTAATGTAATAAACTTTTAGTAATGTATAAACCATATTATAGATACGAATTTTAATTTTTCATATTAAAAGGAAAGAGGGTAATGTGTTTGTGCACATGATTTGTTTTCCAGTCATACTTATGTAATCGCTTTTGTTTGAAACTTACAGTGGTTTGGTAGTGCCCAATTACCTTGTAATAAGTAGCTAACAAGAGTTGATACACAGCCTGTTAAAAGTATTTAAACTTATCTTTCTGTTGATTAATACACAATCAATGATTGTGGATACCTTTTATGTAATAGAGTGTGTTTTTAGTATTGGAAATATAGTGTGTGCTAGAAATGAAAAGGTAATCAATGGATGATCTGGATTTCTCTCCAAACTTCCCACCATGCCATCATTTGAATCAATGCTTAATTTAGCTATTTGCTACAAAAAATTTGTCTGGATTATGTGTTGTGACCTAAAGTATGAATGTGTTTTATACTTTAACCCATAGGTGGAGTTTTTATTTTAAGTTAGCAAATCTGCTACAGAAATGTTTGAAAATGATTTGAGCTGTATATCGCAGTGAAGCCATATGTTGCAAAAACATATTTAAGTTTGCAAGATTTGGTGACGGCAGAGAGAGCATTGAAAATAATCTATGACAGTACAAAGCACACTACCATATTTTATGCCATAACTTGCAACCCAACATGCTAGCACCTTAAAATTTTTGAGACAAGTAACTAAATTGTGTTGCTATGTAACGTGTTGATTTAGCGGTAGCACTGCAGGCATCTTAGAGAGAGAACATCATTTTTCCTTGAAGTGTACTGTGTAATCCATATTTTTAATATGAATTTTGATCTTCAGTTTACACATTAAAAGGAAGAGTAATATGGTTGCAGTTATTCTTTATAAATGAATTGTTCCAACTGTATTTATAGGGTAATAGTTTCAAACTCAGTTGTTTGGTGACTTTCAACATGATTCTTTACCTTCACGGGATGTACTCTGTAATCCATATTTTTAATATGAATTTTGATCTTCAGTTTACACATTAAGAGGAAGAGTAATATGGTTGCAGATATTCTTTATAAATGAATTGTTCCAACTGTATTTATTGGGTAATTAATTTAGTTTCAAACTCAGTTGTTTGGTGACTTTCAACATGATTCTTTACCTTCATGGGATTCAAATAGACTATTTTCAAAGCTCACTACTATTCCTATTATTGATACAACCCTAGACTTCCTTTCTGAATATATTTTCAAAAAATGAAGTCGTTAATAGTACCATCTTTTGCGGTCTATTGCTATATATAATAATAACAATGGCCATTCCAACTCCAAAAAAAGAATAGAAAGGAGAGAGAAAGCTACTCTAAAAATAAGATTTGCAGTGACTGCATTAACCAACTTGTGAACCACAAATATGTTTGCATATAGAATATGCTGGACTAATTTTCTATTTATTTGTTAATTTATGATGTGATTTTTAATTTCCTCTGCAGAAAACTTTTCTTTCTAAAATACTTCCAATGTATTCTGTTCACTACCGCATCTTCTCCATGGAAACAATTAGCATTGCATTTTTTAAAATACATTTGATATAATCCTTCTAATGTAGTTGGAGTCTACCTCTACTATGAAACTCATACTCAAATTCATCATAAAACATTCTGTTAGGAAGTCTTACATTGTTCATCAGTTTTACATGTTCAAATCATCTGCGAATTTTACAGTAATGGATTCAATATTATCACATCTTGCAAGCTGAAGAACATATTGATTGGATTTATAATCTTGCCATTATATTTTTAAAATTTTACAGAGCATTCTTAAATAAAGCTTTTCTAATGCCTTTATATTGTGCTGATATGTGTCCCAAGTTTCACATCCATACAATAAATTAGATAAAATAACAGCTTTATATATAGTTAATGTAGTTCCAGTAGTTATTTCCCTGTGATGAAATATTCTCTCCTTTAACATGTTAAAAGCAGTAACAGCAAATTGGAATTTGTATTGGATCAATATCTAAGTCCATTTTTCTACTTACAGAATTATCGAGATATTTAAATTGGTTCATATCTCATGTTGATATCCGTCCAAACTGAAAGTTGCAGAAGAATTTTCTTCCATCATTGGCTGACAAAGACCTTGAGGTTTTTGAACATGAGTTAATAATCTGAGTTCTCTATAAGTTGCATTTAAAATCTTAAGAACATTCTATAAATACATCTTTTGACTTGGCAAAAATAATATGTATAATCACGAACATACTGTAAATCAGAATCTAAGAAAATGTTCATTTTTGGATTTAACTAATTCCATCAAACCTGTATCATATTTCGATTCCTGCCTGATTAAGCCACTTATAAACATTTCCAAAGACTATGTCATAAAAATTGAAAACAAAGTTGGACCAAATACATGGTCTTATTTAATACCAGTTTTCATTTCAAATGCTCTAATTTTTCACCTGTAGTAATAACACTTCTTTTCATTCCATCATATAGAAGCTCTGCAATATGAATAAAATTTTGGTGGACAATCCAACTAATTTTAAACAGTGCCTTAGATTTGTTCTATTAACTGAATCAAATGACTTGACCAAAGTAATAAAAGCAATATCTAATTTGCTCCTTTGTCCCAACACTTTTCTTGTATTTGCCTGCGACAAAAATCATATCCTAATGCTACTGATTTTCTAAAAATTACATTAAGTCTCTGATAACCATTCATTTATAACGGGAAGCAATCTATTCAACAAAATTCTTGAAAGTACTTTTGTTGAAGTGGATATTAATGATATTCCAAGATAATTATCTATTTACTTTATTTTTAAAAATTGGAACAATTAGAACACCTTTAAAAGGATTATATGGCACAACTTCATGGATCCAAATATTCCTAAAAAATTTCAAAACTTCTCCAAGTATTTCTTCAGTACCTGCAGTCTTTTTATTTTTAAGATTACAAAGAGCTGTTTTGAATTCATTAATCTGAATATCTTTGTCCAAATCTAAATGAGTAGATAAAATGGATATATCATTAAAAGTCATCATATCAATTCTTATAACATTATTCAAAAGATGATCAAAATACCCTTTCCACCTATTCAAAATATTATTATTATATAAGAGAGGACCATTGTTGGATTTAATAGGGTTATGATACTGTTTCTCACATCTACATCGCTTTCAGTGCATCAAAAAATGGTATAGAATGAGTATGGTCAGCGAATATCTGAATCTTCTTTGCAGTTTTAATCCACCAATCATTTTTAACCGTTCTTGTCAGTCATTGAACTTCTGCCTTCAGATTTTATATTTATTATAAGGTTCCACATTTAATCTATTATTTTGTTTATTTAATCACTAATAGTAATGTCATCGTCATAAAGTCAGTCATAATTCTTCTTTTTAGTGACTCCATGAATTCATTTACTTGTATTCATAAAATATTCCTTAAGGCAATTCCATGCTTTAGAAATATGGCAGATCTGAAGATCCAAAGTAGCAATTTTAGTGTTTATAATAACTGTTGAAATTTAGCACATAAAACGTTTTTTTTTTTTTTTTTTGGTGAATATGATTAGAATAATGTCTCCTTTTTAATGCAATTATTATTTTATCTTAGAGCATTATTGCAAAATATCAGAACATTATATATATATATATATATATATATATATATATATATATATATATATATATATATATATACCACACACATCTAATAGTTAGCATACTGATCTATGATGTGTCTAACAATCTAAGCTTGTGGGTGTTCATATAATATGAAATTCTCATATTCTGATTCCTAATAATGATATCTATTAAACGCCATTGTTTTGAGTGTGAAAGTATCCACATTTTTTGCAGGGAATTTTCTGCCTAAACAAAGTGTTTGTAATAGCTAATCCATGTGTTCTGCATAAATTCAATAATAACAATTTGAAAATTACAGTCCGTTATTTACAATAACTTTTGCCCAAAGTCTATTATTTGCACCAACACAGGCATTAAAGTCTAAAGTCATCAATAAAAAAAAATCAAATCTTTTAATAGTATTGCTTTAATAATGCTATCAAACAAGGAATAATATGTTTCCTTCTCTGATTCTAACATTGGAGTATAGGCCCTAATAATATAAGCTTTAGCACCATTACGAAAGGCCAGTTTTAAAATCTTAATCTCACATTGATACAACAAGGAGTTCCAATAACAATATACTAAATTAGATTTTACAGCAAATCCAACACTATCTTTTGTTTTTTACACGAACTAATCCACTGACCTCTTCTAATAAACTTCCTTCCTCTGGGAGACAAGTTTGACAATTACTCAGCTACAAGGGCAGTCCTCCATTCTGGTCATGAAGAATTTGTATCAGATAAAGTTTACACTTTCCATATACTTTAAAATGGATTTATACTGGTGATATTTATCTTTAGTACAGCCATTGATTTGCCATGCATAACAACCTATCTAGACTGTGTGAGAGACCATTTTTAGATCACCTTTTTTATGTCTGCTATGTCTAGATGATCTAAGAGGGTACTTTTCACTAATACAAATCACCACTAAATAGTTAGTAAGTCCCTATGACAAGGGAGACATAGACGTTCTGCTCTAACTTACATCCATTCGCACAGGTGAAGCTCCATGAATCAAGTGCAAGAGATCTGGCCTCCAAATGTGAGAACAGCCAGCTAGGATTGTTACTGGTCATATTGATCTAAATTATTATTTATGTAGGCCTTCGTAAATAGTTAAAATGATATTAATTACCATTTATTAAATTATCTGAATGTTAACTGTTTAGCGGTGATTTGTATTATTGGGAAGTATCCTCTTAGATCAGTTAGAGATAGCAATTGGTGCAGTCACAGGCTTGGTTCGAACCATTAATTGAAATTAACAGTTAAATTTAGTTAAAAGAACGACTAGGCATTGCAAGTAGAAATTGATGAATTTGATGTTAGTGACACAAGTAGTTGGTCCCTATACGTTCAACATCTAGAAAAAAATGTATCATTACTAAAGTTGAAGATGATAAGCATAAGATTGCTTCATTATTATGTTTTGCTGGGAAAGGAGTTAGTGAGATAGCCAACAGGCTCACTGAACCTCCATCTCCTGAAAATTGTACATACAATCATGTTGAAGAGCATTTGTCAAAACACTTTAACCCCCAATTCTTGAGGCATGTTGCTAGTCTGTAATTTCAAGCTCAGAACCAAAGTTGGGATGAAGGTATAAAAGATTAAGATAGTGGTCTTCATAATTTAGCAAAATATTGCATCTATGGATCTTTCCTAGATGAAGCCCTGCTGGAACGATTTTTTGCGGATATGTGTAATGATAGTTTATGCCAACAATTATTGGCCATTAGCGATTTAAATTATATAGAGGCTATAAAACATGGGATAGCTTATGCATTAACGATTTAAATTATGTAGAGGCTATAAAACATGGGATAGCTTATGAACTCATGCTTGAGAAATCTCAAAAATTCACCGAGTTCAAGATTAATAGCAAATCACAAACAGACGTTTGTAAAAATGTAAAGAAAGAGTGGTCTTGAGTAATGATAACATTGCTAACAGAGAAAACTCATTTATATGTTTTTGCTGTGGGAAAAAGGGCCACAAAGCTAGTAATTGTTTTCATAAGTGTGAACACCACAATAATTATATAAAAAAAGAGGGCTCATGGAAAAAATGTGTAAAGAAAAATCCCAATAGGGAAAGTGATATTAACATTCAAATCCGGGGCAGACAAGTCAGTCCACTAATATTACAAAAAATGTTCACCAATGATGACAAAATTACATTAAAACCAATCTCCATGAGTAAAAAAATCTCTAAATTAGAAAAAACTGACCTTAAAGTGTTAGTCGTATATGGCAACGTGGTCAAAATTAAAGGTGTTGAAGTAGAATGGAGGGAAACGTAGTAGAATTACCTTTATATATAGTTGGTCAAAATTAAAGGTGTTGAAGTAGAATGGAGGGAAACGTAGTAGAATTACCTTTATATATAGTTTATGCTCCAAGTTGCCCCTAATTGGCATCAATCATTTAGAAAATTGGGTATTAAACTAACATTTGTCAAAAGATAGAAATTGAAAAGGAAATGCAACTCAAATTTCCTAGCTTGTTTAGGGAAACCAGATGTTATTAAAATGATCCCTGTATCAATAGAGTTAAGCACTGATGCGCTACCTATAGTATGCAAATCATGGAAAGTTCTGTTGCAGAAAAAGAGAAAGTCGAAAAGGAAATTAATGACTTAGTTTAGAAATTAGTTAAGAAAGGGGTGTTACAGCCCACCAAACCCAATGGGCAAATTCGTTTGTGCAGCGATTATAGGATATCAGTAAACAAGGCAATCCATAAAAGTGCATACCCGATTTCCAATGCCAAGGAAATAATAACATCACTCCAGAGATCTTTTTTTTTTTGCTAAATTAGATCTTAATGCTGCTTTTCCATCAGATACCAGTTAATGAACAGACAGCTGAAATACTAGCACTAACCACTCATGTAGGGTTATATAAACATATGAGGCTTCTGTCTGAAATAACATTGGTCCCTAGTATCTTTCAATCAAAAATTGAAACCTTCCTTAATGGATTAGAGGGTATTATTCCATGTTTTGACAATATTGTGATTACAGCTATGATGAAAACAAACTTAAAATGCATCTACAGAAAGCCTGCAAAAAACTGGATGAATTTGGAGCTAAACTTAATATCCAAAAATGCATAGGGAAAGTGAATGAAATCAAGTTCTTAGATCACCTTATATCTAAAAATGGCACATATCTTGCCCCCATAAAGCTAAAGTTGCAGAAGCGCAGAGACCCAACAATGTGAAAAAATTTCAAGCCTTCCTGGGTCAGGTTAATTACTTTGAAAATTTCTTAGAAAAAACTCATGTGGCCAGACCATATATAATCTTTCTCAAAAAGAATCAGAAATGGAGGTGGGAAGAAGCAGCATTTCTACACACAAAATTGCTGCTTACTTTAAATCAGGGGTAGTCAACCTTTTTATACCTACCGTCCATTTTTATATCTGTTAGTAGTAAAATTTTCTAACCACCCACCAGTTCCATAGTAATGGGGATTTATAAAGTAAGGAAGTAACTTTACTTTATAAAATTTATAAAGCAAAGTTACAGCGAGTTAAAACATATAAATCTCTATGAATTTTTTTTAAAAAGTCAATTAAATTTTTTTAAAAAAAAGTGCTTCAATGTCAGACAAAACCCCAACCGCTCACCATGAAAGCTGGAATGCCCACTAATGGGCGGTAGGGACCAGGTTGATTACCACTACTTTAAATAAATTACTTCTCTATTACAACAGCAAATTGGTAGTAAGTCTGACCACAGACACACCAGAAGTTGGTGTCTGAGCAGTATTGTGTCACCCTGATCATGAAGGTGAATGACCCATTGCTTAGGCATCACATACATTATCCAAAGCAGAGAAAAATTATAGTCAGTTGGACAAGGAAGCTCTTGTGATTTTATTTGACGATACTTGTATGACCACAGATTTATGATAATAACTGATCATAAACCCCTATTGGGAATATTAGGAATTAAACAATTTCTCGAACATCTGAGTCCTCACATGTATTGGCTAAACATTTTGGAGGGTTATAATTATGCATTAATATATAAAAAAGGAAAACAAATAGGGCACATGGATGCTCTATCATGTATGCCTGATTAGACTGAAAGACATAAAAAAGAAATAGAAATTAATTATATCAACACCTTGAAGAGTCAAATTCTTAACAGCACAATAATGTCTGCATGGACATCCGAAGACAATGGCTACCAATGGATGGTAAAGCAGATCAGTGAAGGATGGTTGAATCACTGGCCTAGTTTTCCTTGTAAAGAACTATGAAATGGCCATGAGTAGTTGTCTATATGCAAGGGATGTATTTTGAGAGGTGATTAGGTGCTAATCCCGCTAAAACATAGGTACCAAATTCTTAAGTTGCTGCATGAGGGCCATCCAGGCATCATTAGTGCAAAGGCATTAGCTCGTAGTTATGTCTGGTGGCCCAATATTAATAATGACATTGAAAAATATATTTTAAAAAAGCAAATCCTGCAAACTATGCCAATTGCTATGTTTAGCTGATCTAAGAGGGCAGTTCCCAATAATACAAATTACCACTAAACAATTAATATTTAGATAATTTAATGAATGAGAATTAATATTGTTTTAACTATTTACATCTATATAATTATTTTAACATAATAAGGCCTGAAGGCGTACATAAATAATAATTTAGATCAATACAACCTGTAAGAGTCCTAGCTGGCTGTTCTCATGTTTGGAGTCCAGATCTCTGCACTTGATTCTTGGAGCTTCACCTGTGCTCATGGACATAAGTTGGAGCAGAACATATCTCTTGGCACAGGGACTTCAAATGTGGAGATCTGGCCTCCGAATGTGAGAACAGCCAGCTAGGACTCTTACGGGTTGTATTGATCTTATTTATTATTTATGTATGCTTTTGGGCCTTATTATGTTAAAATAATTGTATATATGTAAATAGTTAAAACGCTATTAATTATCGCTTATTAAATTATATAAATATTAATTGTATAGTGGTGATTTGTATTATTGAGAAATGCTCTCTTAGATCAGCTAGACATAGCAATGCCCTTTCATTTCCATGGTAGGCAGAGGAGTCCATAAGTAAGGCTGCCTAAACATACAATATTTTCCAGCTGAAACTCCTATCCCATTTAAATTCAATTCCAAACCGATTCACTGATTGTATTGCCTTAAGAAAATATCACAATTAAGGACTGCCAGGCTACTAAGCCTTTCTCCATAATTGCTTTCTTAATTCTCGAGGGCTTGAGTTAAAAAAAAAGGGATGTTGAAGTCAGAAATGCTGCGCATGTGGTTAAAGGATGGAAATATTGCTGTACAAATTCACACTGCTATTGTTGCAGTTATTATACGTCTGATGGCATGAGAGTCTCATGATAACTGGGTCTTACAATAACTTAAGTGACTGAAGAAGAAAAAGAGAGAGACAGAAAAGACTAGCATTACATAGTCTTTGGTGAATCAACATTCTCTCCTACAAAGCAACAGGAGCTCTTGATCGGGCACTTTTTTATTTAATATTTGCAGTTGGCCTTAGCACAACATTCATATATATATATAAGATTTATATTATACATTCTTGTAATAGAATTTTGATTATTTTTATTTGTTTTATAGGTATGATTTCTGGTAACTCGCTACATGGTGGTATCGAAAGTGATCATAGATGGCACAGTTCTCCATCCCGAGCCGACAATAGTCCAGTCGAAAAGTACAGTTATCTTGGTGAGAACTTTTTTTTTTTTTTTTTGGATTAAATTCAATTTTGCTACATATTTAGTTAATGTAGAATGTCATATTTTTTTGTTACTTGATATTAGAGAAAATCCTTCTACTAAAGTGTATCAGTAGTTTTCATCCCGGTCAAATACGGACAGTGCAGATGAACATAATTTATTTTCATTCAATTGGTGTAAAAAGTGAGATTCATAATTTAATAACCAAACCAATATGCTCTTAACTCTATATAATGTTATGTAAGAGTATCTGACTTAAGTGTTTTAAATTTCATTTACATGTATATATTATATAGCAATTGTGAAGTAGAATATGTAATCAATTTTTTCCAAATTTCGTAAATGCTCATCTCTATAGTCTTCCGTCATCACTAGCCATTTTTATTAGGCTATGATGTCATAGATCATATTTGTAATATATATAAATACCAGAACTGTCAATGCCTATGTAGAAATTCATATATTTTAAGCCCGTAAACTCAACCTAACTAGCAAGGGTTATTCACAAAAGAGATATAAAATAAGAGGTGATTTGAAGTTTTTGTACTGAAGATCATTGCAATATAATGGCATTTGAGATGAGTGGTGTATTGACATATTTGGATTCATCATCGTTTCCCATTATTATTGACCTACCCCAGGATGAATATCCAAATTTAATTCACTTTCTTTGATCTGAGCTTCTCTTCTTTACATTTCAACAGCAAACTTCCTTATTTATCTATCCATCTCACATATGGTCTCTGTTGTGGTTTTTTACTTGAAATCCAGTTTAAGACTTCAACTGTCCATCTTATCATCATCTCTTTCTAATATGTCCATCTTAGCTCCATTTCAGTCTCTTAATTCTGTCAATGATGTCAGTAATTATTGTTCTCTCACCAACATATCTTGCTTTCAGTCTCTTCTTACTCCTAACATAACAGTCTTGCTTTTTTGTTATTACCCAAAGCTCAAATCTATAATTTAACAGCTGGTTAAATATATTCTTTCAGTACAGTCATTATTATATATCTTACTGTCTGGTAAAATAAGATATTGTCTTCACATGATCACCATTTCATATGCTTACACATGTTGTTAATAAGAGTAGAAAATTCCCCATACAGTAGTGTCACCAAGTACAAGCCTTCTTAATCAATCGATGCAGGAAGATTTGTGTATATCATCCCTATCAATGCCTACTTATCCAACATCCTCAAACAAGTTTCTAACTTTTGTCTGTCATCAGTGAAGAGCCTTGGATTTGAGAGCACTGCATCTAGATTTTAGGATTTAATGCAACCCTCCAGCAGCCACCTTTTATCTATTTGGTGAAGCAACAAGCTAGAAACTAGTTTGGGAGGTTGGATGAGTAAGTACTAAGGATTTTATGCACAAACCTTCCTGCATTCACTGGGTTATAACGGCATGTGCTTGGTGGCATTACTGTATGGAGAGTTTGCTATTCTTATTAGCAGCATGATTAAGCATATAAATTTGAGATCGTGGGATGTTTTGATGATTTTATACTTATCCTGCCATAGGATAATGGTAACTGTGGTTTTTGAAAAACCAAAGACACCATAATTTACAGATGCTGAACTGAGTTCAGATCTGTATGACTATACAAGTGAATGAACTTGGGTTGGAAACATTGTAGTGTTTTCATCTTGTAGATCTATAGTTAGCTAAATAAGTAAAAGGTGGCTGCTGGAGGGTTGCATTAGATTTTAAGATCTAAGTGCAGTGCTCTCAAATCCAAGGCTCTTCACTAATGAAAGCTACGAGTTAGAAACTAGTCTGGGAGTGTTGGATGAGTAGGTACTAGATAGGGATTTTATGCACAAACTTTCCTGAATTCATTGATTATGAAGGCTTGCACTTGGTGGCACTACTGTATTGAAAAGATTTGCTTCTCTTACTAAGATATTGTCTTGTTAAAGATTAAGTACTGTTTCCAATATATTTTTTTTTAAATCTTCTTTTTGTGCTCATTGTATGTCTCTGGTTTTTTTTTTTTTGTACTTTACTATTTTTAATCTAGGTTGATGTAAGGTCCAGTTGTTGCATTGTCGGTCTTTTCTATACTAACTGTAATAATGTCATTATTTTTTTGTATGCATTTATATTTTATCCATCTTTACATCATATCCATCCATTTCAAAATAATTGTCTATGAATTTTACCTGGGTCCATAGATTTTCGTTTCAATATCACTCCAGAGGACATTCTCATATCGTCCATCCATTTTGGAAGTGACGTTTAAATTCTTTTAAGTGTCTTACAGTCACTTGGGATCCAGTTTGAAAGATTTTTATAATTAACATCATCATTCTTTTTAGCAGCATGTCTAGCAAAAATTCATCTATTTTTCTTGCATATGTTTTCCGATATGTCTGTCAGAGATTTTATAGCTCAATGAATTTTTCTGCTTTTTAATGACTACCATAATAAGAAGAAATGGTGCCTAGGACAAATTTATCACAAGGATACGGTGATGGATTTGCAAACCAAAGATTTTTCCATTGAAGTTTAAACTTATTACTTTTGATGTTTGTAAGTTCTGTGACATCTCATATGACCAAACACTCAATTATTTTGCCCTGTCCAGCTTAAATTAATGAGATAATGATACTTTTAAACTAAAGGTTTCCGGATAAAAGTTTAATTTGTTATGTATAATGCTCAAGCATCACATGACTAAGTAACTAACAATTTAATCAACTGTTATTTTAAAAAAATGATAAAAAGTACTCTTATATTCAGATATTAAAGCTGTATTTAATTATTAGTATTATTTTCATTATATTACAGGTTTTAGCTTAATTACTGGCAAGTTTTTTCCAAATGCTTCGGGTTATGCATCAGGTGCTCCACGAGGTGGTGGCTCAGGGCAAGTTGTTATTTTTCAAAAAGTTACGATTTCGACCACATTTATTGTGCAAGCTATTCTCAACGGGGATATGTTTGCTTCATCTTTTGGATATGAAGTTGGTGCAGCTGATCTAAATAATGACGGGTAATAATTTGCTTTACATTTCTTTCTGGTAGATGTATGAATTTAATATATCTATTGAAACATTATGCGTGCATTCATGTTTATTTTTATATTGTACTTTTAAAAAAATGTTTGTAATGAGAGTTGGATTTATATACAGGCAAATCTAACACAGTTACTGAAGTTGCCTGACTAAAATAGGATACTTGAAATGTGATGAATCTTAAAAATATTTATTTGTTACTCTTATATATAAGTAAATTGAAATTTTAGTGAATAAATAGGAACATTACTACGCCAGTTTGTTTCTGTCTCTGTGTATGCGAACATAGATAGCTGCCTAAAGGTTCAAAAAAAAAAAAGGGGGTATATAAAGTAAATTGAAATTCAAAAAATGAATATCACTAAAATTAGTATTCTATTGTCTACATACAGGGGATTCTGCATGATGGCCATCTTTTGCAGTGTACAAATCATTCAATTTTTACTTCTTTTTACTAAATTTAGATTTGACCAATAACTACTAAGTCATACCATGAACATTTTGGGTAAGTTAGATACCAATTTAATTCATCTAATTTAAAATATCGCCTTCATTTCTCAAAAAGTTTTGATATTTAGATCTTACTATTATTGACTTATGAAACATCAAACAATTAGTATTTAATACACTGATATATTAATTTTATTTTCTCAGTGATATCCACTTTAAAGATGAAATATATAACATCTTAAGTTAAAGTATTTGAATGTATTAAACTTAAGTGTAACATAATGAGCCTTCTATAAACAAATAGATGTTTAATCAATAGCACTAAACAGTTACAATATTTTTAAATGACAATTAAACATAGCTGAATTGAAGTTTAATCTATATAATTTTTTATGCAAATAACTTCAGTTTAAATAAAGTTTTTGACAAAACAAAATTATTTTTTTAACTTGATTATTATTGAAAATGTTTTTTGAAATAACAAAAATATATTAAAATAATAAAATTGTTTTGAAAATTAAAAAAAAATAAAAAGCTTTTATGTTTTACTAATATATATATTAATTCCTGCAATTGCCGAATGTGAAATAGCAGAATCAGTGGAAGTAAATGCTGTGATGAATCCCATTGGTGGTTATAGCTCATGTATGCTTTGGAATACTTTTTTCTGCGTGTCTGTTCATCTTTCTCATATTTTGTAAGAGTTTCGTTACTACCAATTTAGGTTTTTTTTTGTACTTTTTGGCAGCAAAAATGCTACTTTTTTTTAAAAAAAAATATTTTATTTGCATACTGCATAATAATTTTACCCATGTGTCAGGAAAATGAAGTTAGAATAATAACATAAATGATAGAAAGAAGTGGTTTTTTTAAGCTAATGGTCAATAAATTAAACTGCCAAAGATCTTACTACTGAATATGGAATACATTTGTTTTGGGTTTTTTTTTTTTTAAAAAAGGCACAGGTCATGAAGGAAATTTGCCATAAGCAGTTCTAATCAGAATATCGTCGAACAAATGCAAATTCTTACTATTTTGGATTGACATTGTATATTTTTCCTGTTGAAATGGTTGTGTTGAGCAATGACTTTTTAAACTGTGGGGTCTGGAATGGATTATGCTTAAATATGTGCATTTCAATGTTTTGATAAATAAGCAGGTCATTTAGAGAATATGCTTCTAGGATCACATTCATTGCACAGGATTCCATTGGAATATGCAAACTAGGCAACTGCCTAGAGATCATGACCAAAATGGAGTACTTGTAAGTTTACTTTTCTCATGATTATACAATAGTAAATTTGAAATTCAAGAAAATAAATATTAACTTCATTGAAACCAGTCTGTTTTTGTCTATGTTCATGCAACATAAAGGTATACTTTGACTCATGAATTTAAGGGGTTGATTATAATATTTGTTACATGCTTCCAAGAACTTTTATATAAAAGGAAATGGTTAGATCACCAGAATGGGGGCAATAATTATAATTTTAGTAATAGACAACAATGCTTTGCAGAGAATGGCTTGATAGTATGATTCAATTTGTTAAGTAAAAATTGATCTGAGTGACCAAAAGTGTTATTGTTGCAGTTTCAAAATTAGATGACTCTGCATAGTTCAGTGCAGTGGTAAAATGATAGACTGAAGGTCAAAGACAATGGACCATGGCCTAGATCTATTACTTCCTGTGCTCAAACTTGTTACGAATTCTTGGGCAGTAAGCTATTCAATTATTTCTTTTTTTAAAAATCAGATTGAAGAAGTTGACAGTTTTATAAATGAACACTTTTTTGTAAAAGAAAACCTGTTAAATGTGTTAAGAACAAGCAGAGCTTCCTTAAAGATTGATAAATAGAATGTTATCACAGTGACCCAAAGAAAGATCATCTTTAATTTTTTTTTATTTGTTCAATCAAAAGTTTGAAGTAGGTTGCAAACAATACTGACCCATGTAGTGCATCTGGAGGGATATTTCTGTTAGATGTAAGTCAGAGAGATCCACATTGTTCTTTGGCCAAGTGGATCTATTAGTACACTTACAAAATTAACCCTTACGTGTTGCATATCGCACTGGTAGCTCCCCAGTTACCTGGAATTGTTATAGTCATGGGACAAGTGTCCAGAGGAGTTGATTTAGTAGATATCTTGGAATTATGTCACAGTTAGCACAAGTATGTTGCTAAATGAATTTATTGGGGCTTGTTTATTAAAACTTTTAAATTGCCAATCCTTACTCAGTACAACTGACTGCATAATTGTTTCTATCTTGAGGGTAAAATATCTCGGCTTAATCTGAATGAAGTCAGATGAGTGCAGAAACACTTACCATCAGTATGAATGTTTGTGTAAGCTAAAGTAATCTTCACCATCATTGGAGGGGAGGGTATACTTAATTAGTTGAAGTTTACTTTTGGAAGTAGATGTAATTTAATATCTCTTATTTCCATTATCATTTGTAGGATGAATATTTAATTAATTAATTTATATATCTATTTTTAGCTTGGCTGATCTCATTGTTGGAGCACCGTTCTATTTTGATAAAGAGCATGGTGGTGCCATCTATGTTTATATCAATAAAAACGGTGTAAGTATAAATATAATTTTGTCATATAGTAACCTATAGGTTTTCATAATTTTCACTAAAATAAATAAACTGATAGTTAGTTGATTGCGAGTTCTGGGATGTTTAAGCATCCAACTAAGGGTGGTTGAGTTTAAATTCAGGAGCCTTTAATTCTCTAAGTCTACTACTTTCACAAATCACAGGTATGAATATTTATCTTTGATTCACATTCTTTTTGTTGCAAGAAGATATTTTTAATAATGACTAATATCGTGGAAAAAAAAGGAAGTTCATACTAGCCGATCACCCGACTTGAGAATTGTTTCTTATTCTATATAAAGATTCAGCTACATTAAGTTTCCTTTTTCTAATATTTTAGTATAAAAGAAGTATTAAAATTGATAACTGAACGTTTGAAAGAGGTATAATAGTAGTAATAATAATCAATTGGTTTCTGTAAGAAGTTCGAGCATCGAATGTTGCAAAGTTACATCACAATCCATAGATTTTGTATTCCATGATCTGTTACTGTCACAACACCAAACAATGTGGGACAAATAACCAAATGATTTATTGCCCAGAAGTTGACAAGACATTTGGCACTGGAAATGACATGCCGGAATTGTGATCCATAGTCCGCTGAGGTAAATCCCATAGAACGAATTATTTCTCACTCGGGAATTTGTAAGAATTTCGTTTGCCCACAAAAGAATTTGGGCTACGGTCCATAGTTCTCAAAGTTCCAGAGTCTGCCATTATCATTGTGCCAAACCATGCAGGCCAAATAATGCAATGACTTGTTGCTGAGAAGTTCACAAAAATTTTAAGCAGCGGAAGTGACTGAGGATCCGTAAATGTTGAACTCAAGAGTCTGCTCCGCTATCATTGCATTAAACCACACAAGACAGAAAAGGTATAAAATTTATATTTATTAAAATCATTCACTTTTTTTTTCCTTGTACAAGAATAAGAATTTCAATAAAAAATGATTGTGTGATTAGTAGCTTGGGGGGTTTTGTGATATTTAAGCATCCAAGTGGCAGGTTGAGCATTCCACTGAGCAAACCGATGTACTTTTTTCAGTAAGGAATTGATTCATGAACTTTTAAGAGTCAGTTGCCCCTTTACTGCTGTGTTAAAACCAGGTAAAGAATACCCGTAACTTTAATAAAAATGGTTCAATATCTTTTTGAATATTTTAAAGCTTCTTTTATGTCGAATATTGCAAAGAAAGAGAGAGACCATTGTGATCTATTGCAGCAATGTTAAATTTTAAC
Organism: Epiperipatus broadwayi; assembly: GCA_028023455.1. Classification (NCBI taxonomy): domain Eukaryota; kingdom Metazoa; phylum Onychophora; class Udeonychophora; order Euonychophora; family Peripatidae; genus Epiperipatus; species Epiperipatus broadwayi. The sequence goes on along the minus strand of JAQFVV010000369.1, from coordinate 116,714 downwards.
AATTGATACTAACCTTCCCTAGATTTTTTTTTTTTTTAAAAAAGTTTTTGTTCATCCCTATAAAGCTCCAAACAAATATTGGATAAATTGCACTTTCATATGGAAGCACCAAAAAAAGATAATTATTTATATAAACATAATCATAAATTTATTCACAAAACAAATCTGATTACATTACTAAGATAATTCACAAGCTAGATTTCAATGAATCAATTACATGAATTAGGAAATAATGCCCACCATTTGTAATGCCAATCTGTTCTGTCAGATAAAATAATCTTAGCGTGAGTTTGTTATATAGTAATAAATCAAGCATTGATGTACAAAAAGGCATTAATTTAATAAAAGGTGGACATTATTTACAAATTAAATGATTTTGGGGGAACCAGTTTGTGAATTATCTTAATAATATATTCAGAGTTTAGTGAATAGTTTATGTTTTTACCATTACATATTTGATAAGTTGTAAAATTTAATCGTACTTAATTTTAGTAATAGTTTAATTATTCTTCACATATAAAGTGTGATAAACAGTGTAGCTAAAATTCAAAAAACATTAATCACAAAAAACTATTTGCCAAGCGCTTGCCAATGGCAAATAGTTTTTTTGTGATTAATGTTTTTTGAATTATAACTACTCTGTTTATCACACTTTATATGCGAAGAATAATTTTCATTATCTGACAGAGTTTTTGTATTATTTAATAGTATAAATCAAAAGACCTCATGGCATATTAGTAATGTGGCAACAACCATGCCCACCATTTGGGGTTTAAATCTACGCTGAATAAAATTAAGTTCAAAGCACTTAGAAATTTTCATTTTAGATAACCATCCCCAATGCTAATCTAGCTATTCATTGAAAACTGGTCGGTAAATGGATATCTAGTTATTTGTGGGTAGAGGGTAAGATAAAACTGGAAAAAAAAAATAAAACGTTTACCATCTAGCATTAAATGAATGATGGTATTCTCCTGAATAGATCTCCTGTGGGGATTTATTGGGATAAATTTTTACCATGTAGTGGGCTCTGTAATGGCTATTTTATCTTTTTTGATGTAAATAATTTTTGGCAATTTAGATTCAAATCTTCCAAGTTTTATCAATAACAGATTATTTGTCTTCGCTAACTATTGTGAATATAATGCCAGAATACTTAAAGGTCAAACAGAATTCTCGTTTGATAATGTTATTCTAATAATACAGATCTGATGAAATATCATCATTCTAACAAAAGAGTTTATAATTTTTTTATTTTTATAATTTTATCAGTTGATTCACAAGACAGATTCCCAAAGAATCATTTTAACATTCTTATAAAAAGTGCCCCCTATATTTTATTAATGTCAATTCATTGCTCATATAAAATTGTTATAAATTTTTTTGATCAATGAATTAACATTAAAAATTATTCTTTAGAAATCCGATCTGTGAATTACTTTCTCTGTGAATTAGTTTATATATCATTAATATTTCATATCTAATGACCTTAATGTATTTATGCATTATTAAAATGATCAAAGTGAAAATATATAAATATTATTTTTCATTAGCCTTGTTTATTATATTTCTTTATATTTTATTTTCACAATGTTTAAAATCTTCAATCTCTAGACATGCAAAGTATGTACATATTTTACATACATGATACCTTCTTTCACTCCAGAAAAACCCTTGTTCTGCTTAATAAATATAACCTTGAAAATTATTTAGACTCTTCTTTTTTTTTACTGGCTTGGGTGCTTTTTTCTCCCGCTTGGAGAAACTCTGTTCTTCCTTGTTCGGTTTGTGCATCTGGCAGTTCACTGTCTAAAGTTTGCTCTTCTTCTAATGAATCTTTTAAAGTGTCCATTTCATTTTCACCATTGGCCATCTTTTCTCATAGCTTCATTTCATACTGCTGCCAAAATGCTACCTGTTTTAATAATTCTTTTATTTTTTTCATTCCACTCTTCTGCTTCTTTAAGCAGCTCAAGAAGTAACATGCTTAGACTTTGGTGAGTTACCATTTTCTGATTTGTGAGAGAGATAAGATGGAATGGAAGCACATTTTTATATCATGCACTAATTCAGAACTTTTATTTAATTAGTGAATACTGGAATACTTACCAGACTGGAAACAGATTAAAATGCCATTTACTTATTGCGGATGTCAAACCAGTTCTTAATTTAAGTTCATGGAAATGCTTTTAATGACATAGTCCAAAGCATTAATTCAATTTTTTCTCTCAAAATTATTAAATAATAAAGAAACATCTATTTGCACAGTGGTTCCTAATACAAATGTAATTCTGTGATCAAATTACTTTTCAAAGCTTTTAAACTGTAGTTCATCTGAAGAAGTACTGGACAGGAACTAATAAATAAATTATTGCAATTGAAGATTAGAGAAGTTGAATGCTAAAGAAATTTGAGTGAGCATGTCAATGCTTAAACAAACATTTTATAAGGGCAGAATTATGTCAAGCCTTTGAAGTTAAACCTAAGAAGCAGGCTTATTAAATGTTTTGAGTATAGTTTTAAATAGAGTAGAAATATAACCGTGTCTACTAAGGAGGAAATAATATGAGAGATTTTTAAAATGTGGATTTAAAAGGAATGGAAAAGATGTATGAGAAAGATTATTAATGTGGAAATGGTTTGCAGCATTTAGAATAGTGGCTCCATCTTCATCACTTTCGGGGCTCAAACTTCTTATGAACTCCCGAGCACATTAGACTCTTTGATTAATTGTCTTTATTTTAATGTAGTCATATTGAAACTATATATTTTTATTTTATATTAATATAGGTGTGGTGAAATGAGTAAGTAAAAAAAATGAAGGGGAGGGGATCAGGTTACGAAGAGAATGAGATGCACATGTAGTAGTTTACCATTCACTATTTTTTGTTAGTTTAGGGATTTATTATAAGAATAAACAATCGGTTACAGTCTCAGTTCCTAAGAGAATGATCATTCAATGTTTATACCTGCCCAAATTTTAAATATTTTCATAATTATTAAAGGAATATTTGGATTTATAATTCCCCCAATATGACAAGTTAAAAAAAATCTAAACTGCACTTAACATCCATTAAGATGTTCCTTCAATTAAATTCAACTGATTATTTGATCCACTTTGGAAATATATGAATGTGAAGGTAAAACTTTAACTTACCATAATACTGTGTTGACTAATCAGCTTTTAATCTTTGGCCAAAGGCTTATTGATAGCTTAAATGTTTTATTAATGGAAGTTTTTTTTTAATGACATTGTTTCATTATCATTTCATTATTTTTACATAAATCAAATCCCTACTTGCAGCCTCTTTGATTCCTTTTGCCCACTGCTGTTTTTGCACTTTTTACAATGCTCGATTCACTTCTATTATCTTATAATTTTGAACTTATAATAGGCTTTTTCAGGAGGAAAATAATAGCCTATGCAGTCGAAACTATGAGGTAATCATATTAAATAAAAAGTGTGATAAAAAGTTAAGAGGAAAAATTTTGTAGAGATTTATTTACCATAAGCCAGTGATTCCCATCCTATGGTAACACCATTGGTGGTATGTCATGATTTTCCAGGTGGGTATGTAAAAGATAAACTAATTTTGAAAAATTATATTTAAATAATATTTTGATGGTTTTTATGTAGTATTTTTATATCACAAATTATGGAAATACTAATAATAATTTTATTTTGTTTCTAAATAAATTAAACGCATAATTTTTTTTATTTTTCTATCATTTTATTTTGAAGCCTAAAATTTTTATAAAGGGTGGCAGTACAGAGAAATTTTGATATTCTTTGAACGATACACAGAACCCAAAAGATTGAGTGCCACTGCTATAAGCAGTGTGAGAAGCATGAAAATGTATTGAATAATTTATACTCATTCATATTTTCTCTCTTTTTTTTTCTATCATTACAAAATTTTCCAAATGTGTTCTTCAAAATTCCTGCCACCAAACATATACTCCAGTCAATTTTTTTTCACGCATTATAATTTTCTCAGTCAGTATTTCTTTTGCTTGTTAATGCTCTTCAATATTGCAAATTCTATCTGGTTTCAACTTCCTTTCTCCAAATCTCCCGACTCAAAAGCTTCCAAACTTCTCACACAACTTTTGCCTTTCAAGTCTCTGTTCCAGACAGTGCAATATTCCAAACAAATTTCGTTACAAAATCTTTTTTTTTTAAATTCTAACTTTAATGCCTCGCAATGTAATCATCTAAAATACTTTTGCATAAATAAATGGAGTTTTATTTTCTTCAAATGCATAACTCAAATTCATTTCTTTTAGTTTACTGATTGTTTGTATATATATATAATTGGCAATAATTATGTTAATTATTATGATAAATGTAATATTTTATTATAGGGAATGACTCAAACAAATATGAATCCTCCTATTAAAATATTAGGCAAGAAAGAATCTAGGTTTGGCCTTTCGATTTCAACTCTTGGTGATCTCAACAAAGATGGCTATGAAGGTTAGTTACATTTGAAATTGCTTGTTATTTGTCTGATATGTAGTTTCTTAAAAGTTTAAAAATTTTATTTTAGATATTGCTGTGGGAGCTCCGTATGAAGAAAATGGGGCCATTTATATTTTTCACGGAACAATGAATGGTATTAATATTGAGCCTAGCCAGGTAGAGTATCCGATTTGTTCTTGGAATTTTTTTTATATAAATTTGTTTTACGAGTTTTATTATTTTTAACTGATACTTATTCTTAGCTAGGTCATGTAACAAATTCATAAATTATTAATTACTTTTTAATTAGGTTAGAAATTATTACATTAGTTTTTAATCTTAGATAAAGATGTTCCATTACCTATTGCAGATTATAGACAAGGTTAAGAGTTTTTTTTCCAATTGTTCAATCATTTCTACTTATGCGTACAAATAGTTTAGATATTGAAACATATATTAATAGTCCAAATGACTAATTGCAGTAAAGTGCATTGCTCGGCCCAACTGAAGAAATCCGATTGGTTGAAATGCTATTACAGTTATTCATTATTAATAATCAATTATACTTAATTGATTATTAATAATAATAATATTGGAAACAACATCATGGACAAATTTATGATTACATATATCACATTTTACCATTGATAAGGATAGAGTCATTCAGTATATTTTTCTTTCATAAACATGTTTGAAATCACGAATTGTAATTTTTGTTTTTAGAAATGTAATATTTTCTTTTCTATTTAAATAGAAATGAAATCGATAAAATATCACATGACCCCCCAGCTTAAGTATGTTTTTTGGTAGCATTTTTTTTACTCCACCTGACGTAAAACTTGAATAATTGATAAATGTTAATGGTTGATAACTTTCTATTCAATTTTTACCTTCTAAGATACAAAACTCTTCATTAATGGAAGCTATAAATGAGAAACTAATCTAGAAACATGGTTAGGGCAGCACTGAGTAGAGATTTAGCATTGATTAATTATTCACGCTTACACTAAGTGGTAAAACTGGAATTAAAGAAAAAGAATTTGCTAGTGAATAAAATAAATATTATTATAATTAATATCTTTATTGATCAATGGTGAAATAGCTTTCATGCCTGTCTTAATTGTGATAACATTTTCTTGTAGTTTGTCTCATTGAATTGTTACTCCCTCTTAAATTATTTTCTTTACTTTCAATCTGTTCCTATTTCTATAACCTTCGCCTCTCCTTCCCCCTCCATATTTATAGAATTATATAAAATTTATGGTATTTTTCTGCTCATTTTAATCTGATCTTTTAATTATATACATAATAACCTTGTCAGAGTAGTGGTTTATTTATTTAAAAAGAAATATAAAAGCAAAAAAAGGGAAGGATGTATCCAAAAGAAAATAAAAGTTATGTACACACACACACACATTGAATCCATGTTTATACTCATACTTTACAATAAGCAATTTAACATTTGGTTGACAAAAATTAATAATTCTTTTCTTGTTATCTTAACCTATGATCATTCACAGTATAGATGGCCTTGAGGTATGTGTGTGTAGAAGAATTAAGAGATGTGTGGGTGTATGCATACACAGTGGATTGTTTTTAGAATTCTCAAATATTTTAAAAGTTGCAAAATAAAATAGTAATCTCTATTATAATAATGAGAACATAGTAATTTTATTATTTTTTAATTTTAATATATTTTCAAAATAAACTTTTATATGAATTGTTTCATTTTTTTGTAGCAATTATTTTTTTTGACTATTGAAATGAAATATGAAGTCAACTTTCTATCCTTTCATATCTAATTAGCTGAAAAATTAAAAAAAAATGTGATTGGTCAGTATTTTTATTTTAGGAACAATTGGTTCTTTTAAAAAGTCATGTCTAAGAATCGTATTAAAACATACTTGTAAAGTAATATTTGTACTTTAGAGACTTTTCTCTTTAAATCTGCCAAATTATGTCATTTTGTTAGTGGCATTGTATGATAATTCACCTTCTGAACTACATAAAATGAAACCCCAAGGAATCAACTCTCTGTGAAAAGGAATTCCATTGTCATTGTTTTAAACGGAAACGTCTTGAAACATTATCATATTTAAATATTCCTTCAAAAGAAGTATTGAGAAAAAGGAATTACACCAACAGTGTAATAGAATAAGAGTACATTTCAGTGCATAGTTGAATATTAGAATTTCATTATAATTTTTTAAATAAAAGGAATGCTAATTCGAAAAAATATTATTTTTCTTTTTTTTGGGCTCACTTAATATTTATAAATGGTTTGAACGTTTAATCAAGAAATGGTAATACAGTTTTATTATTGTTATAATTTTTACTCTAAAGGGATTAATAAATAATGCAAAAGATAGTATAGCACTAGAGCAAACCCCCACAATTCTGCATGCTTGGTGGTATATTATGCGGAAGCACAGGGAAATATTACTATGAAGATGACACAGCATAAATATATGTATAGCTGCATGAAAAAGAACTCGGAATATAAGACAGTATTTTTAGGACATGAGAGAATCTAAAGTTTTGACCCAGCTAGAGTAAAAGTGATCAGCTGAGAGGGATGATAGGAAGTGTAAATTCAAGGAAGCATGGTTTACTACTAATAACCCCCATTTGTCAAAAAAATGGAATATCCATATAGGGCATTTATATAATGTGCGCTCCATTTAAATGTTGTATTGCTTTCTGCTGCAAATGAAAAATGCTGTGATTATGGCCATTAATGCCGAAAGCATGCTTACCAAATTATAACAATAATAAAACTAATATTTTTTTCTTGATTAAATATTCAAAATGTTTATAAATATATGTATAAAAGGAATGCTAAAAATATGTGTAACCTGTTACTGGGTTAATTTAAAAATAAGTAAATAAATACATTGATGTCTCCTATTTATAAGAAATCATCCAAACCAGTTGTATTTCATTTTATAATAAAAATATATATAGAAGCCAAGAAAGCTTACATTGGATTTATTAGAAATAGTGGAATAGTAAAAGTTTTCTATTGAATATTCAAATAATGCTTTGACTTTAAAACAAGATCGAAGCTATGAAAATGAATTTATTTGAAGCAATATTTTAATGGGAACTCTCAGCATCCACTGATTAAGGAATGAAACCAATGATAACAGTTAAACAATGTTAAGGAAAATATAATTTTCTTTTACACTATTTTCTAGTATAAAATAAATCTGTAGTTTGATTTGGAATTATGATTAGATTTCATTATAATAATAATAATAATGAAATGTAGTGTTAGATTATTACTGATATTTGTGTTTTTCTCTTTTTCATATAAAATGGAAGCTATTGTTTATGCAAGAATTAAATATTAGATTATATGTGTATGTAAATGAGATTTGAATCAACTAAAACAACATTACCTAAACAATAAACTGCAAATTCTTTTTTTTTTTATGTTGTCTATTTGTGCCAAGAGAGAGCTAGAATAATTTCCTCCATACCATTATTGTTGGCACATAGTTTGTTATTTACAATTTGATTGGCACTGTTATATAAACTTTACCTCTGGAAGTTGTAGTTATGAGATTATTTTCATCATTTTTTTTTTTGTTTCTTTTATTTTAAAAATTTAATTAATTGCCTATTGAAAGAATTTATAATGAAAAAAGAACTTGAAGCCTGCTCTATTATTTCAATGTGTACTTCTTATTAAAATTATTTTAATGAGCTCATAAATAATTTTCCAGCTTGCAAGTAATGTAGCATTGATGTTAGAAAACAATTCATGGAGCAATCAAGTCTGAAAATATTACGGAATTAATTTGTGAGCTTGATCTGGAAAGAATATGTGTTGACAGTATTATGAAATGGGTGCTATTTACAAGTTTATATAAATGATTCTTTGGGGATCCAACTTGCAAATTAGCTTTACTAACGATTTCGGACTTGATTGCTTTTTGAATAGATTTGTACTGTAAAAATGTTTTCTGAAATCTCTAAACATCAAAACAGTATTTATTTTTATGACTTTACCCGCATCACTAACTTATATTGCTTACTGAATGAGCGAATCAAAATTAGTTCATGAACTGAGATGGGGGATAGAGGAATTGGGGTTATCCTTATTTATGTATTTTTAATTGTTGGTGTTTAAGCAAAAGTTGTATAGTGATTATTATAATCATTATTTATATGTAATAATATAAAATATATTGGAAATAAAAGTTAATGGCATCACCCAATCAACATCTTTTAATCGTCAAACCATTAAATATAGTTTATTAATAATTTGAAAAGTGGGAGATCTTACATTTGATTTAATTAGAATGTATGATATTTGTTTTTGAAGGAATCTCATTATGTTATCACTGTCAGCTCTGTAGTGAGCATTCTCTTCCCATATCCTTTTTTATTTGCATCCATTGGTGGGAATATTTTTATTGTCCATTAATCCTAGGATACTTATAAAATTAGATAGGCATTACGGATAAGATCATCTGACTTGGCATTTGGATCAAGGATGTTATTTATGGGGAATACTCCCTCATCTAATGTTATATTAGTGTGAGATAGTGGAACACAGTAGCAACTTTCTCCACACAGTGCAAGCCATAGTAATCAATGGACGCTAGAAGGTTAGTGCATTAAAATCTCTATCTAGTGCCTACCCATCCAATATTCCCAGACTAGTTTCTGGCTTCTGGAAATGGTAGTCATGTGATGTTATACTTATTTAATACCAGTCCTACTCAAAGAATATTAGTGACTATGGTTATTGAAAGGCCAAAGACACCAAAATTTCTATTGATACTGAACTGGATTCATATCTATATGACTATACAAGTAAATTAACTTGGATTGAAAACATTATTGCATTTTCAGTTTGGGCTTACAACTATAATTAACTAAAAATGTGAAAGATGGTTGCTGAAGTGGTGATTTAGGTCTAAAGATCTAGTTGCTGTGTTCTCAGATTCAAGACTGCTCACTGATGAAAGCCATAGACTAGAAATTAGTCTGAGGATATTGGATGAGTAGGCGTTAGGTAGGGATTTTAATGCATTAACCTTTTAGCATCCATTGATTACTATGGCTTGCACTAGATGGCAGTATTATATGAGGAAAGTTGCTACAGTGTCAATATATTGTGTAAGAATAAGAAGTGGTGGTTATATGATGATGTAATGAAACCATCTCCTATAGAACCATGTGAAGTTTTTTCATCAACTACTACAATACTTGTGATGGTGGAAGGTTAACATTACCTCATCTTATATCATCTTGGACTCATTTTGTTACAAAGTAATATTGAAGTTCAGAATTTTTCATTCTATATATTTTAAAACCGAATTTTTTACATATAACTGCTGTGCAATTATTTCTATACTGATTTTATCACATTGGTGGTTCCTAAAGTCTTTACGTAACTTTAAATTATAGTCACAGTTATGAAGGGAAAAAAAGATAAATAGAAAGAAAAGAAAGAAGAAAAAGATAAAAGTGAATTTTTATGATGACTATTTTTTTTTTTTTTTAGTTTATTAAAATATTTTAACTGATTCATATCAACAAGTTGATAATCACCAAATCAAATGTATTTGTATTCATCTGAAACTTTATGTAATTATTTTTTATTTTTACATTTTGTGGTACCCCTAGGAAGAGTTGTTCCTAGTATCCCAGGAGTTGGGATTCACTGGTATAGACTAATACAAGAATTTCTTACTATTTTTTTTTCTGTCATCTTTTTAAAATGTTAAATCCTTAATAATCAAATTTTTATAGGGATATACCTTTCCTGGAACTTTTCTGAAACTATTTACTACCAAATGCATTCATGTCACTTCTACCATGCATGATTTGATGCAGAGGGGGAATGAGAGATTCTGGAATTCAAAGTTGATGAGACATAGCTCAAATCTAAACATTTTTGCTTTCTAAACTTTTTATGAACCTTTTTATTTTTTTGACCTCTAATGTTGAAAGATACTGAAATTATTGAATTTATCTACAATGTGTAATGATTAGTTGGAAAAAAAAACAGTCACTTTGATTTGCAAATAAGAAATAATGCAATCAGTAAAGATAAAGAAACAAATTGTATTTAAAGGATTTATGATCTATTTTTTCATGCTGATATATAGTTACCATAAATATATAGGCCTATATCTCCTGAAAGATTTAAAAGACCCAGAAAGAGACCGCATGTGAGATGGGTGGATGAAATAAAAAAGTATGTGGAGAAGAGAGGCTAGAGATCGGAGAAGATAGATTGAATTTGGAGAGACCTTCATCCTGCAGTGCATTGATAATAGTTAGCAATGATGATGATCTCCTGAATATTTATCACTGCATGGATATCATTTTGTATAGCTGAGTCGTTGTATATAGGCTCACAACATCATAACAATTCAAACAGGTATAAAATTATAACCTAGCAATTGAGAAGCTGGAAAACAAATGGGACTTTTCCACCCCTAAATTAAATCCAATTGTGGCAAAGCTTACATTGTATTATATATTATAAATAACCAACATGCAACTGTATATTCAGCATCAATTGCAAACTGATGAACATAAATCTTATTAATTAATAAAATATAAGAAACCATTTAAAATGATATAAATTATATAAAAATAAATCATTATATATGCCTTCAGACACTAATCATAATAACTATATATTTATAAGCCATGTACCTTATGTCATATAAAGAAAAAATTTTCTCCCTGTAATTATGTTAATACCTGTACGTAATTTCTAATTAATGAAGTTTATTATATAATATATAAGAAAATACATTTTACAGTCTTTATAACTTTAACCAGCTCAACCCAATATTAATACAATTTTATTATGGTGCTATTTGTTTAATCAAGCTTATAATGCAAGTATTTATGTTTAATTGGCCACAATCAGTTTTCCTTTAATTGCATACAGTAAAAATGATCATTGGATGAATGTTTGTCAGTAGTGCTTCTTGCTTAATTGTCCAGAAATCAGTTATAGGAATCCGTATTGCCATATATAGTCTTCATTAATTGGACAACATTGAAAGATATTACCCATAGAAGATTAATGTAATTTATGAAGTTTATATAAAGGCAAAACTCTCCATACAGTAGCGCCACTCAGTGGCCAAGGTAATTAATGGATGCCTCTGTGTAAGCCTAAAGAAGGGTGATCATGTAATGTTTAGTAATTTATGAAATTGTCTGATACTTTATGTCATATTTTATAAAAAAAACATATTGCTTTAGTAACCATATGTTGTATAAGTTATAAAGCTAGGAATTGTATCTCCAGAAAAAATAGAAAAGATAATAAACTCAAATATAAAAACATATTGTAAGTTTAAAAGCAATGAAAAAAAAATTGCTGAAAGATAAAATGAAATGTGAAATTGTAATGCCGGAAAGGCTTAATGGATTTAAATATAGAAAAAACTGTTATTGTTTAGATTAGATCATTAAGCTATTAAATCTAGTCAAACAAAGGAATAAATATTTGAAGGACTAATTGCAGAGGAAAGGAATCTGTATGTGTGCAATTAAATGCCTTATGATAATTGGTGAAAAGACGTATTAGCCTAATGGATATTGCTGTCACCCTATTATAATAATTAATAATAATAATAACGGATATTAAGCTGTTAAAAAAGTGTGAATAGTATGTGCTGAACAGAGCCAGTGACTTTTCAGTTTTTCCTTACACTGCTTATAATGGTGCTGAGGTTGCTGTTTCGTGGAAAGTCATGAGAAAAGAACCAATGAAGTGTACTGACTTTTCTGCATGAGAGACGTCTTCCCAGAGTCCGAGCCTCTGTAGGTGCAAACAGCTGGATAGGGAACTTAAGAAAAGACCACACCAGTCTTATTTTTATTTAGTACACCTGATAAGGCTCCGTTAGGATTGTGCAGCAAAGGACTGTGAGTATAAAGCTTTTAATTATTCACTAAGGTCTGCCACTAGTAGAGTGGGGTGGGTGTTTGCTTATTATTTTGGGGATATTAGCATTTATTGAAGTAGAATTTAAATCGAAGATTAAATTGATTACATTCATAAATGTTGGGTTGGAGGGTTGAGATATAAGTGTACAGACTTATTTGTTAGTGTATTTGGTCAGTGTTTCCTATAAATCACTGTAGACCAAACCACAAGTGGGCCAGAAGAATAAAGCTAGCACAGTGGATATAAACCGCAAATCTTGAACCAGGGCTGAAGCTGATTCAGTCAACTATGTGTATATAATATGTTATGTATATAATTGTAAATAAATAGCTTTTAATCTTTACTAATTTTCTTTAGTCAATAAGTTTTGTTAATTGTTGGCATTCCGCATCATAGTTGAATATATAACACTACAATTTAAAATTGATTCAGATTAATGTCGTAGTATGCAATTATCATAAAAGAGGTAAACCTGTTTATTGGTTTTGAAATTTTTGGAATTACTATTAAATTTATTTTTATAATTATTTTGATTGTATCAGAACTATTAATAAACCATTTCTTTTTCCATACTTTTCCAGTGTTTTATATTTAATCTTTCATACAACAGGAGTCTTCTTTGGAGCCGAAATTGATAATACATTATATCAGCTGGCTTCTATGTTTGTTGAGGTTTTGTACATCTGATGAAAGGGGTTTCCTGAAACTGGTTTTATGAGTTTATGTTCATAGAATATGTCTAAATACTTTCATTCATAATATATATATATATATATTAATTAGTTTTTATATATACACACACAACACAGAATATATATATATATACACACGCCTTAATTTATTAATCTACAAATTTATTTTATATAACAGATGTGAAGTACACAAATATAAGTTATAGAATGCAAATTTTTTCCTAGATTATCAAAGCATCAGATTTGCCCCAACAATATCTGCGAGGGTTGAACACATTTGGGTATTCATTATCGGGAGGGAAAGATATGGATGATAATGGTTATCCTGATTTACTTGTTGGTGCTTTCAACTCTGACATAATACTTCTTTTACGGTAAGTAGTATTTAATTACTAGAACATGACCTATTATTATTATCGTTATGTTTAAAAATCAATATGTAATCTCGGCAATTATAATTTTCTTTTTCATCAAATTGGCAACTTGTCTTATTCATATTTAATATAAAACTTTTTAAAAGTAAAAAAAAAATATACAGTGTAGGTGAAAACTTCCATTTAAATGTTGATGGCTAATTCAGGTTTTTACATACTACTATTGGTGAATTTTGCTTACTATTTCTTTAGTAGATTTTGTGTTTGCATCTAAGCAGCATAACTTTCGAGTATAGATGTTAATTATAAATCATTTTCTTATATTATTATCAGTAAATATTTAATAAACCATTTGTGTGCTTATTACCTCATTTTGATAATCCTCACCATATTATCAACTCATCACTCAATTGCTTCTTTATCTTTTAAGCAATTATGTTTATAATATTTTGTGTAAGTTTCTAATATATTTATCTGTAGTTATCACTTGTAGAAAAGGGATGGGATTATAATGTTACTTGGAATTTATTTTGATCATAACATATTTTGTTAGATCATTTATCAAATGTTATAATAATATTTTTACTGTCACAATAATATTAGCATACAGAATTTTTTATATATAAGTGTAATAATGTTCAAGGTTAATTGGGTTTATAAGTAATCATTAAAAACCAGTCAACACTTAGACAATCCCAATATCAATACCAATCAACAATTTTTAACTGTTGTCAAGGCAACATCCTTTTTAACAATTCCACCCTTATTGTTAAAAAGGAGGTTGCCTTGACAACAGTTAGAAATTGTTGATTGTTATTGATATTGGGATTGTTTAAATGTTGACTGTTTTTTAATGATTATATATATATACATACATACAGTGTGTTAAGTGAAAAGGTGACTGGGTTTCTCTCCAAGCTGCCTGCTGTGCCATCTCTGAATCAATATATGTATTATGTGGCAACATAGTTTATCTAATGCTACAAAAAATGTTAATGAAATGTAACGTGTTTCATGCCGTAACCCATAATTGAACAATATGCTAACAGTATATTTATTTTAAATTGGGCAGAACTATTATGGAACCATTGAAATCAGTAATGCCTTAAACTATGTCGTTACGTGTTGTTTCGGAGATGGTGCTTCAGGCAGCTTGGAGAAAGAACCAATCTCTTTTCAGAAAGACACATTACATATAGGTATGATTGCTTACATTTTTTTTTAATCAGAAAGTCTAAATACTTGAAGGCATCTTGAGTACCAGTATCAATTGTTCTTAAATCCACTTGAAAGATTAAGAGTTTTGAATTAGATTGGAAACTTCCTATGCTAGTATCTTTTAAAAGAAACCATATATTTTTTAGAGATTATGCAGAAACATTAATTTGTGTAGTTTTCTTTTTAAGATCTGTTTTATATTATTAGTCATCTTATATAGGAATGTTTCTGCTTAATTTATAAATACAATGAAAAAACAAAGGTCAATGTCCTTTTCAAGTATATTAAATTATGGTTGGCACATAATTTTCAGTTATATAGATTAACATTTTTATTTAAAAAAGTCATATGGAATCATTTTTTATTTGTGATAATATTCAATTAAATAAAAATATATAAAAAAGATATATTTGCTATGTATGAGAGGGGCCCACAAATAACCTGAATTGTTCTCTGGTAGATACACCTGTTGCAGTACATGCTTCTGCAGCTAAATACCTCTTTCTGGGATCCTTTTGCATCAATCTGTCAAACTGGAATTGTAGTACTGTAAAGAACATTTTTTGTAAAATGCATTTCATGTATTTGTTGATTTTTGTAATGCTGAAAAGTTGGAAGAACATGTAATTCTGCTTACATCAACTTTTTACATATAAATTTAAAATTTCTTTAATTTTTTGGGTAAAATTGTTTGCCTATTCTAAAAAAAAAGTATTAACCAATAAAATATCAACTGACTTCATCACCTGACTTTACATATTACTGTGGTTATTAAATCCCATCATGTGCTGGCCTATCCAATATTCCCAAACTAGTTTCAAGCTTATGATTTTTATCAGTGAAAAATTTTGAATCTTGAATCCATGCACCTAGACCTTTAGAATTTGTATATATTTTTTAATTTCAGTTGGTAGCTTGATAATATAATAGATGAATAAATGATAGGTGCTATAAAGAAGGTGCATTAATTCCGCAAGGTTTAGATGTACTGCTCAAAGACCCAAAACTCCTCTCTGACAAACACTATAAGCTTGAAACTAGTTTGGGGGTATTGTATAGGATAGCATAGGTTAGGGATTTAATAAGCACTATCATTTAGAATATATTATTACTTTCTAAAGTATATAGTAATTGGCATAGGGATAGTGAAAAAATTATATTATCATCAGGAATACATATATATGCCAAGTTTCAACTAAATCGCAAATTGAAATACAAGATGAAAATTGAGATATAAGATTTTATCCAGACAGACTAAAAGTCAGAATAAATTAAATAAAAATATATAGCAAGGAACAATACGTTAATTAATAATAATTATTTTTGCTAAGTACCACAATTTATTTATTTGACTTAAAAAATTATATTGAATTTGCATATATATATATTGATTCACAAAAATTGTAAATTATTTACTTATTTGACAATTAATATTTTTAATTTTTGTAGATCGAGGCCAGTAATAAATATTTTGACTGAAGTTCAAGATCTTCCAAAACATGTTGACCCACTGAAAAAGAGGTGTTTTGATGGACTAGCTAACACATTATGGTAAGTAGAACCCCCTCCGCTTCTCCATTTTGTTGAAGTATAAAGTAAATAGTCTTTTATCAGTCATCATTTTATGGTAGTTTGAATAAATAACTTTTTATTTCTTCTCAGAAGACAAAAGGCAGATTTCATTGGCTGTTCCAATCATATCCTTCATCTATTTCTTTTTTTATATATATTTGTACGTAGTTATTTGCCCATTGCAACCAAGACGTAGTACTTTCATCAACATATTATATTCTAATATCTTAGTGTTTAAAATATGAATCTAATGAATTTTTGATATCATTAAGTTCTTATAACTTTCCTTTGTTTAATAACACCATTTTTTTCTCTTTCTTTCATTTTTTTTGTACACTTCCTATCATTATTTTTCTTCCTCTTTATTTTCTTTAATAATCGTATTTTTTTTATGATTTTTCTTAATATTTCTAATCTTATCAATCTTAATCTTTTAATTTTTTTTCTCCAAGTCCTAAGCTCACAATTGTCTGATTTTTGTCTTGTCTTTGTTCATTATAAAAGTTACAATCCTAAGTCTCATTTTAAAATCCTAAATTCAATTCAATATAAATTGAAATTCCAATTGTTAAGGGTTTGACCCCAGGTTCTATGCCACACTCTAGCATTCCAGGGGTAGTGAATACTGTTCTGAATCAGGTATATCGCTGCTTAGAATTAAATTCATTTTTATCTTCTTTTTTAATTTCTCCTAATTATTCTATGTGTGAAGTTTAAATCCATGAACTTTATTCATGGTTATCAGTAGAGATTCATATTCTTAGTTCCCTATATCACAAATAATGGAATTGCAATTTTTTTTCTGCTTAATTTAAATTCTAAATAAATCACAAGAGTCATCTGTTGTAAGCTTTAATAATCAATGGGTACTTGAATGTCATATCCAAATTTAATTTTTGCCTCTTGGATTTCCAGCAGTGAAGGATATTGGATTAGACCATCATGATAGAGGCCATTAACTTTTGTTTTATAATCCAAACTAATAAGCTGAAGTTCAAGTACCTTAAAGAGTTGAAGTCAAGTTATTTACCTAATCTAGATGAATTGTTGTGGAAAGAAACTATTCTTTATACATGCACTACAAAACAAATGTGCACTCTCAGATCACTAAATGTTGTAAAAGCATAGATGGTTCACCTTTACTTAGTGCTTACTTTTAAAATAAACCAATATTTATACACCATGCCTGAATTTAGAGTTTAATTGTATTGCAAGCTTGAATTTTAAATCGACAACATATTACTTGCATAAGTTATATAATTTATATAGATCTGACTCTAAGCCAACAACTAAACTATATTATGATTACGCTAAAGGTATTTCCTGTTGATACAGATAATATAAAGAACCACATGACTTTCTCTCTTTACTTTCAATATCCTAATTGAAAAGTATTTATTCATTCTGCTATTCCAGATTCAGGTATTATAAACTTAGGAAATCGTTGTCCGCTAGGTGGCAACACAATGTAAAGAGATGTAGATATAAAGTCCATAGAGTTGACAAAGATTATGTTGGGGAAATGGGATGGAGCAGAATATGGGAAAACAGACTGGGGAATGGAAAATAAAGTGGCTAACAGGTTTCTCTGGGCATAATTGTTAAGAGATTCTTGACTCTGTTTAAGGAGAAGCTACAGTACATCACATCACTATAGTAAAGATGGGTTGCACTTAGGGAAACAAGGAAGTAGAATGTAGTTTGGGAAACTTGTAAAGTGGGGTGGGATTTTAAATTGTAGTGTTATTAAAAAGAAGAAGAATGGATGGGATGTAAGAAATAAACCAAGGGCAGTTGATTTAGATATAAATGTAGATGTGAAGAGGGAATGGGTCTGTAAAATTAATGGTAAGCAATATATTTATAAACATAATGGAGAATAAAGATTCAAAAAAATTTATAAAAGAGTAATTAGGAAAGTAAAAAATGTTAAAATTGGGTATTTGAATATGCAAGGTGGTAGAAGACCAAAAAAGTGACAGGAATTAAACAAAGCAATTGAAAATAAAGAGCTTGAGGTATTAGCAGTAGTGGAAACACATCTAAGAGAAGAAGAAACTGTTTTGGAAGATTTGGTATGGCAGGGTATGAATAGAAAAGAGAAAGAGAAAAGGGTGGTGGTATAGGTGTTATATCAAAAAAATATTTAAATACTGTTAAATGCAAGAACATTTATGGTTTGAAATAAGGTTGGGAAGATAAAAATAGATAGTGACTATAGTTTATATAGCTACTGGAGATAGTCAAACTATAATGGAGTGGAACAATACCATATATGAGTGCCTAGTTAAGGATATACAGAGTTTTAAAGAAAAGGGAAAGAGAATAATGGTTATAGGAGATATGAATGGGCATATTGAAGAAATTGATGATGTAGGTGATAAGATTGGACAGCTTTTGAAGAATTTTTGTCAGAGAGTGAATTTGAGCATTGGAAATTTATCAAATATTTATGAGGGACAATACACATATTCCACACAATAGATTACGTATTAGTAGAGAAAGAGGGAATGAACAAAGTATGGAAAATTAAGGTGTTTGATAATGAAAAGAGAGTAAGTAATAATTTCTTTATAATAGAAATGGTTAGTAATGTGATGGAAAATAGAAATAAAAGTAGAAACGGTCGTGAAAGATGTAGATAGAGAATGAATGATAAGAGTAAGTTAGAAGAGTATAAAATAAAAGTTGAAGAAACCATGGAAGAGTGGTTGGAGATGAGTATAATGACTTGTGTGGTGCAATAGGGAAAGTGGCAAATAAGGTTTTACGTGAGAATATTCAGAAGAATAAAAGTAATAAAAAAGTGAGATTTAGTAAAAGTGTAAAAGAGAGGAAAAAAGCATGCAGAGAATACAAATGTGCTATTAGGAACAAAGAAAATGAAAAGGATGTTAATGTTAAATGGGAAAAGTACTTAGAAAAAAAGAAGTTGGCTAAAATAGATAACGAGAGAGAATGAAATTGAATAGTAAATTGTTGGAGGATATTAATAAAAGTGTAAGAGATGAGAGTAAAAAATTTTGGAAATACATTAAAAGAAGGAACGTAGGGGCGAGAGAGATAGTATTACTAGATGATGAAGGAGTAGAGAATAACTCTAGAGAAGAATTAGAGATGGTATTAAATAAGTATGTAATGGATATAGATGTTAGATGTAAAGGACAGAGTGATAGCAAACATGAATGCATGTAGTAATGGGAATATTAGGTTTACAGAAAATGAATTGAATGAGACAGGAAAGAAATTGAAAAGTGGAAAGGCAAGGGGTTTAGATGGATGAGCAGCAGAGATAGTAATGAGTTTAGAACATAGGGCAAAAATAAAATTATTATCGTGTTTTAATAAGATGGCACAGAAGAGAGATTTTCTGGATAGTTGAAATAGTACAAGAGTAAGGCTACTATTTAAAGGAAAGGGTATGGATCATAGAAAGTTAAACAATTAATAGACTGATAGCAGTAACATCAGTTTCATATAAAGTTTTCTCATATATGGTGGCTTGAAGGGTTGCAAAATGGATGGAAGAAAATAATATAGTGGGAGAAATGCAAGGAGGTTTTCGATCGGGTAGGCAGGTAGGAAATAGTTTATATGTAGTTACACAACTTATGGATATGAGTAGGTATACAGGTTGACAGTTATATACATATATATAAAAAGACATATTTTTATTCATAAGGTAGCTTTGCTGAAAAATTAGCTGCTTTGGGATGGGGAGGATCATAGTTTATATTTCAATTTTTAGTAAGTGATATGCACTGATTCTATGGGTAAATATATATATTAAACAAAGTATCACATAACTTTCTTTATCTCCTTTCAATGTTATATCAGGAGCAATAATTTATTTTAATCCAGAGTTATCTATTAGTAAAGATCAATGGACAATAAATTATTCAAATTTACAATAGATTGTTCTGAGGTAGTTGAATAGAGAGAATTGACTGCTCCCATTGCATAATCTCACTCATGGCTTCTCTAAGATAGGTCAATGTGTTCTGTACCTTGAATGAAATTGAGCTCATAGTATGAATCAAGTTATCAAATGTTTGTACAGAGGCTATTTTCCCTAAATAAGCAACTGTCCTGCTCTAATTATTAACAGGGAATTTGTCTAAAAGTTAGAGAATTGGAAATAATAATTAAAAAAAAAAACAGTCAAAATTAATATTTGTATTGCTTACTTATTTTGAATAATTTGTAAGTTAATCAGTCCCAGATATGCAGTTCACAGCCATCTTGAAGTAACAGAATCTTAGATAAAATTACATGAAACTTGGACTATTAGTTTGACATATGTAATTTTAAATTATTTTTTTCTTTTTTAGTAAAAATAAATCAAAAAGATATTGTATAATGTAATTAATATTTTCAAAATAATAAAATTAACTGGGTAATTCCATCTTATAATTAAAGAAACCTGTCCAATAATGATCAAACTACGCAACCATCAATCAAGTTAGATTACATTTCATTAATTTTTGCCTGAAATTTTATTAGGAAATAAAAAACAAATATATATATATTCTTATTGGGAAATGATTGTTTATGGTTGAGATGTTAAAAAATATATAAAACTTTTAAGTTTAAGGTTTGAAAAAAAAAATAGCAGTTTTGTGGTACTTACGTATTATCTTGTCTATCAAGCTTGATAGCCATTTTATTTTGATCATTTCAGTTTCAGGGGTTTACAATAAACATTTAAAACATATTTACAGTTTTTTTTATTATTATTGTTATTTTAAAAAAAGAAAAATTTCTACAAAAATTGATTATAATAATTTCAGTTTATTTATTGTTATTTTCTTTTTTGTATTAAGTCAACTTATTAATATAAAAATATATGAGAAACAAGAAAGGTCATAATGTGCCCACTAGTGCATGACTTTCAGGATGATGAGAAAATAAAGATGCTGAATGTAAACAAACTACAACAATGTTCTGAGCATAACGGCGTTTACATATTGTAATATAAATAACAAAACAAAATTAAATAAACCTTACTAAATGAAATTTATAATCAATTTATTAATTTTTTTAAACTTAACCACTAACACACATTCTAATTGGGGGGGACGGGGACAAATACTTGCAGACCCCCTGAAATAGTATAATTTTAAAAAATGGTTGCCAAGCTTGGTAGTCAGGATTATATGTAAATACCATTTTTGTTTGCTACTCAAATAAGACTTTGTACATTGAAGTAAAAGTAGATTTGTGAATTTTGTTTTTATTTTCTAGTAAAAGTTACAGTAAAAACTAATAATGCCTGATCTAACTCAGAGCTGGCTATTTTAATTGCTATTTACCTAGAAATATTTATTTAATTATTACCAGGATTTACCCAGTTATTTTTATTATTTACATCTTAATCAGCTATAAAAATATGTATCATGTAATGAATATTTTATATATATAGTTTCACATTCAGAGCATGTTTCAAATTCAATTCTTCGTCAGAGCATCAGCTTCATTCCACGATCAACATGATCTACAAAATAGAAGCAGAGACGTTTCACACAAAAAGGCCATCAAGAGTTTACTTCAAGAATGCTTTAAATAATGGTAAAACTCCAAGTTTTCATCAGAAGAATTTTATTCAAAATCTATCTTTGCTAGATTTTGAATGTATGACTGAAAACCTTTATTTTAAGGTAATTCTTTGTTGTTTTTTTTCCCAAATTAATTTTTAGTTTTTAATATCCATTAATTACATTGAATTTAATAAATGAAAAAAATTATCCAAAGTTTACATTCAAATCTCACAATTTTTGTACATTTACTTGCCCCCACAATTCTTACCAGCCATTTCTTTACTTTTAATCATATGGATTTTTATACCCGTTTCGATAATAATCATTTGACTTTAATATACCTTTGAATCAAGTATGAAGAAAGAAAGGCCTTTTATCAAAATAAGGAATTTTTTTTTTTTGGAATCTGCTTTATTCATTTTAAAGAGGTATTTTGATATCAGTAATGATAGGCAATATAAATTTTTGGAAGTTGATTCTTAAAACCAAATAGCTTACACAGTGCTGTTCAACAGTGAATTTTTTTTTTTACTCACCACATTTAGTGTTTATTAAATCGCTATCCAGTCCTGTCCTATCCAATATCTATCACCAGAGTAATTACTAGTTTATAGCTTTCGACACAATGAAGAAATTTTGAATTTTGGAGCAATGGACTTGTATCTTTTGGTTCTAGATGCTTATTCTCTAGCAATCATCTTTTACGATTGAACTATTAATTTGATATATAACCGTACAAGTATATTGGATTAAATAGACAACAGTATGCTTTTCAATTGAGGCTAATAGCTTGATAGAAAAAGCAAGAAGTAAAATATGGCTGCTGAAAAGAAAGTGCATTAAATCCAAAAGATCCAGGTGCACTGCTCCATGATCCAAAGGTTCTCACTGATAAGATCCACAAGTGATGATCTTTGATAGGATAGCAATGGATGGAGATTCATTAAGCACTTCCAGGTGATATGTATTAATTGTTAAAGCTTCCACTAGGTGGCATAAATGATGATGAGAAATGGGATGGTCAAGTTTTTATATGAGAGATGCAAAAAGTAAAATGAAAATGTTTGGTAGATTGCAGTTTATGGATAATAAAAGAATAGCTAAAATAGTATTCAATTGGGTTATGAGTAAAGAGCAGGTAACAAGATGGGTGAGAAAGGTAATGCGGTATGCAAAAGATTTGGATAAATAATTTATATCAGTATATTTGTACAAAAGATGGGATGATTGTGTTAAGAGGATTATTGAGTATTATAGTAGTAAGGAATGGGATAAAAGAATAAATTTATTAATAAAGACTAGGGAGTTAGAGAGATGGAGAAATAGTATGGAGAGTAAAAAGAGTTTAAATATATATGGAAATAAACAGAATATTAGGTGTGAGTTAATATATGATAATAGTAAGGAAAGTAGTTTATTGTTTAAGGCTCGAACGGGATCTTTAGCCACAAAAGAATATACATGTAAATGGAAAAATATGGGTGATTTATTTTGTAAATTATGTAAGGAAGGAATAGAAAATATTAGGCATTTGTTAATTGAATGTAGATGTTTGAAAACAGAAAGGGTACATATAATAAAGTTGTGGAAAAATTATATATGAAAAGAGTGATTATACAGAAAGTGAATTATTGGTTTTTATGCTGGGTTTGGGAAAAGATAAGGGGGATTTAGATATAAAGGTTATAGAGTTGACAAAGATTATGTTGTGGAAATGGGATAGAGCAGATTATAGAGTTGACAAAGATTATGTTGTGGAAATGGGATAGAGCAGATTATGGGTAAATTTAGAGTGGGGAATGTAAAATAAAGTGGCTAACAGGTTTATCTGGGCATAATTGCTGAGATATTCTTGACTTCGTTTAAGGAGAAGCCATAATACATCATCATCATCATCATCATCAAGAAAGTAATTCTAATTTGTTGGAATTTATTTGATTTCTTATTAATGGAAAACTTCATTGAATGATATGACTGTATAATTTGAATTTTTTTTAAAATTATTTGGACAAGGAAAGATTTTTTATAATTTCAAAATCTTTATAAAAATCAATTCATTATGTATTTGAATACAATCTTTTTACCATTTTTTTTTTTTAATTTACATACAGTTTCGACTGTCCTGCAATTTTCAGAACTACAAATTAAATTTTTTACAGATTCTTTATAAGTACACATCTCGTAGAAATATGTATGTGTGACCACATGTGATCTGATACGTGTGGGAATTATATTGTTACTATTTTGACAATTCCTTTTTTTTTATCAAAGTATATATATTTTACAATTTTTTAAAACATTTGACCCAAAATCTACTTTATGTTGGAAATTTGTAAACAACTGTTTATACATCAGTGGTGTGATCTAACATTCATAAATAAGCAGTTTTTTTTTCCCATTGTCTTTTTTCAGTTTTTTTTTTGTGGCCTTTGAAGGGATATTTCCACATATCAATCTTTAATGCTATTTATATTTTATACGATCTTTATCTTGTTTGCTTTTTGTGTAATATTAAAAAAATTTGCATTTAGATGTACAAATACTCATAGTTTCATTCTATGATCTTCAATAAAGTTTCTCTAATTTATATATATATATATTATTACATATAACAGCTTAAGTAAGGGCTTATAACATAAGAGCATAAAATTCAGAACTCCCATATCGACTTAGCATAAAATCTAGAAAAATTCATTTAAAGATATCCCATAAGATTTCAAAACTACAATGGCATTTGCTATGTTCTTCCAGTTTGCTGCAGATTTTATAGAGACTACTATTGTAAAATCGTATCTCTATTGGATCAGATATGTGAAATGAAAGAGCAATAAAACTGATTTTTCCCGACAAAAATCATGGTAAATTTGAATGAAGTTTTCATGTGAAACCCATTTGCATTATAAAGATTATTTCAAAAGCATTTTTAAAGAAGTGTATTATAATCTGCTCTTTTGGAAAAAAATATGGCCGATAGAATATAACTAAGAACTTCATTTGGGCAAGATATTGAAGTGTTTCAAAAAGTAAATTTTCTCTCAGAAGGTTAAAGATAACATCATAAAATATCATATAAACAGACTAAAAGAGCAGCATGGAATATATAAATGCATTTGTGGTTTGAGATTGAGTTTGTATGGTCATCTCAAACTTAACTCGTAATATTTTTTCCTGCTCTTTCTCTCTTTGCATTTTACTTTCTGGAGTTTTATCGGCCGTATCCTTTACATGTGACTGCAAATAATAAATAGGCTATCAACTGAAGATAAATATATGATGTGTCAGAAAAAACTTCCTGCCAAGTTTACAACTGATGATATGGATTTTTTTTCAAATTCCAATCAAGGTTAGGATTTTTCTTTCAGGTAACTATCTGATAGCCAACCCAGATAACCATCTGATTGTTGGTCAGTAAATCATTGTTTAACTTTTTCACTAGAGCAGTAGAACAAAGATGGAAAAATGCTCAAAACTTACTTATCTGGTAGTTGACAATCTTGGTAAATATTTTAACTTCTCCTCAATTTTATCTTTGTGAGTGGCTATTGGAGAGACATTTATCCTGCAAATGGACTGTTAAAGGTTGTTTATCATTTTTACCTATATATAATCAATTCACATCTTTTGATTCTGGAGGCCATAACAATATGAAATACTGCTAAATCTTTTGTGCCAGAATATTAAATCATTACTACAGGCAATTGCCTCTTGTAAAATAATTCAACATATAAGGTCTGGAAAATTAATGATAAGCTAATTACAAATGTAATTGGGAAGAAAGAGTCAAGAGAAATTCATAAAAGGGTAGTAAGAAAGGAAGAAATTGTTAAAATTGAATATTTGAATATGGAAGGTGGTATGAAATCAGAGAAGTGGCTGGAATTAAATAAAGCAGTTAAAAGCGAAAGGCTTGAAGTATTAACAGTAGTGGAAACATCTAAGAGAAGACTAAGAACTTATACTGGCAGATTTGGTCTGGCAGTGTGTAAATAGAAAAGAAAAGGAAGAAAAAGAAAGGGGTGGAAGTATAGGAGTTATGTCCAAAAAAATATTTAAATACTGTTAAGTATCAAGAACATTTGTGGTTTGAGATATGGTTAGGAAGATAAGAAATGGATGGTGGCTATAATATATATGGCTACTGGAGATAATCAAACTATAATTTAGTAGAACAATAGCATATATGAATGTCTAGTTAAGGATATACAGAGTTTTTTTTAAAAAAGGGTTAAAAATAATGGTTATAGATGATATGAATAGGCATATTGAAGAAATTGATGACATCGATAGTATAGGAGTTATGTCAAAAAAATATTTTAAATATTATAAAGTGCCAAGAACATTTGTGGTTCAAGATATGGCTAGGAAGATAAGAAATGGATGGTGGCTATAATGTATATGTCTACTGGAGATAGTCAAACTATAATTCAGTGAAACAATAGCATATATGAATGTCTAGTTAAGGATATACAGAGTTTCAAAAAAAGGGGACGAAAATAATGGTTATAGATGATATGAATAGCCATGTTGAAGAAATTGATAACATCGATAACAAGAATGTACAGTATGTCACATGCTCTTTTTAATATTTAGTTAGAAGATATGTTAAATAATTATTTAGACTGTGGAGGAGTAAATGTTGGAGATAGATTAATAAAATGTGTAAGATTTGTAGATGATATGGCTCATAGCTGAGGATGAAAAGTATCTTCAGAATATGTTGATTAAATTGGAGGAAATATGTATGGAATATGGAATGAAGATCAATGTTTATGGATAGGAAGGAATACAAAAAGTCTGCAAGTTGAAATCCATGATAACATAGTTTAACAGGTAATGGGATTTAGATATTTGGATAGTTAGTTGAGTAAGGATGGAAGAAATGAAGATATAAAAAGAATAGCATTGGCAAAGGAGGTTTTTATTAAGAGAAAGGAAATATTTTGTGGACCTTTGAAAAGAGAATTAAGGAAAAGATTAATTAAATGCTGTATGTGGAATGTACTATTGTATGGTTGTGAAGTATTGATAGTAAGTAATAAAGTTAGGAACAGATTGAAAGCTTTTGAGATGTAGTCCTAGTGAAGAATGGAAAAAATCATTGATGAATAAAATAACATGAAGTTTTGAAAAGAGTACATGAAGAAAGAAAATTGATTGAGGAAATTAGAAATAGAAAGGGAGACTGGATTGAACATATATTAAGTAAAAAGTAATGTTTAATAAAAGATGTTTTGGAGGGAAGGGTAATTGGAAGCAAGAAGAAAGGACAGAAAAGATTGACAATATTGCATGATATAAGACATAGGAAGAATTACATAGAATTGAAGAGCTGGGCAATGAGGAAAATGGAGTGGAAAAATTGTTGAATTGATGGTGTGATTACTCTCTGGATCTATCTATGATAAGAATAGTATTGATTAATTGATTGATTGAATGAATGAAAGATGCTAATGTTCTTTACTTATAGCAGAAGCCAAGTAATTAATTTATGTTCACAAAAACAAATATTTGTTAGACTACAATACTTAAAACTATTGCCCATGAAACCTCTAGTTTTTAAATATTTTTCATACTCTTTTAATTTTTTTTATACATTGTCTTATATTATTTTTATGTTTGTAGCAAAATACTACGGATTTTCTCAATCCTATTAAATTTAAAATGACTTTTACTATAAGACAAAATGAGCCACAAATGCCAAGAATAGGAGATGTAAGACTTCCAGACATGGGTTCATTTCCAATTCTTAATCAAAACGAAGCCTCAAAAGTATTCCAGGTAAACCTAATGCTTGATGTTAATTGGTAGTTTCTTCTATGTTTTATTAAAGCAACATTTTAAAGTAATGTATTATTAAAATTAAGATTTTTTAAACCTTAATTTTTTGTTTATGTGTGTCTATGCTTATGTGTGCTTCTGAGATGTATAAGAATGATCACTGGCTGACTTAAGTAATAATGAAAAGTTGAAGATTAAAGTGAAAATTACAGTTTATCATATGATCACCATTTCCTATGCCTATACAAGTTGTTAAAACAGTGACAAACTCTCTATTGATTATTATGGCTAGCACTCTGTATGGAGAGTTTCTCTGGGATAGTGGCTGAGAGATTCCTGACTCTGAAAAAGGAGAAGCCATAGTGCATTGCATTGTACTGAAAATTAGAAATTGCAATTGCCGTACCAATTTCACCATCATCTGGATTGTAAGTCTTTTTGGATTAACCCTATATCTTCATTTTCTTATATTTTTTGGAACTGCCTTTAATGCAATTTTCAGTATTTTTTATTTAATTCTTCAGAAATGTCCTGTTTTTTTTATTAGGTATTCTTTTTAACAATTCACTTTAAAAAAACTTTATCTATTCAATTAATTTTTTTTTTTCATTTTTTCAAACTCCACATCAGAAATCTTGTGATAACATTCTATTTAATAATGCAGATCATAACTGCTATGTCTGGAAGCGAGATTCTTGCTTATAGACAGCATGAAGTTAGAAAGACTTCCCTGTTAAAAACTGCAATTTCTAAGTTCAATTATTAGTATTTAATATCATTCTAGACAGTTGATTACTTTACTAATAAAATATATTCAATTTCATTATATACATGAATCTGAAGGCGTACAGAAATGATAGTAATGATCTATAAAACCTGTTCAGTCCCTATTAGCAAGTTCTCAGCAAGCCCCAAGATTAAAAGTTTATCCGCACACATGAAGCTTCTCTGCATGAGTGAATCTTTTTTTGCACTTTGCTAGCATAGATTGATTGTCCAATTATTTCTCTTCTGATTTGTTCCTATTTCTGATCTTGCTAATAAGATAATTTATTCATGATACATCCTTGACCATGGAATTTTAGTTCTAATTAATTCTATTGACTTATTTTTAGATTCTTGAGTGGTTACTAATGACTGAATCCAGATCTCACAATCATTTAATTATTTTAGGGCTATATATATATATATATATATTATGAAGGGATTTCATTACTTAACTCTAGAGATTTAAAATAATTACTAATTCCATCTACTTAGGAATTAGTCTTTTCTGATCTTATTTTACTAATCTTTGAAATACTAGATTTTAATTTAATGAATATATCTATTTAT
The DNA here is from genome assembly GCA_028023455.1 of Epiperipatus broadwayi. Classification (NCBI taxonomy): domain Eukaryota; kingdom Metazoa; phylum Onychophora; class Udeonychophora; order Euonychophora; family Peripatidae; genus Epiperipatus; species Epiperipatus broadwayi. The sequence goes on along the minus strand of JAQFVV010000369.1, from coordinate 87,813 downwards.
ATATGTCAATAAATTATTTTGAAAAATTTTTGGAAGGTAAAGCCCATGTTGCCAAACTTTTATATGATCTATTTAAAAAGAACAAGAAGTGAAAATGGGAATCAGAGCAACAGTCATTGTTAACTAGTTCATTATAATAGCGATTTGGAAGCTATTCTTATGACTGACACATCTGAATTCAGGTTCGGAGCAGTATTGTGTCATCCTGCACAGTCATGATAATGACCCATTGCCTATGTCGCTCATCTTGTTCAAAGTGGAGAAAAATTATAGTTAGCTGGACAAGGAAGCTCTTGCAGTACTATTTGGTGTTCGAAAATTTCATCAATACGTATACGGACATAGGATTTACTATAATAACTGATCATAAATCCTTACTTGGAATTTTAGGAAACAAGCAGGTTCCCGACATCTTCGTTCTCATGTGCTAAGTTGGCTTAACATTCTGTCAGGTTATGACTAGATACTAGAATATAGAGAGGAAAGCAAATAGGACATGATGATGATCCATCGCATATGTCTGACCAGACAGAGGCCTATCGAAGGGAAATGAAAATTTAACTATATTGATGTGCTGGAAAGTCAAACCCTTAATAGCAAAATAGTAGCCACATGGACAGACAAGGGCAATGGGTTATAAATCAAATTTGTACTGGTTGTCTGAATCATCATCCAGCTTTCCTCCATAAAGCACCATGGAATGCTCATGAGAAATTATCTGCCTGCAAATGCTGCATTCTAATGGGTGATCATGTCTTAATCCCAGAAAGAGATAGAAATATTTTGAAGTTATTGCATGAAGGTCATCTGGACATCATTAGAGCAAAGGCATTAGCCCATAGATATGTCTGTTGGCCAAACATTAATGGTAATATTGCAAATTATGTTTAAAAAATATGGTAACTGTCAATCATGTGCAAAAGTGCCACCGTCAAAGTTTGAAGCATGGCTAAAAGTGGAGATGCTGTAGCAATGCATCCACATTGATCACTGTGGCACCATTAACAGACATTTATTTTTTTGTAGTGGTTGATGCATATTCAGGTTAGGCCAAATATAAAATTTTTAAAAATAGTAGTTCGGCTGAGATCCTTGATAAATTACGTGAAATTTAGTTTCAGATAATGGAACTGGCTTTGCATCAGAGAAGTTCGAGGAGCTATGCAAGAATGGAGGATAAAACACTTACTTATGCCCCTTACCACCCTCAGTCTAATGGATTGGCCAAAAAATGCCATTCAAAACCTTGAGTCATCCATTAACAAAATGTATAAAACAAGAATACAGGAAGCAGTCATTACCGCACTGCTTTATCTTATAAATATATGTATAAATAGATAATAGTAATCAATAACCTGGAAGGAAAAGATATAATATTGTCACACTGTAATTTAATATTGCTTGGACATCTAGAATTCTGAAATTTTTTTTAAATCCGTACAGGTAGACAAAGCCGAGCTCAATTTCAAACTATTGCCTTGGAGAATATAATAAGGCAGCCAAGTAAACATCACATGATCACTGTTTCTTATGCTTGCTCATAACTGTTATTAAACAGGCAAAACTCTTCATACAGTAGTGCCACTCAGTGCAAGCCAGAGTAATCAATGGAAGTAATAGGCACTAGATGGGGATTTTATGTGCAAGCCTTCTGGCATCCATTGATTACTCTGGCTTGCACTGATTGGCACTACTGTATGGAGAGTTTTGCCTGTATAAAGGCAGCCAAGTGATGTAAGATAATAAATGACTTCATTTTAAGACAAAGTTAATAGTCCACATGCATAGGCCATATGTTCAGAACCTTGCCACTGTAATCAATCTTAACTACTTTTTATTACCTAGTATTAAATCATTCTTTGAGCATTGTCTCATTTCTTTTTCTTACATCATATTTCAATATAATTTATTTTTTTAGTTCGAGTAGCCTATTCCCACGACCTAAACAGAAATTTTAAAAAAAAATTCTATTCTTTTATTCTGTTATTTTTATGGGTTATTATATATTTTATTCTGATTCTTTTTCTAACCCACCCTACATTCCAAAAATAAATGTTCAGTATTCTTTTTTATCTCCATCTAAATTACACCTTCAGTTTAATCCTTATTCCATTTTTTATCTCTTTGTTTTTTGATATTCAAAACTTCTATTCTTATATCAAATAACAATAAACCTTCCCTTAATGTCATCATGCTTTTTTTGTAGCATATATATTTTTTATTCTTATGAATTTCTAAATTCATTTTTTTATTTACATTCATTGCCCATAACTTTACTTAATTTTTTTTTTTTTTAATCCTATTTGTCTCCCTTTTTTTTTCTATCCATTATAACTATAATCCTGTAATGCATACTTTACACATTTCCCTTTTATTTTGTATATAATTACATTTTCTATCTATTAACTTTATATACTGTAAAATCTTTGTGACCCAAAATATTTGTTGCTCTTTTTACACAGTCCAGTTAAATGCTATTTTTATTAGTCTATTTTCTTTCTTCTAAATGTGGTTAATTTCTCTTTAATTCTCTCATTATAAAATGAAGTTCATTCCCATTCTTCTTTAATAATCTAATTTTCTGTCCACAATTCATTCACTAGTACATATTATTTTCTCGTTAAATTTTAATTATTTCTTAGAAATCCCCCTTCTTTTTGATTGAAAGGTATAATTTGTTCAAAAAAGAAAGGGGATTTCTAAGAAATAATTAAAATTTAACGAGAAAATAATATGTACTAGTGAATGAATTGTGGACAGCAAATTCGATTATTAAAGAAGAATGGGAATGAACTTCATTTTATAATGAGAGAATTAAAGAGAAATTAACCACATTTACTTTCTTTTATTGTAAAGAGGGGGTATCATGAATGAAATATTTTTACCAATTAATCTAAACTAATATATAATACTATATGAAGACAAAAAATAATTTTTGCAATAAATTCCTTTTTCACTATTTTAGAATATTTTAATATTGATTTAAGTTTTTCTTTTTCTAATAAAAATAATAATTATCAGCTGGCTTTATTGCTCGGATGTTCACAAGATGTTAGAGTGCCAGAACTAGAATCCATCTGATGACCTCAGAGTCCAGAATCTGACAACCTACTCCTGTACTTAACCGTGTGATATTTTTAGGAAGGAAGTGGGTAGGATCGAACGGATATAGCAATTAATGAATGTTATGTACTTTTTGAATGGTTTTGATTCTAGGTCTTAGGAAGGGAAACACACTCTAATTATTAATATTGCTACTAACTAAAGTTATGAACTACCGATATAAGTAGTCTTTAAGTATTACTATAAGCTTTATAGGTTGTAATGAGATATCTGTTGAACTTCAGATAATTTATTTCAAAAAAGTATTATTTTACATGAGTGATGTCACATATATATATATAGTGTTTTATGCCCTCTGATGAATTCGAAATGTAAAAGTTTCTGGGTCAAAGCTCAGCTTGTAATTTTTTGTGCTTGAGCATCATGATATCTTCCCCTCCCCTTAAATAACTAGCTATTTTTTATATTAATAGTAATAATAGTTTTTTCATCCCAGTAATTAGTAACTTCTAAAGTGTGCAATCATTTTCTGATATAGTTTAAATTTTGCATCTTAATTGGAGAGTTTTTGTAACACTAATACACAAAATGAAAATATTGTGGACTTATCATAAATTGACCAGCAATGAAGCATGTCCAAACTAAAGAATTTCTCTAGATCAGAGTCAGAATTCGATATAGCTAACCTATGAAACAACAAAAATGTAAACAATCAACCAATTGCACAAACAAAGGAATCTTACAATTAAGTCAGCAAATATAATTAATAACTTCTTTCATTTAAATCGTATTCAATGCAAACACATTATTGGATAAATAATTTATTTTTTTAACAGTTTTGACTTGCTAACAGTCTTCATCAGAGTTACAAAATATTTAAATGCACATAACCATATAGAAATGATTTACTATAATTATCTCTAAAACATACATTATTAATATTTTAATTACAGTTATGCAAAATATTATATATACTTTTATGTATAATATTTTATATACAATATTTAGTACAAGGGTTGTATATATTTAAATATTTTTTTAGCCCTGATGAAGACTGCTTGTCAATGAAAACTGCAAAAAAATAAAGTAAAATTATTTGTAGAAACAATATATTTGCATTGAATAAAGTGTACATGACAAGACTTATTAACTAATTATATTCTTAATATATAAATAAATAATACTTCTGTATATAATATAAAAATAATATAAAATAACAATTCGTGTCAATTGTTAATACAGAGTTTAATATAAATAAATAAAAACAAATAATATTTCCAAGTGCTTTCAACTTTTACGAGTCCTTATCAAGGCAGTGTAAAAAATTCTATTTTCTCCTTCAACAACATAAATATACTTATAATAGAGCAAGAGAAGATGATACAGTTTATTCAGCTTTTTATGTTCACCAAAATAATACAGGCCATATATGCAGTCCCAAGGATTTTACAATATTAATGAATGAAACACATGATAAAAAACGCAAGATTAAAGAATCATATATTATACAAAATTCATCTTATGCTATGAATTCAAAATTAACTAGCTTTCCTATTAGTTGTTCCTGGCCAATACAATTAAATGTTAGATTCATCACCTAGGAGAAAATAGAATTTTTTACACTGCCTTGATAAGGACTCGTAAGAGTTGAAAGCGCTTGGAAATATTATTTGTTTTTATTTATTTATATTAAACTCTGTATTAACAATTGACATGAATTGTTATTTTATATTATTCTTAATATAATTAGTTCATTGATAATAACGAAGAAGAAAAAATAATACTCATAATAAATCAGAATATTTGTAGTACAGTAGAGGAACTGTGGCTATAAAACATATTACCACTTGAGAGAGCAGAAACCAGTCTGGGGTTGGGGATATTCTGGACAGCTTGTTAAGAGCTATTGGCAAGCTCATTAGATAACATTTGTAATACAAGCTTGTTAAATTAGGTCATATAATATACGATTTGATTTCTTTGCAATTACATTTGTTTCTGTTAAGGCTTTTGTGATTTTATTATAGCTAAAGCTATTCATATATGGTGTATCTGAATTTAGTTCAGTCCCATATGGTTATTTAAGTTAGATAGCTGGATTTGAAGACATATGGATGTCTAACATTTTCAGATTTTCTACTTAATAGTTAACCATTAGATAAAGTTCTGGGCTTGACCTAATATTTTAAATCTAATGCTTGAATATCCTAGCACCTCAGTGAGGAAGCCAGAAGCAGAAACTGATCTAGGGTTGAGGATATTCTGAAAAGCTTGTTAAGAGCTATTGGCAAGCTCATTAGATAACATTCGCAATGCATGTCATTCACTATTTGCAAAAGTAATCATGCATTTGAGATTTAAAGCAAGAAGATACTGGCTGCAAATATTATTGGATTCTTCACAAGTCAAGCCAATATGGCTGGAAGTATTAAGTTATATGGAGTCATGACCTTCTGCTAAATTGCTAGTCATTACTGGCGACAACTATTAACTTTGAATCTTACTAACTGTAACAGTCAACAAAACTCTATCTGTTGTAAATTGTTATTACTGGCAGTAGATGGAATAAATATTTCGATGTTATTTTAGTATTTCAATTATTTGTTGATTGGAAAATATTTTCCAGTAGTAAAAATATATACACGCTGCAAAAATGAATTGTTATGTCTTAAATTTAAAAATGTAAGAAAATATCTGTTCTAATTTATATGCTTTTACTATTTATATGACTATAATGAATAGGTTTGTATTTTAGTTATGGTTAAATTTATTAGAGATGAGTTTTTTGTTTACCATTTATTTAAATTTACTTTCCAGGTAGAGTTCAAGAAAAACTGCGGAAGCGATGATATATGTATGAGCAACTTAATATTAACAGCAAGTTACAACTTATCCAAGTAATCTTCATTTTGCTTTTATTTTATTGTACAAATTTTATTTAGAGTTGTCTTCTAGTAGTAAAAAACGTCCCATTGTGAATTTTTTGATGAATGTATATTTTAAATATACAAATTAGTGTTAGTTTATTTTTTTTTTTGGACATTTTTAAATTATGAAATATCAAATACATTTAACATTTATCACTTTCTGCCATTTTTCTTTATTTTTTGTGTTTAAAATATTATGTTTGGCAATCTAATTTATAACATTAGTTTATATTATATGAATGTATATATACACATGTGATCCATTACGTTACATTCTTGATCATATCTTCCTAATGAAAACCAATAGCAATGCACTTTTTTAGGACATATGTGAAAATGTCTTTATAGTTTATATGGAACTTCTGTATCTTCCATGGAAATTATACTGAAATTTTTATTTTAACCATTCTTTTCACATAACCAATCCATCAAAGATATAATTTTATAATAATGGACTCTTTAATATCACATGCAGAAAGTTGAAAAACTTATTGATTGGTCTTGTGATCTTGCCATGCCTATTTTTAGAATTTTACATAACAGAGTGGGCTGCTTTTATGTTTATTAAGTCGAATCTTGCGTTTAGATTTGTAGAGGTCTCTCTTGTGATAAATTAAGCCCTCAAGGCGCATGTACTAAGGTTTTAGCCTTATTTAAGTATAACAGCTTTAAGTGAAATTTTTCTGATGTTTTCTTGTTACACCAGGAGTTGGTCTTTCATACAATAAATTAGAATAAATAATATTTCTGTAGTGTAATTTTCACTATACCCTTCTCACATTGTTTATGACTACATCCCCATAGCAGATTGTAAAATATTCAGTTTGGGTTAAATTTATTAAAAATAAATTTAGCATGTATGCAATCAAATAAATTCCTATACATAAAGTTATCTTTAATTGGGATAATTTTAGAAATAAATTTAGCTTATATAAGAAACAAATACCTAGAAATAAGGGAGGGGGGTCTTAATTAAATTTATTGGGAAATAAATTTTCTCTGTACAAATTTTTAAGTAAATAAAAATATAATGAATCTATTGTGTTAATGGAAGCAAAGGAAAATTGATATGGCAGAAACTAATTAAAACCAACAAAATAAAAAAATACCTCTCATCCGGACTTTGCATTAAAAAATTACTCCAGAAAAAAAATAAAGAGATATAAAAACTTGAGAGAAACGAATAGTTTGTTCTCTTTTTCTTTTCTGGACTTCACTTCTCGTTGTGCTTCTGAAGTAGTGGAAGATTATCGGTGGACTTCTTAAAACCAACAAAATAAAAAAATACCTCTCATCCGGACTTTGCATTAAAAAATTACTCCAGAAAAAAATAAAGAAGTATAAAAACTTGAGAGAAATGAATAGTTTGTTCTATTTTTCTTTTCTGGACTTCACTTCTCGTTGTGCTTCTGAAGTAGTGGAAGATTATCGGTGGACTTCATTTCCAGGATCTTGACTCCTGTAGGTAAACAAGCCAGCTAGGGATTAGATTGCCCTTATCTTACTATTTTGCAACACCAAAAGAGCTTGTCATGGGTTTAAGAGCAAGACTGTGGTAGACGTAAAGTATACCTTTCCTAATTGCTAAACTTTATTGAGCCACATAAGCAAAGAATTTTTTTGTCTTAAGTAGTTGGCATATATATATTAAACGATATCATCTATGTATAAGGCATATGTATGTCTATATTAATTAATAGTTTATGTCACTGTTTTTTTGCACATATATTAATTACTATGTCATACTGTAATAAATGATTTTAAAATTAAGTTGTTCAATTCGATTGGGTGTGTTTTAATTAGGGTTAGCTATTACTATTTTGCTAGTCGCCCACACTCCATCAAGTTATTTGTGTCAAAGTTGTAAGAGATTGTGATCTGGGCCAATTGATGAGTGTTGGTTCAGCACAAAATATGCATCTTGGAGATCGTACATTTTTAATCACGTTTTTGGGCAAATGTTTATGATTACACCTGTTCACAAGGTGTTAAAAGCAGAGAGAAAGCAGTCCCTACCTTGCTCACCCATCCAACAGGTGTTAAGATAGATATTAGTTCCTACCTTGCATGAGAATAGTGTGATGAAAATTACACTACTGAAATATAAATTAAACATGTTTGTTTATTAGATCATTACTGAATGAATTTCACGCTACTTTTTTAAATAGGTCTGAACGTTAATTTATATAATAAACTTTGCAGCATACAAGCAAGAGGTTATTTCTTGGTTGCACCATTAAATTCAGATTTTATCTTTGTTTACAAGGTAGTATTGCTAAAAGTAATGTAGCTATAGGGCATAATAGATATTTTATAAAAGTTATAATATTAGAATATAGTTTAACTAAATTTTGTGATATCAAATTGAAAATAATTGTTTTATTTTTGTTTTGTTTTTAGAGATGTTGATGATCACTACTACTTTAGTCTGATTAACAAAGAAGTTTATCTTGAAGCGATCTTGGAGAATCAAAGCAATGAATCTGCATACGAGACGTTCATTTATGTCGACTACCCTCATGCTGTCACCTTTGTAGAGCAGTCCCAAGAAGTATTACTTTCTTAATCTAATCTTTTTTATTTTGCCATTATTTTTCTTTTTTTCCATCTCCTTTTTATATGTCTTTATATATATGTTTTTTAAATTTTTATGGGTAAAAAATTTTATGTGTTTAGAAAACTACTCCTGTGGAAAAATTTTTTTAGGTGGACAATTGTAAATTTGATTCTGATCACTGTTTAGACTATGCATGTCATCCGAGGTTGATTGCTGACCAGTTCAGTAACTCTTGAGTAAAATAATAGTTATTGAAACATTGGCAAGTAGACTACATACTGTATGTAGTCATAATAGCGATTAGAATTCTTTTTTAAAATCATTCACACTTTCTTTGCTCAAAAGTCTCCACTGGATCCTTAAACATGAATAAGAAAACATTTGGCATATATATAGCCAATATTTGAGATCAATCTTAAACAATTTTATTATTACCACATCTTATGTTTTTCTTTTCATTTTAACATTTTAGTGATTTAATTATAAAAACTTGATCGTTTTAAAAACAAAATAAAGACATGAAATTCTTAATTCGTTTCATAAATAAAGGAGTATTACATACTAAGTGCGTATTTTATAATTATACATTTTAAAAATTTTAGACTTTTAATTTTTTTTTTTTAAAAAAAGAAAAATTTAGCATTTGAGTAATTTTATAAGAAATTTATTTTGAACTTTTTAGGTATTTTTGCTTTGAAAATGGCAATATATTTTTTTAATAATATATATAAAAAATATTTTATAATAAACATTTATTTATAAACAATGAGGATTGCCAATTCCTCAACAAGCTTTGTGATAAATGCTTAGCTAGAGAAAGCATTTAAAATATCTCTGTCAGGAACCCCTTCCCCCCAAACCCCTGACCATGGTTTTATGCTTTGGCACTCTTCAGAGAGGTGCCAGGGTAGGTTCAGACACTCTCTGAGGAGTGCCAAAGCATAAAGCCATGGTCAGGGGTTTGGAGGGGGTTTTGACAGAAATATTTTAAATGCTTTCTCTGGCTAAGCATTTATCACAAAGCTTGTTGAGGAATTGGCAATCCTCATAGTTTATAACTTATAAGCCTAAGAGAATAGGATCATGTGATCTACGACTCTTATTTTGACTTATTTATTTACTTTATACTAAAACACCTAAAATAATTGTTTCTTCAACCACAATTGAGTTTTAGAAATAAAAGCTTGGAGGGGAGGGACAGAAATTAATTAAGTCAATCCCTATTTTTTATAACAAGGGATTGACTTAATTAATTTTTGGACATCCCTTTTCCCTATGTCATTATTTCTATTTAAATGTAATTGGTTGAAGAAACAATTATTTTATGTGTTTTTGGTACAATGTAAATGAATAAAAGTGTTTATTATAAAATATTTATTTTATATCTGTTATTTTACACTTCTTAGCATTAAGGTTGAAATTAAAATCATACGTATAAAAGTTCATTTACTATACAGTTTTGTAATCAGGATCTTTTTATTTCAATTTTAAAAGATTATTAATACTGCTCTCTTGCACACATTATTGAAAACTTTTTGAAGTGATATTAATGTATTTGAAATTTGCTAACAAAATATTTGAAGTTTTATCCACCAATCCCTTTGGATTTAATAAATTAGGGAACCTGCCTAAAATATTTTAGTGCCATATTGCATTGTTATTAAGTGATAAAAAATGTACAAAATTTGAATAAATTCTATCGAATATGAATATTTTAAACCTTGAATTAAAAATTTTATCCAAATAAACCTTGACGTAAACAAACAAAGGGAGATTATGACTTAAATAAAAATGCTTTTATTTAATTTGATCATAATGGACTACATATTTTTTATCAACTTCAACTTTAGTTGTTAAATGTAATTGGAATTAAAAGTCCTGAAGCATTCATAAATTAATTAATTCAATCACTAGTTTTGAAAGTAGTGATTGAATTAATTAATTTATGGATGATCTATACTTTTATTTGAAATTATATATATAATAACCAAAACTGTGGTTGAAGAAAAAAAATATTTTTTCATTTTTAGTACATTATTGACCAAATTAAATAAAACATTTTTTTATAAAATATTTTGATACTTTTGAGTTTTCCTGTAAACAAAGATGGCAGCCCAAATTTTTGTTACATGTACAGTCTTGAGAGCCTATAATCTTTCGAAGATATATTAGTTGTTAAAACAAAATTAATAAATTGATTATTAAATTTTAAAAAAGGAATAAATTTTGATACATTTTATTTAAAAGTTTTATTTCAATTTTTTTATTATGTATAACATGGTAAGTAATAAGATGCTCTTAACATTGGTGTACCGTGGTTCAATTCAGCATGTTTCTTTTTGTCAGCAGTTTTTTTGGTAAATTGTCATAACAATAAAAATTTGGACCTTCTTGTCACAGAACATGTTGCAGTGCACTAATTTCAAAACTACAGGATCCTACCCTCCTGAAAAGTCGGTGTTAATGGTCATGATATAATTGCATGTCACTGACATAAAGTGTAATTTTTTTTTTTTTCTATTAATAAGTTAATCCAAAAAAAAAATGAAAGTAAACTTTAAATATTATAATTAATTTTTCCATAATGATTTCTTTTTTAAAAATAATAGTAATAAAATGTAATTATTAAATATGTTGTTTCCTAGCAGGCATTTTTTTGTAAATATTTTTGGGGGACCCCAGAAACTGTAGATTTATCAAAAATATGGCTGCCATCTTGGTTTATTTAAAAACTCATGAGTACCAATACTTTTTATGCATTTTATTTTTGATATTTGGGTATTATGCAAAATACTTTTTGTATTCAAATTTAAAAACTGATAGTATTCTAGTAATTGAAATTAAATTTGTGCATATTAATTATTTACAAGCATAAAGGATAGTATTTTTTTTAAAAAGTAAGTTTAATTCAGCAATCAAGAAAAATTAGGATTTTATTCTATACTTCCTTTATTTCTATTTTAATTAATTGAAAATATATTTTAATGAATTAGTCATGAAATTCAATGAAGGCATATTTTTAAAATATATACTGCCATCTATTGCACATCATTGAAAACATCCTGAACTGATAATTAATAAAGTTTGGAATTCAACCCACCAATACTGTTTTACTGTACAAAGAGTGTAAAATTGCTAAAAATTACATTATCTTCGATAATACATATACAAGATTTAAGCCAAATAGATACAAAAACAAATAGAATTTCTAAGTTAAATAAAAGTATTTAAATGTCAGTTTCAATTAAATAGTGCTTTCAGAGAAAACTGCTGGAATATTTGATATATCGTTAATATAAAATAATTAAGTTTATATCCAGTAAATGTAAGTAATTTTTTTTAAGACTGACAATTTTTATTAAGGGTGTAACATGCTTCAACCGCACAATTTGTTTGATCTGCATATAAAAGTATATACAATGTATAAAAATATAATTTAATATAATAATAAATCGTGCTTTCACACTTCCAACGTAAAGCTATAACAACAAATTTAATATAATAAACCAAAAAATATTATCACCTAACTAATTATTATGTAGGAATTATCTCAACATAGTCTTTATACTAATCCAATATATATCGGTGATCTGTAGTCAAGGCAACCTACCATTAGGATTTCCATTTATGTCTAATTACAGTGTTGCCATGACAACAGATTACTGATATTCTATTAGTTTTTTTTAAACTCAAGAAACTGGTGTGAACATGTTTTACATAATAATTTATTGCATGAAGAAAATACTTCATGAGTTTAAAGCTAAGTGTTTATTCTTTTTGGGATAGAATTACAAGCTAAATTATATCTGCTCTCCATTTCTGCATATATTACATTCATTTTGTGTGTATGGAAAACCAGTTTCCACTTACTTCCAATCATATGGTTTCTCATTATTATTATAACACCAATGCATCTTCCGAATTTTATGTGCTACCTTTTGAGTAATATGAGAAACTGACCACCAGTTTGTGTTGAGGAAACTCCAGTACTTGAACATAGATTGATGAGCATCTGTTTGGCAACTAAGTCATGTGACCATGATTTACAATCAGTTTCTCACTATTCACCCAGACAACGACAAGTGAGATCCAGATGGAATGTTGGCAGTGCAATAATAATAAACATTCCCATACATAGTAGAGACTAAAAATTATGTATAATATAAAACATTAATTTATATGTATGTATATAATGGTATTTGCTATTGTGTTCTTGCTTACATCTTTCTTAGACATCTAAAGAGGATCTAGATGAGTCTGTGATGCAGTTACTTGGTGCATTGATGAATGAAAACCCAATACTAGATCTTGTAAAATGATACATTAATCAATAAACAATTTTTATTAATAGTCATAAAAAATCTTATAACAAAATTCACTGAATCAAACTAAAAAAAAGCAAATTGTGCCACATTCAGTCTGTAAGTAGACATTTCATGAACTCTTGTTCAATTTTGAAGACTAATTCAAAATAATTCTACAATTATTTTAACTTTTATTTTGTAAATGTTCATTTTTTTTAGTAAAGCCTGCAGTTTTTTTTTTTTTTTACAAAAATTACTTTCATCAATGAACACAATGAAGTCTCATGTAACTGATTCAAATTTAAAAAATATTCTGCTTTACTTCTAAAAATTAAAAGTGTAACGGAAACAAATCAGAAGGCTTAATAAAGTAAGCAATATTTACATTTAAATTTGAACATTCTTTTCGTAATATAATAACGTGTCAGTAGTACATTTGTAGAATACAAAAATTGAATAATAACCCAAAAGTTGTATGATACATGCGCATTTGGTACATGGACTATAAAACCTCCCTGACCTAGACAAAAAATTGGTGATTAAATCAATTATTTAAAAACAAAACATAAGAAAAAACAGATAACAGTTAGTTTTTCTTTAATCATATTAGCTAGAAGGGCTTTGTGCCACGTGTACATAGTCGAGGCATCATCAAATACATCATGTATTTGTCTGAGTGTCCTTTAGTTATGACTAGTTGATGTTTCTCTAAATGTACATTCTTTTATATAAATATATATGCTCTACTGATATGAATACTTTTGTAATTAATTTAGGGTAAGCAGTATGAAGTAGAGTTGTATGAATCCACCTTGAAGTTTTCCATGGGAAATCCATTTCAAGCAGGTGACAGGGTAAGTGAAAAAGCTGTTTGTATATATATTAATTTTACTTAAAGAAAACTATACTTGTGACAAATGAATAGAATAAATTATCATAAGTGAATGTGAGTATTCATAGGGAAACAGTATATTTGTGTTTAGTACTTTGACTTTTGCAGGAAATTGATAGCAACTAGGTATAGATGGGTTTATCAAATCAATTCAGATTTTGAAAATGTTTGGTTTCATGATGAAGCCAGTAATTCTAATCAACCCCATCAGTTATCTCTATAAGTAGGTCTTACGCTATACCTAGACTATTGTCTTCACACTTTTCTACTTCTTGGTTTCATTAAAAACAAGTAAGTATCCCATATTTACCATCATCAAACAACTATTCTTTTTCCTCTGCACAGTTCTTTTCATTTACTGTTTAGTATGTAAAATGCACTTTACATATTAGGAATGTAGACACTTATATTAATCATCAAAAAAAGCAAATAATATATAATGTGACTTTACTTTTATAAGCTTGTATTTACAAAAATGTAATACAGAGAGCATACCTATAGCTCAAACAAGCTCTCCGGAACATTTCTATTTCCAGACCAATTGGTTTCGAGCTTATGGCTCACCTCAGCGAAAAGCTAGAATATTCAGACACTAGATCTAAAATATCAACTCAAAACCCAGCACTTATTTATCTATTTAAGTTAGATAGCTGGAGTAAAAGACATTTTCATGTCCGAAAACTTGAGAGTTTCTACTTAAATATTAAATATGAAATAAATGCTGGGTTTTGAGTTGATATTAGATCTAGGGTCTGAATATTCTAGCTCTTCACTGAGGTGAGCCATAAGCTCGAAACCAATTGGTGGAAATAGGAATGTTCTGGATAGAGAATTTATATATTTTCTGTTACTGCACTTATCAATTAAGAGCTGTTTGAGCTATTGGTATGCTCTCTGTATTAAACTCATATTATTACGAGAACTTATCTTCCTCTTATTTTACTATCCTACTGACATGTATGAATCAAACAAATGAGAAATTTAGAAAGATTGCATAAGTTAAAATATTAGTTTAATTTTCAGCAAATTTCAATTACATATATAACTGTTACATACGTTGGTAAAGCACTCCTTTAAAGTTGGGTATCATAGGTCTGCCCGTTAGGACCACTGTAGTTTCTTATTTATTAATACCCCGATTCTCCCTCTATATCCCACTTATATACCCGACTTCTAGAATTCAAACAAAACATTTCTAATTCCATAAATACCTCTCCTTATATGGTCTGCTGAGCCCTTCACTTGTCACTGTGGGTTTTGATTAATCCCCAAATTCACCTTATAAGATGAGGTATTTTGGTGGTAAATTTTAATTAAACCTTCACACCATATATGGTTATTTTTTACATGACATCGTTACATTAGATCTATAATTATTTAGTTAGATAATTCCAATATTATTTATTCATACAATTATATATTTATTTATGAATCTCCCTAATTTTATAATACTATTTACATAATAAATTTCAAACAATCCTAAACTAACTTGTTCATGATACCACAGCTACTTCATGATTATGACAAGCAATATTCCTATTGGCTTTAACTATTTTTAATTTGTAAATCAAAAACATTTATTGCTTAAATAAAGTAACAATTTTGAGTTTGTAAATATTTAAATTCACCTCAATAATAAAAATTTCTAAAAACTTGTTCAGATATGATTCATTTTTTCCCCCGTAGTTGTTTCTGATTTATTAAGCTATCATCAGTCACATGATCAATTATCTGAAGTTCTTATGAAATGTTATGATCATAAATAAGCATATAGATGATAAATTTATTAACAGGGGTAAAAAGTAAATAGGTATTATAAGTCTCTGTGAGATATGGTGGATTGATTGCTGAATAAAAAAAGAAGGTGTACAAATTTTGCATTCCAGAAATAATAATAGATATAATGATGTAGATAGCATTTCAGTCAATAATGGATGGGTGGTGGTAAGTTGAAATAATTTTGAGAGATGTAGATATTTTTAAGTTATGCACATCAACTATTAATTGAAAAGTAATACAGTGATGTTATATGTATGAGGAAAACTAAACCTTTATAGAAAAGGAATACAGCGGAAATGTGCGATTTGAATACTGTGGTGATGGGGAAGAGATGGTAAAATTGTTGGAGATTTAAAGTTGGAGGGATGAGAGATGTAAAATTGATAGAAATGATAATGATAAATTTCAGAGAAATTTTGTTTTAATTCAATATAGATTTAGACACAATGTTAAGAATGTGTATTTAGTGATGCCAGTTTAGTTTTGGATTTCACTTTAAAAGTAGTAATTTTAGAAGAAAAAAAAATAATAAAAAAAGAAACTGAGAGAATAAAGGAATGATCATGTAATAATAAAAAAAAAGATATTAGGGAACAATCGGGTAAAATAAGCACAGTTTCATGGGTAAAATATATTAAAATAAAAGATGGGAATCATTCAAGGAAAATTTAAAAGATGGTGCAGTAGAAGCAGGGAATTATAAAAGAAGTAAGAGGATAAAAAAAAAACTTTGGATTAGTATTGAAATGATGAATAAAAAACTATAAAGAAAAAGATGGGTATAAAGTCAATTTATAAAAAGTTTAAATATGTATAGAAAGATTAATAGGAGTTTAAGATGTGTAAAAGCATGAAATTAAGATAGACTGACTAGAAGGAGAATGTGGGAAAGCAGGGAATTAACAAAAAGAGAATATGTTTGGTTTCATTTATAGTAGAATAAAATAGTTTTTATGAGAAAGAAATAATGGAAAATAGAAAGTATTGTTTAAGAGTACTAATGAAAGTATGAGAATTGAAAAGATAGAAAGGGTAAACCAATGACGTATATAATCGAAATAATATACCTTCACATGTTTAATGGGAAACCAATGTGTGATAAGGAAGGTTAAAATTAGTAAAAGCATCAACTAAGATGTAAACTAGCAAGGTTCAAAGAAATGAGAAGATTGCAGTTGAACTTTTGAAAGCATTTGAGAGAAGTGACTGATTGCCGCAATGCAATTTATGAGATCGGTTGGCAAATTTCCTTGTGACAGTTACAATTGCACACGAAAAAAAAGAAGAGACTAATTTGTTGAAATTTGAGGATTTTCAAATAAATTAAACATATTCTCCTCTTCTTTTTTTTTTGAAGAACAGTTTGGATTTAGGATAATGATGATAACCATTCTTGAAATAAAGAGAAAATAAAACGTTAATATTTTATTGATTTTGAAAAGGCATTTTGTAGAGTCAATTTACATTGATGATTAAGTGATCTTCTGGAAGAGATAGATATACAATGGTCTTAGTGAAGAGATGATGAGTTTTCCAGGCTGCCTACAGTGCTATCTTAAAAACAATGCATGTATTATGAAATGACATATTTTAGATATTCACCTCAAAAGTTTTAAGATGCTCTCATGTCTAGGTCTGACTTATGTTGCTATGTGTTTTTAATCCTTATAAATCAATTTCACTGTTCTTCCCACCATTACGAAATCTGGAAAATTATTTGAAAATGTATTGTGACTTATGGTTTACTGCCATCTATAGTTGAATCATTTCAGTAGCAGTTTTATCCAACTTAAAACAGAATGTAATGTTAGCGCATTGTTTCAGCATGGGTTAGTCTGAAACACATTGTTATATTCATGCTCCATACATACTAGTATCGTAAAATGTTTGTGGTGAATAGCTAAATTATATTACTATGTAACACATATATTGATACAGAGATGGAAGGTAGTTTGAAAAGAAAACCAATCACCAGTTACCTTCCTACTAGAACAGAATTTAGGTCTTCTAATGGAAGAAGTAGATATAAGAAGGTTTTGATAATATGTTGGACTATTTCCATCATTCAGTAAATGTTGAATATATAGAAAATTTTAAACTTTTCAAATACAAACAACTTGTTAGTAATAACACACAAATAGACAACACAGGTTAATAATTACACAATATTTTGAGTAGTAGTATTTTCCACTTTTCTTCATGTGTTGCTCGCCTCACCCAGCAACAGTATTCGCATAGGAATCTTACTTGCACCTTTAGATTCTTGAATGCAAAATTTAAGACAAACGCTCTAATCAACTGAGCTATTCTGTCAAAGGCAACAGATAATAGAAATTTTTATATATTTATATATGAGGGTTGGTTCAAAACATCCAGAGTCCTTCAATTTTTTCCTCCCAAGAGCAAGGTTAATTATAAGCTTTTTTAAAAAAATTTTCTAAGAGCAAGGTTAGTTAGAGGCTATGTTATCTATTTGTACGTTATTACTAAAACAAGTTGTTTATATTTGAAAAGTTTAAATTTTTCTATACATTCAACATTTACTGATAGATGATGGAAATAGTCTAACATATTATCACATCTAAACCTTCATCACAAACCTTCAGACAAATAATAAGAAGGTTGTAAGATAGAGATGTAGTTCACTTTAATATGAATTTAGATGAGTTGTTAAATGAATATTATTTTGATGACAAGAAATTAGCAGATGATAAGAGGGTTAATTCTATCTCATATGCTAATGACAATAACGGCCACATTTTTACATGTGGACAATGAACTCAATAACATCGTAGGATTGAGAGAGCTTGTCAGAAGTTTTAGATGAAACTATAAACTAAAGCAATGAAAATGGAGGGAAAAATAAAATATTAATATTAGACATTAGCAAGTAGTTATAAAGCAGACTAGAATATTGGAAGATTGATGATGGATGGTAGCTATAGAGAAATAAGCATGAGATCAACAAAAACATCACATGGCTTCTGACTACCAATTACTTTTAAGGAGAAAATTTATGTTACTGCATTTGGAGCACTACTATCTGGCATCTATTAATTACTCAAACTGACACTAGGTAGCAGAATTGCAGTCATTGAAATAGATTTGCTACTTCATAAATGTGAAAATTATAATGGCCATTAAAGTTTTTAATATGGGCAAAAAATTATTGTGATCTGTTGAAATGACACCACAAAGAGAGCCTTGTTAAATGCTTTATTTGGAGTATTGTTTTGTGTGTGCTACATATTAATATATATATAATATGTAATTGTTGGGTATATATATTATACATACAAATTAAATGTGTAATGTAAATTTATATATATATGTAATACAAGAAGTAAGTCTTTTTAATGGAAATTTCCACTTAAATTATTATTATAATTTAATTTTATTAAATATTAAAGTACACCTGGGTCTCGTTTTATGCGGATTATTTTAATGCGATTTTGAAGTTATGCGATTCATATTTTTTCTTAATATTTTTCATATTTCACTATATTTATTAGATATCAAGAAGCTTAAATTATTAATAACTTATTTTGACTTGAAATACTTTTTTTTTTTTCAAAAATATAACGTTATATTAGCAGCTAACATGAATATGGCCTGAAGCAGTATTTAGATTTTTAGCTTCGATGTAAAATAAAAAACGAAGATTTTATAAACAAAATAATCTTTCTAATGATAATGTTTTGATTGCAATCTTATTTTTTTAATATAGAAAAAGAAAACCATTAACACAGCACAAGACTGAAAATGGCGCTAGTTATACATCATATCACGAATAAAAATAAAGTGGCTTAACAGGTTTCTCTGTGCATAATTGCTGAGAGATTCTTGACTTCATTTAAGGAGAAGCCACAATACATCACAACACATCAAATCTGATTTCTTACCAGTTTACAAACGGACTGTAGCGGTAATGATTAAAATATGTATGAAAAATGTAAAATTAAATACTGTAGTAATAAAAAAAGTTTGTCTTGTATTAATATTTTTTAAATATTTGAAATTTTTTATTAGTCATACTTTATTTGCTTATTTTTTTAATGTGAATTTTAAAGTAAATTTTCTTTGTTGCTTTGCTTTTATGCGAATTCTGAAAATTACAACCCCTATCCCCTATTTTTAAAAGTAAATTAAGTCTATTTTTGTGCACTTTTTTTTAATGCGGGTTTTCTGTGGAACCTATCTACCGCATAAAACGAGACCCAGGTGTAGTGAAAATTTCCAGTTACTTATTGTTTTGCATTTTAGTTAACAAAACGCTAGAATAATTAGAGGGGGGGGGTATTTTTTTTCTTAGTTATATAAAAAATAACTATTAAATTTGTTATTAGAGATTGGTTTGATTTTTTGCTGTTTGTAGAGTAAGGTTAAATGGCAGACAGAGAAATTACTTCTGAGGGGAGATTCGTACCCTGACATTCAAAAGCGAATCTATTGTACAAACCACCCTAATTCTAAATTATTATTTAAATAGGCCTTCAGGCAAATAGGAGAATTAACTGGGATTTTCTAAAAGAAAATATTACGGAGAATATTTCATGGCCTATAAATTCATTATCCTCATCAGTAGAAGAAAAAGTAATCAAAGATTCATATGTCTGCTAGTTTTTTCTCTCTTAGTTTTTTTTGAATGATAAGCTTATATTGTATCTTAATAATTTACTTCTGTTTATCTTTTACGAATTTATATTCTTGTAAATATAATGAATAAAACCTGTATCGAGCATTAAAGAAAATTTAACCTAATTTTATTGTTTTTTATCTCGCACAAATAATTAAAAATATTCTTGTCTTTTTTGTGACATATTGGCCATACAGTAAAATTAAAACTTATAAGTTTTCGTCACTGCAGAAGAAACACAGAAAGTGGCACAATGAGCGACAAGATTTGAACCAAATAAATGTCAATGGTTGCACGGTTGTATCAAATCCAAACCCTGTAAACAGTAATATGATAGTCATGGTCAAGACTTGAACCCTATAAGTGAAAAACTAATATAATTTGAGAGTTTGTGTAATAGCCACAAAAAATTTTAAATTTTAGCGAAGTAAAGCTAGCGAATTAAAGTATCACAAGTCATTATTAATGCATTTGGCATTGAAGACCAAGCTAGCTGGTCTCTTTTCACACAACATGTAGAGAAGTACTTTTTTATGAACAAAGTTGAGGAAAATAAAATTAAAGTAGTGACATTATTGTATTTTGCAGGTCAAACTGCTTATGCGGAGGAATCAAGCCAGAAAATTTTTTTTATGAAGAAATAATTTCTAAATTAGACAAATATTTCAAACCCTTATCTTCATGAAACATAGCTCAACTTCACTTTAAGTGTAGAAGTCAAGTTCAAGGAGAAAAATTGCATGAATATGATGTAGCACTGGGAAATTTAACAAAGTTATTTGTATTTGTTGATTTTATAGATGAGGCACTTTTTGAACAATTCTTATGGAGAATGTCAAATGAACGATTGAGACAGCTATTGTTATCAGAGAAAGATCTGACATATAAAGAAGCAATTAAAAGAGGGATGGCTTATGAATTTAGTATTAGAGCAGTTGAAGGAATTTTAAAATTTAAGTTTAGATGACTAAATAAAATTGCTATCCAAAAAAACTGAAGAGTGGAGTAGAACTAAATTGCAATAAAATAAGCCCACAGAAAAGAAAAACTTTATGTTTCTGCTGTGGAAAAAGTGGACATACAGAAACAAATGAAGCATGTACAAACTGTGGATTGAATGGACATGTAGCAAATACTTGTCGAAAATCTCCAAGTTTAAATAAAAGCCTGCAGCAAATAGCTCGACCAAGAACAAAAGTTAAAGCCCAGATTAAAAATATGAAAATTAATCTTGTTGAGCAAATAATGTATCCTGTTCAAATTTTTGGATCCTTTAAAGACCATATTTTTCTATTAGTCATAAGATATATCTAGCTGGAACAAATACAGAGTTGTAAAAAATACGAGTTTAACTTATCTCTATCGTATCTGACAATGACTCCAGTTTTACTTCCAGAAAATTTAGTAAATATTTAGTTGAATAAACATATATTTTCTCAGCTTATTACCCACAATTTAATGGTTTGGCAGAAAATGCAGTTGGCATTTTAAAAAGAACATTAAGTAAAATGAAAACAAATTTTGAAGAAATTTTATTCAATATGTTGCTACAACAACATTCAAACCTAACAGCAGTAACAGGAAAATCCCTTCCAAATTACTGATTGGAAGAAACCTTAAAAACTTAGCTAAGTATAAAAAGATAATTTTGAGAAAACTATTGCAAGACAAATGCCTTTTCTGGCTGTACATGACAGCTTGCCTGACTGCATGGACAAGTAGCGTATTGCTATCATAGGAATGCTTTGTTAGCAGGGCTTCCCTTCGAGAACGTGCACCGTTTTTGTAGGTCAGACAGGCGTTCTCTCCCTATTCTTCCAAAAGGCTGACTATTTATAGCTAGATCCCTGACCTTACTGGAAACATTAGGATTCATCGATCATCCTTGCTAATTGGCATGTACTAATTATTGGCTATGTGCTTATCTGTACATCAGCCTATTGGCCAGTAGCAAACAATGCTTAATCTGATCAGATATAGAAGGAATCTGGAATAGTCCAATTCTGAGGGAAGGGGGAACTATAACATTATTAATACAGTATATAATTACATTTTGTTTTGTATAAACTATATATTCTCATTTTAATTTGAATCGAATAAAAAGGAAAACAAGAATTTATTCTTTTTGGATCTAAATTTACAGGATATTGATAATTACACAATTTTTGCCAATTATAAAAGACTATTTATGAAATGTACTTAATGTTTTTAATTTAACATATAACAACATTAGTTTATTAGTTAATGTTCAAAAAAACCTCAAGTTCTTTAACAACCAGTGACAGAAGAAGAATCTTTGGCAACTTTTAGCTGGATGATTGTCAACCTGAAAATGTAAACCATCATGGTAATTTTGTAAGTAGGAGAACTTAGAGTCCATGTTCAATACAGATTCCAATGTGTTGCTGCTGCTGTTAACAAATTAAAAGATAGAATATTTTCTCACGGCGAAACAACTTCTGCAGCTAAGCTTTTTATTTAATTTATTACATGGAAGTGAAACTTGGTATTTAGAAATGTTCAATTTAAGAATGTTTTTTAAAATTTTACAAATATAATAGTAAGACCATAAATCCAATCAATATGGTTTTTATCTTGTTAGATGTGATACTATTAAGTCCACTATTATAAAATTGTACCTTTATTTTATTGAGCATGTAAAATGAATGAATATTGCCAAGATGGTGTTTTATGGTGAACTTAAGCAAAGTGTCATGAAAAATGTAATTTCTCCTCAGTTATAATTATTACCTCAAAGACATTCTAAAGAAGTGCAGTCATTTTTTTTTCCACTGGTAAGACATAGTAGAGATTGGAATATATTAAACATGGTATTGAAATATTTCACAAAGAAAAGTTTTCAACTGAAGAAGTTAAAAGAAAGTATCAAATATTAAGCAAATGGAAAAATAGTCCAGCATGTTCTATATTTGGATGTATTTGTGGTTTCACAAATTGGTTTGTACAGTCATCATAAAACTCATCTAGAACAGTTTTTTTTTCTTTCTTCTTTTTTGTTTTTGAAGTTAAATTGGATATACTCGTTTGCATGTGGCTGGTAGTGGACTTAATTTACTGAAGAATTTACTAGCTTCACTCTCTAATCAAAATGCTTTAGATTTGCCTATATAATTAGAAAGTAGGTTGAAGATAAGATGGCCACTCTTATTTTTATAAAATATAATTTGTGTTAAAATTTGTAGAGGTCCCTCTCATGGTAAAATTAAGCACTCAAGGTGCATAGTATTATGGTTAAAACCTTATATGTATTTATTATTGTTGTGATGATGATTATAATGGTGATGATCCTCATTATCTATCTAGTCTGTTTCTTAAAATTTTTCTTAGTTTAAATTAGTTTGGATTTTTATCATGCTACTGTATTAATTTCAGAATGTGTGTTTGTGCATATAATATGTACATAACTGTGAAAGTTTATTGAGATATTTCATGTATTTTTTTTTTAATTTGTGCTCATCCGAGTTGTAATTAAGCAACCAACCAATTAAGAACTGGAATGGAAAACTTAAGACACCTCATCTAGAAACAATATTTGTATTATTCTGATGTCTGTAATCCGAAAGTGAGAGTTGAAAATTTTCATGGACTAATAGTTTATTGATCCAGTTTTTGATTGGTTGCTTTGTATAATTGCACCTTGGGTGAACTTAAATTAATTTTAAAAAAAAAATATGGGGAAAATCTTATTATTTTTTTGTTACTTATATTTATAAGGTCTGTGAAAATTTTCTATTATTAATTTCCCTTTAGGCTGTTATTTTAATGAGATTCAGAGTGACTGATTTACCGCCCGGTGAGAAGTTTTTGAGAATCGTTTTACAAGCAAATACGTAAGTTTCATTTGTTTTTTCTTAATTTCAAAATTGAATACAAAATTATATATTAATATCTTAAGCAAGCGAGTTAATATTATGTCAGCGCCATCGGTGTTAAACATGTTACATCAAGCTCTTTTGGTAATTAATGGATACCAGATGGTAGTGACTGGCAAATCTCACACTAGTTTTGAACTATTGGCCTTTCTTATTTAAAGAGCTCTGTTTAGCACTGTAACTATGTAACAGCACTATGTTTTTTGCTGCAGTTATGGTATCAAGCCTAAGGAGTTGTTTGATTTCGCTATCTGATACTGACTATTTATGCTCACATAAGTTGTCTGTAATGGCGGTCCAACATAAAAGAATTACAGTTATCAAATAACATGTTAAACATAAGACAAGAGAAGTTGTATTTATTTTAGCATATTTTCAAATAAATATTTTGACATTTTTCTAATTTAAAAGATGAAAATTGTTTCTTATTTATTTGTACTTATATATAATTTGTCAAATCAGCCACCTCTATAAAAACCAAGAAAGCAGATATAAATAATCATTTTACATTGGTGCATTGATATTACACGACATAAATTATTTTTAGCGGATTAATACAGATATAAATCAGATAATATCATATTTTTATTTTTTATTGCAATTATGATTTTAAATAAATTTATTATTGAGTTTTTTAAATTAATTTCTGTTATCTTATTTGTAAATTTAAATGTTAAACTTTGAATGAATCGTAGAATGACTTTATGTATTTCAGAACAAGTGTAGAGCCGATCGAAAAGAAGCCCATCATAGCTGAAGCAAAGATTGTTGTTAATGCTGAGATATCCATAACAAGGTAGTACATTTTATATAATGATATATTAAAGCCAGTTTTCTATAAGGGTAAATACTTTTCAATATTTTTTTTAATAGTTAAAATTAATAGTCTTTCCATATACGTCATTTACCTTTTGCAGCTTCAGCCATCCTTCAACGGTGTTCTACGGAGGTAAACTCGAGGGTGAGAGTGTTATAAAGAAAGAAGATCAAATTGGCCCCGATTTTCAATTCACCTATACAGTTAGTATTGGATTAGATTATCTTTTACGTTATATATAAGAACAGAACAAATTTTATTTATTTATTTATTTTTTTCCATATGTCATAGCATCGGCCGGGACGTGAACCCACAACCGTCTGCAGCCAACTACTTGCTTGCAAGGCAGTTACGATGACCTCTCGGCTAACAACGCTTGACTAAATTTTGTAATTCCACTCTAGAACATAATTATTTATTAGAGTGATGGATATTCATAGACACTAGATGGCAGTGTAATTCAACTAATATAACTGATTTCTGATAAATTGCTATTGCTCTATTAGGAAATACTACAGAATCAAACATTGTGGACATTAAAGTGACTTATCAGAACAAGGTATATTAGATTGAAAATGGTCATCTAATAATGATCATCTTATGTTCACTGATTATTCCATGGCTTTCTCAAAGTTGTTTTAATATTGTTCATTATAAGAAATGTATTTTCTTAGTATCCTTTATTAATTCCATAGTTAATTTTTTAATTAATTGTTTATTCATTTTTATATATTGACTGAGTTAGTCAAAACTATTGTGTTAAGGATAGTCTATCTATTAAGAAGGATATAAATAATGAGAGGATTTATTTGCAATACAAAGTATTGATGCTTAGGATTTAGATTTTCTTTTACAAATTTTGAACTCTACGTTATCTGTTTTGCCATCAGGATTCTGTTCCGTTATTTTAATAATGCGTCTTTTGAAATTGACTCTGAATTACTATTGAGTATTTTTATTCATAGAAATGTCACTTTGTGGTGCAAGTATAAGAAACTTCCATTTTCATGTAAAAGAAACCATTTTCTCTCATAATACATATAGAAATATTTTAAATAAACTGATTGAATCTAAGTTAGATAAAAGAACATTTAGTGTAAATATTGATAGGAAAGGCATGGGTTTGCTTCAAAAATTTGACTTTTTTTAGTATATGCACTACATTTTTAAATAAGGATTTGCAGCATTTAATGATCACAATATTTATTAGTTATTCAACTTGATATTGGCTTCAGTGACCACATTAAGATTTCTGCAGAATAGTTTGGCATTTGTTTAATTCAGTTTTTCCTAATTACATTCATTCTTTTGAGGATTTATCTAGTCGCTACTCATACATTTTTTATTCTTTTAACTTTTCTGAGTATTGTAGACTTTTGCAGATCTTATTGAAAAGTGTTTCTAAAAGGTGGAGCATAATTTTGGGTAATCTTTTGTAACTTATTCGTATAGAATAATATATGAAGCTCATATCAGGATTATAAATTAATTTTATTTGTTACTTTTATCTTTCTAATGTAGTGCTTAATTATTATGTATATATTTTTGAAAATGTGACGTAATATTTCCCTAATTATTATATTGTGGACAGAAATAGTTTCT
The DNA here is from genome assembly GCA_028023455.1 of Epiperipatus broadwayi. Taxonomy (NCBI): domain Eukaryota; kingdom Metazoa; phylum Onychophora; class Udeonychophora; order Euonychophora; family Peripatidae; genus Epiperipatus; species Epiperipatus broadwayi. The sequence continues at coordinate 61,343 of JAQFVV010000369.1, read as the reverse complement.
ACCCTTTGAAAGTTAGTTACAATATTGCATTGAAATGTTTGATACCAGATATGTGTGTACTTGATTGTTTATATATCCAAGCTTTTATACCAATAAGTTCTCAATATATGATATTTAAACGGAATGTTGGGCTATCATTTCTTGGGGGAGGGGGTAATTCAGATATTTAATCCTCTAACTCACCTGTTGATTAAAGGTTTATTCACTGAAAACATAATGAGAGAGGTCAGACATCCACTTAGATCAAGAGCTTATTAGAATATGGCTTTCATATTAGAACTGCTGTAAATTATTTTAATTGATTGTATTTGTTTTCAAATATTGTAATTATTGTATTTAATAATAATTACTAAAATAATATATAAATTTAAAAGGTATGAAGATAGATGTTACGTGTGAAGCATTTAAAGTTGTCTACTTTTAAAATTAAATGTTTAATCCACATGTAATTTGATTTGAATATAAAATTCAGATTCAATTAAATTATTTAATTAAATTTTTTATAATTTTATTGTAAAAAGAAATTATTAAACTCAGGTGCTTACTATACATGTATATAATTTTAATGCGCAAATACGCGCACAACAACCGAGCTTCATCAGGATTAAATAACAATATATTATAAACTCAAAATAATTATAATATCTAAAGAATAATGCCCGAGCGCTTTCAAGAAAACTTAGCTCTTTTGTTTACATATTTAATTTGTTGTAATATAGTATTTATATATGTTATATATAGAACTCGCAAATAAGCTCTTAACAAACTTTGCAAACATTCCCAACACAAACTAATTCTGACATTTGTTCCCTTTTTAAATTTTTTTTTGACATTCAATAAATGTAATGTAAAATATATAACACAATTAAGAAGCATGCATTTGATTATAATATATATATTTTTCAAAGGAAAAGGGAATTTTTTTTAAAGGCTTTATCATACAATAAAAATCTTTATATTAAAGAGTGATTTATTCAACTATCTTTTTTTTTTAAGGTGAGGAATGATGGTCCTGAGAACATTGATTCTTTTAAAGTGCTCATCAAATGGCCTTACGAAGTTGCCACCAGTCCTAAATATCAGCATGGCAAATGGTTACTGTACTTGATCAGCAATCCTGTGGTAAGAATAAAGGCAATGTAGTGAGAATGGATGAATGTGAAATATTGGTGTTTTTGATATGTGTTCTAAATTCATAGTACACACACACACACACACACACACACATATATATATATACAATCACTCAGATATACTTTGCATTTGTTTTATAATTTGAGCCCAGAATCTAAGGTTGTCTACATGGTTTCATAAGATAACGTAGAAAATATAATTGTTTTCATACAGCAACTAGTCGAGGATATTGGATGAGTAGGCACTAGATGGGGATTTTATGCGCAATTGATTACTCTGATTTGGCACAGGGTGGCACTACTGTATGGAAAGTTTTGCTTGTTCAATATATCTCTGTCATGAATTTGAATTGAAATTGTTTATCTTGACTTGCAATAGAAGTGTGTGATAAAAGAACTGTTAATACCAGTGGCTAAATATTATAGTATTACAACAATATATCTTTTCAAAATAATCACAACTTTTTACACCTTTTAAGCAAAAATATATTTATTATTATTATAACAGTTTCGACTGTTCCTCGCAGCCTTCTTCAGATATACAATAAATATATTTTTGCTTAAAAGGTATAAAAAGTTGTGATTATTTTGAAAAGATATATTATTGTATATGGAGAAGCAAAATTAAGAAAGAAGTGTTTACAGGATTATTATAATATTAGAAATGAGATCTAGAAATATTGTTGAACTTAGAAATGTATCTCAGTTGGTAGAGCATTTGCCTTGAAATTCGATATTCAAAATCTAAAGGTGCGAGTTCAACTTCTAAGCGAATATTGTCACTGTGCATATAGGCCAGCAACACCTGAAGAAGAGTGGAGAATAATACTACTCGAAATGTTGTGTAATTACTAACCTGTATTGTCTGTTTGTGTGTTATACATGGACAATCTTTTTTGACAATGGGCCTCATGAGTTATTATTTATTAATTAGTCACAAAATTTTAATGTATGTGAAGTATTACCCTTTTCCATTTTTAATTGATATCCTTTTCTTTGCATATTGTAATGCAAGAGGTCCCAACCTTTTCGATACCCATTTTCCCTTAGCCTTTAGAAAATTATCTGCTATTTCCTATTCATTATAATAAGAAATAAACAGTAATTAAATTTTCATAAAAGCAGTGAAACCTGATTTCCCCCCAATGTAATGGGAGAACAGTCAGTACAAATCGATTGTACTAGTTCCCATGAAAGGCCATTTGAATCAAAAAAATCGTTCACCAAATTCATAATATCCGCTGCCTTTGTTGTTTCTCTCAAGGGTTTACAAAAAAGAAATTCTTTTTTAATTTCATTCTGATATATATATTTTTTAAAACAAGAAGCTTTGCACAGTTAGAAACATCATTTGATTCATCCAATGGTAAACTAATTTTTGCTGGACTTTTTTTTTGGATTTCCTTCACTATCTGACAATTTCTCTACTTATTGTGAATCTTAACACAGTATTTTGAATTTTCAGACCCTGAACTAGGAAAAAATTCTACACAATCTTACTATGTCTGCATCCGAAAAGAGACCTGAAATATTGCTGGTATGGCTGACAGTTAGTATCAATAGGAATAGCTCAGAAATGTTTATAACATAACTATAGCATAGTGTACTTATTTACCTGCTATTCACTGTCTCCTAGACAAGTTTCTCGTACCCCCTAGGGGTTAGGTACCCCCAGGTAGTGGGGAACCTCTGCAATTTAAATATTTATTATAAAAATAAATAATATCCAAAAATATATATATTGAAACTTATATTTATCCGTGCACATAAATGTATACACAAATATTAATTATGTTTGTTGTAAGGAATTCGATTCAAGTAAATTGCTTTTAATTAATAGCCTTTAGAAAGTATTTCAAATTATTTTTATTATTATATTTAGCATACCGTACAGGAACTGATGCCCTGCATGGTTTAATGCAGTGGCAGGTTGGAGAGCTAACAGTCCCTATATTGCAGCTCAACTTCATCATTTTGGTGCTTCATGCTACAAACTGTTTAAAAATATTGTTTTAAACAAGTCTCGACTGTGGATTTGATCACAGGCAGAAGACAGTAAATTGCCCACGGACAAGAGGCAAAGTTATTAAATAGACTCAGACAAAAGTAATGCTGACTGCAAGATGTAGGAAAGATTTTCTTAATGGCTTGAGATTCTTTTCAAAAAAATTATCTGTATGCTACAGTCAGAATAATTTTTGCACTTCATTTCCCAGTCGCTAAAAGTTTGTTTTGTTTCCAGTTTCTGTCCAAACTTGATTATAAAACTTCAATCTTTATTTTAATTTGCTTCATTTCTTGAGACATAAACTTTTGTTGTAATGATGATAAGTGTGTCTCCATAATGTAAAATATCAATTCATCTTTTAAAAAATGTTATCTATGGCAGTAGTTGCCATAGTTTTCCCACCAGTAAAAGTCCCCCTTTTTCTTTGTTATCTATGGTTATAAGCCAATAAACGTCACATGATCACCATTTCTTATGCTTGCTTATAACTGTTATTAAAACAGACACTGAGTGGCAATGCTGAATGGAGAGTTTTGCCTGTTTTATCGGTGGTTATACAACATCTTCCGATTAAAATTTTCCACTTTAGTCTTTCTTATTTTACCGACGCCTGATATGTCAGAATTTCAAGATTTCGTCTTCATCTGTACCAAATGTAGATTTTTCTGCTTCTTGCTCTTCACATTCTAGATTTTTATTAGTGATATTTTTCTTTCATAGCAACGTCATTGACTGACCATTAAATGGTTTTACTCTAGCTTTTTTGATTGATAACCTAGAAGAACGAAGAAGGGTTTTTGGTCCTCATTCTGGGATTATAGTGAGGCCCTGCTTTAGTGAGAATTGACATTTAACTTTTGAAAGAATAAAAGAAACCAAAAAAGGATTTGGTAATAAATAAATTTAAAGAAGGTATTGAAGAAAAATTTTCAGATTATTTGAATAAAAACTAAATGTAAACAATAATATTGGCCTAACTGATAAAATAAAGTCAAATAAAAGAAGTTAATTATTCAAGAAAAATTAAGATATTGTAGTAGAATCACTGTATTGTAAAAGAAGCAAGAGAACAAAAATATAAATATATATTGGATTATTCTTATCATTTAATATTAAATACTTTTAGAAAAATTCAAATTTTATTTAACGTTTTCAAATACATTCAGCTGTTGTAGACTAATATATAACACAGCAGTTCTGAATAGTATTATTCTGCTCTCCTTTTTACATGTTGCTGGTCTGATCAATGATGGTACTAACATGGGATTTGAACCAGGACAATCTTTCACTATTATAATATGTCAGAATATTATTTTATTTACTTATTTATGAATATCCTCAATATGTCTTTTTTTGAAAAATCCCAGAATCCATTTTATACTTTTAGTTTGAAGTATATTTATTTTCAGTAAAACATCATTATAACACTAATATGATGACATCAAACACATAGATCAAAGGGTGAAACATCATATAAATATAATAACTAAATATATATTCATAACTTAATATTCAAAAAAAGAAATACTTTTAATAGATATGTTTTACCACATAGAGCCATCAAATTACCTAGTGAAATTTGATGAGATGTATGTTGGGAGTAACAAAAAGGGATTGAACATGAAATATTAGGCTGAAAGAACAAACAGGTATCGATGACATCATTGAAAGAATTAAGAGACTGGAGCAGGGTTGGGTTGCACATATTTCTTGAAGAGATCATAATAGATGAATGGATGGATGAAAGATGTAACGTGAAGAAGTGAGACTATAGATTAGAGTTTTCATTGTGCTATGCAAGAGTTAGATCTAACGTTTTTATTTTTTGTGAGGCCATGTTGAGTAAAATGACTGGGGAGTTAAATTTTCTGAATTCTAGCATATCATTTTTGACAATCAAATGTCACAAGACCTCCTAAATAACTATTCACTTTTTTTTTCTTATGCAGTTTACCCCAGTGAAAAATTACAAAAACTAAGTTTCTGAATATGTTGCACAATCAATCACTTCTGGTGTTTTAATGTGAAGGGATTTCATAAATAGTTCAATGTTTCATGTGTTAAATTTTATTATATTCATAAAGATTTTTTTTTTGTTACGATTTGCTAAAATGATATTGCATTTTGTTTATTAAGGTTGATGGTTTTGGGGATTGCAGAATGGGCAAAGGCCAGGTGAACCCATTAGGCATTGAGGTAATGTCAAAATTTACACAACTTTAAAATCCGTTACTTTTTTCTTCAATTAATTTGCATTTTAATCATTATTTTAACCAGTCGCTTTTGGAATTGATATTTTATAAATTTCGCTTCAGGTGTGATACTAAATGTTTTTTGTTTTTTTTGCATTGAACATTTTTTTTTTTTTTTTGCAGTTTTACCATTTCTAATTAACATTTGCTTGATTTTATTTTGTTATGGTGGTATCTAATTCATAGAGTATCTTTTTTTTTTCTTCTGGTGGTAGGAAAACATTACTGCTAATCAGAAAATCGTAAGTATTTCTAATTTGTGGGTTACTAAAATTACTTACAAAATTGTCATATGTATATAACTATAATATTATGTATCAGAGAATGTAAACATTATCTTTTTAGCATGAAAATAAGGTACATATGTTATGTGCTTGCTTATTAAATAAAAAGCATTTGCTTTTTTGAATATTGCTGTGTATCCTGAGAGTATCTCAAAATACCTGCTGGGTCACATCCATAATAAAATAAAACAACACAATTAAAATTTAACGAGAATTTATTCCCTCGTAACAAATAATAAATGTATGTAATGAGATAAAATTAAAATGTTAATCTTCAGAATCTCTATTGTTAAATTATTTTCGATAAATGTGTAATAATTTTATACTTGCACGCTTTAACCTCTATCATTTTTATGGCACTTCGTGCATGTGCACTCAGTTAAGTAAATAATCTGGTGTTTTATATTAGTCCGACTTCTGAATAATCTAAATAAATTAGTTTATATTAAGAAAGTTCAGTGCACTAATAATAAATAAATTTTCTAAAGCGAAACTTAACAAAAGATACTTTATTCATGTGTGTGTGGGGGGTAATTATAATAAATAAAATATCTTTATATACAAACATCTGAATATATACATATACGCACATACTGCATATTTTATTATAAACATTTCATCTTTCACACTGTCTAATAAAAGTAGTTTTAAATAATATTGAAACCTATCTGGACATATAATTAGCGTTGTTTGGCACTATTGACAAATGCATTCCATTGAATCTAATCCTGTGAGCCTTAAATTGATGTAGTTTATAATTTAGTTAATACATGTAACTTCAATATCTTATTTTCACAGTGAAGTAATAGAAACTATTTAAATACTGTGATTGTCTCAAAGTCTATGGACCACAGTAAATTCCCTAGCAACAAATGATTCAGTTCCTTTTATATTTTAATTCTCTGATTCATAATGTTACCACAAATATACATAATATTTTTATATTATATTTTGATTCTTTTCAAATAATTTATAAATTATCTTGAAAATGTCTCCTATATACAATTTATAGTTCACATTATTATAGAAATTAATAATTGGTTTAGAAGCCAGAAAAACTTTATTCCAATCATATTTTACATTTTTGGGATGGGTATTTAGAATCGATTAACTTTCTGTTAATCATAGCTCAGTTTCTGTTTGTTTATTAAATATAATGTATAGATGGCGCTATTACTGCGCCAGACTTTTGATAATATGCAAAAGAAATCAGATAATAGTGGTTCGCGTCCCGGCCGATGCTATGACATGAAAAAAAAAAAATAATGTTAGAACAAAGAATTTATTATTTTTTGTTAATGTACTGTTTTTAAAGAAGATCGTTTAATTTTTTTTTTTTTTTATTGATCTGAAAGAATAATAGAATTTTATTGGAAAAAAAAAACGTATTTTCATTCTTTTCCAAGCAACAAATGATTAAGTTGTTTTATATTTTAATATTCTTGGTTCATAATGTTGTCATGAATATATATATATATTTTATTTTGATTCTTTTCAAATAACTTATGAATTATCTCTAAATATGTACTAAATACTATTTATAGTTCACATAGTTATAAAAATAAACAATTGTTTTAGAAACCAGAAAATTTTTATTTAAATTATATTTTACATTTCTGAGGTGTGTTCAGACTCGATTAAATTCCAGTCCATCATTGTGTTTTCAGTTTGTTTATTTGATATAATGTATAGATGGAGCTACTACTGCACTAGACTTTTGATAATATGTAAAAGAAATAAGATAATCAAGTTTGAACTAAGAATTTTTTATTTTTTGTTCATATGTTGTTTTCAATGAAGATAGTTTAATGAAAAAGTTTTATCGTTCTGGAAGAATAACAAAATTTTATTGAAAAAAAACAAGCACTTCATTCTTTAGTATTTGCATTTCTAAACTATAATAGGCAAAAAAAAAAAAAGTTTTTTTTTTTTTGATATATTAATTTACTTATCTTTAGATATAGTTTGAATTATTTTGCGAAACTTATAATTCTTGAGACTACTACTTTTATTTTGGTCACAACTTGAAGTATTTCTTTATATCAAAGAGAAAAATATCAATTCAGTGAAACTTGGTCTGTCTTCTGTATGCAGGTTTTAATTTTTCAGAAAATGCTTTCAGAAAATTGATTAAATATTGTGACAACTGTGTTCATGTTGACTGCAATGAATATACAGAAATAATTTAGAGTTCTGGTTACTGAAATATACTTGGAATATTCTGAATTTGTCAACCTTAAATTAAACTACTGTTAACAGATGCTAACAGTTTTGACTAGGCGAATAGCTTTTTTTGGTAGTTAGTTAATTTGCTTCTTCGATAACGATTATACAGACTTCTGGTTGGTTTGTTTCAGACTGGATTCCTTGATTGAATTTTCATATTGATGCATTTGTATTACCTCTTTTTTATATTTTTTAGTGAGTTAATAGTAATTAAGACAATAGTCTTTCGAATGAAGAATACCATTTTCATAATTTAAAAGCATTTTAAATTGTGTACTATTCATTCACCAGGATCCGCTCTGTGTAACTCTCCATGCAGTTTAGCGAAGTCATATAGAATCGAACTTAAGAACTAAAAGATTCTCGGATTAATTTTTAGATGATTAAAGTAACAAATTTCAATTTAATCAATAATAAGAGTGGGCAATTCTGAATCTCATCTATGGACAGGGGCATAGCTCTTTCACACCAGATGCTTAAAAACTATTTACAAATTCATGAGCAATTAGCATTTAGTCCTATATGATTTAGTATATTGATAGAATGGTAAACTTAGGAGAGTCAAGATCTGTGGATCAAAGGCCAACTCTATTATCTCCATTGTTCGAACTTATTATAAATTCCTGAGCCACAAGCCATTTGATGATTTTTTATTTATTTATTTTAAGGGTCTAATGATTGGAACTGCTTAGAATTTGACTTCCTGAGCAACTAATTACAGGATTGTTTTATTTATACATTGTTCTTATAAGTATGTGTTTCTGGTTACAATATTTAGTTTGTTGTTTGCGTCTTTAAATATACAGACTGTATTAAGCTATTATAATTATTAAGAATAGTCTATTCAATCAAATTCAACGGTGTATAATCAAATTAGGTTTTTATTAATGTTTTTGTCACATACGGGTTCTTTATGTTATGTAGTAGAACTTTTTAGCGTTGTAATTTGTAAATTTTTTTTTTTAGCTTTTTATATATAAGTAATTTTTAGTGCGTATAATATACTTTTGTTTTTTATTGATATTTCTATTTTAAATTATTTTGAAATTATTCCAGAATGAAAAGAGAAGCATACAAATCTTAGAAAATGACAGGCATATCAACCAACGACGTAAACGAGAAGAAGTTGTTGTTATACCGGAAAAAATTCTAGTAAATAACAAGCTAAAAACTATAGTTGTTTTGGTAAGCTTTTTTTATATTAATTTTGAACTTGAAATATTAGTTTTATCCATTCAACTAAATATGTGTGTACACAAAAATGTTGTCTAGATTTAAATCTCATTATTTCAGAAATGATGGGTGAATGATTTCAATTTTATTATGATCGAGGTATGAATCATCAATACAGCCATGACATTGAAATTGACCAATTAAAAAAAAGGGGGAGGGGATGATCTTAGAATGTAAATAATTATTAATAGTTTAAAAGTAAACTGTTGACTATTAGGAGGGATAATCTCTTACTAGCAGGCCATGTTTAAGCCTTCTTTCAATTAATTATAGTTGACTCGATAATTCACATCACCATTAAACCTATATAGACTTTTGAACTTCATAATTTTTGATAACTGTTTCTGAAGAGAATTTGGTGATTAGACTAAAATTAAGTCTTATTTTGCATACTGGCATTCAGTAGTAAAGATGGGGAGGGGAAGGGGGTTTGATGTGTTTACATAATTAATTACTTCCCTTACTTCTGTAATGACAGGAATACTGTCTCACTAAGTGAAATTGACATAACTGGAAATTTTAACAGTTTAGCTAGTAGCCTTAAAATATTATGCATAGAATAGTCTTGCTTAAGTAATCCTTTCTTGATAAGTAAAGCAGGTGAAGTTGCATGTATGTACGTTAAGTTCTTCACCAGAAGGTACGCTAAGTAAATAAAAAAACACTGACCAAGCAATAATGCTCAATCACTGTGTTATAATATGCCATTCTCTTATCACATTTTATTTTAATACCTTGATTTTAGAATTGCTTGAGAAGGACCTTGCCCTTTACATTATTAAAATGCTTTAATATCAGACTTTCCTCTATCTGTGCACAGCAAAGTCCGACATTTACCGTATCCTGGAAAGTTGCAAAAGTAAGTGTATACATAGAAATAATATCAAGCATCCTATGCTTAAGATATGAAAAGGAGCAACCATTTGATAAAAACTTAGATAGCTTTCTGAAAATTTCACAGAAAAGATCTGTGCTTAAATCCATACTGAGTGAGAAGATTGCGCCATTCACTGCCAGCATAGGAAGATTAATCTTTACTAACATTTCTCTTTCTGAGACATGCTACTCTATTATCTTTATCTTCAGTCACTTTACTATTTTCTGTACTTATTTTTACATTAAGAATCAGTGCAATGGTAAAGATATCTCCATACAGTAGTGCCACCCTGTGCCAAACAGAGTAATCAATGGATGCCAGAAGGTTTGTGCATAAAATCCCTATCTAGTGCCTACTGATCCAATATTCCCAGACTAGTTTCTGGCTTGTGGCTTTTGTCAGTGAGGAGCCTTGGATCTGAGAGCATTGCACCTAGATCTTAGGATTTAACACAACCTTCCAGCAGCTACCTTTTATCTCTACTTAACTACAAAACTATGAGAATAAAATTGTAAACAATAATATTTTCAATCCAAGCTCATTAGCTTATATAGTTATATAGGTCTGAACTCAGTTCAATACCCATACAGTTTTGGTGTTTTTTTGATTCTTTAATAACCAATGGTGATTTGGTGATCATGTGATGTTGGTTTGGTGATCATGTGATGTTTAGTAGTTTAATAACCAATCCTGCCTAATAGGATAGTGGTAGCTATGGTTATTAAAGAACCAAAAACACCAAAATGTATGGTTACTGAACTGAGTTCAGACCTATATAACTATATAAGTTAATGAGCTTGGATTGGATATATTACTGTGTTTTCAATTTTATTCTCATAGTTTTGTAATTAAGTAGAGATAAAAGGTGGCTGCTGCAGTGCTCTCGGATCCAAGGCTCCCCACTGACAAAAGCCACAAGCTAAAAACTAGTCTGAGGATATTGAATGAGTAGACATTAGATAGGAATTTTATGCACAAGCCTTCTGGCATCCATTGATTACTCTGGCTTGCACTGAGTGGCACTACTGTATGGAGAATTTTGCCTGTTTTAATAACAATTATGAGCAAGCATAAGAAATGGTGATCATATGATGTTTAGTGGTAAAGATATCACTAACACAAATATGTCAGCGAATGAATATTTTTTTAATATAAAGTTTGACTATTCACATATAGACTTGACTTCCTATTTTAGAACGCAAAGGCTTTTCAAATGTATTTTATAGTTTTATTTTAATGAGTAATTGTCTTGAGAAATAGTTATATTATTTGTTTCTTGTAAGATATAATAGATTTAAATTGATTTCATCCATTGGCCATCTTTTATTTTTATCTTTTTACAGTCAAAAGTTCAGAAACATAAAATTTTGAATTCAAGCTGGTAATAATACCAATCAAATTGTTTGTCACTTGGAATGTTATGACATTCAGCACTGGCAATAACTGAGTTGACTTTCAATTCATCAATCCTTTGCTCTCTAGCCCAACATTTTACCTTTGTATGATTCTAGATCAGAGTTTATATACCATATTGATCTTGTTATAGTCTAACTGTTGACATCCTAGACACATTGGGCAATAATAAAAATAAAAACAATCTCCTGTTTATGTTGTATTAGATAGTGGTGACCTCTATTATTCCAAAGCTAACAATGTAATAAATAATGGGTATAAAAGATGGCAGACTTCAGAAAATAATTCGTCTAAATTCCAATAGATGGCATTGGATTGCACTGTTTATACTAGTGCTCTTTCATTTTAACTATTCAAAGGCAGTATCGTTTTATGATTTAAAGAAATTACAAGATCTGTGAGTCATAGATAACTTTTAATGTCCCATTGAATGGCCATCACAGAAATGATTTTGTAAAAGTAATGTTAGAGGGGAGCAAGTGAAAAACGATACTAACATAAGAATTATTTTCCAGCATTGAAATTTTCAGTTTAGTTTACAAATATGCATTAAAATCTACTTTTTGAATTTTTAATTAATAAATGAAAATTGAGAGAAAAGATTGAATTGGATACATCCCGAATGGGGGAACCATTTATGAAGGATATATAAATTTTAATCACTGTCTTTATTACTTCTACAATGTATTATATATTTATTTTATCAATAACAGTTTCGATTGCTCCAGCAATCTTCTTCAGATCCATAACAAACATAATATAAATATAACTACATGAATACTTTACATACACACATAATTTCTTCTCATATGTATATATATTTTTCATATTATAAATTTATCTTCTTAATTAACCTATATATATATTGTACCCTCACTTCCTGATATATAATATAAGTTAAAATATGACTAGCTCAATTAAATCGTTATGCTCGGCTAAAATATGTATAACTATCATTAATATATTTTTATAATACTATATCTTATTAGATTCATTATAACTTACCAAAATTAATATAGTTCAATATCATGTACTAATTAAATAAGTATTTATTAAAATCATGAGACTATGAAGTGAAGTTACAAGTGGTAATTGAATTTACATTGAGCTAATGTCTTCCCAAGACACTATCTCAATGGCATAAAAATACTATTACCTCTTTATTATCTCATTACTACATCTACAGCACTCTTATGTCTTTTATAAAAATTAACTAACTTCAATAATAATAATAAATAAATCTCAATCTTTTATTAAGGAAATATAATTAAATAATCTCAGGTTCTTTTAATTATTTTAAAGTAATAATATTTCTTGCAGATAGGCATGATAAGGGATTTAATATCAAACCTAACTTATCATAATAATAATAACTAACAATAATAATTTCTAGTGTATAAATTAATCTTATCTATTTTATTATACTATTAATCATTAAGGAAATAAGTGAATCATCTACATGTCTTTCATTTTCATATAGTATCTTAATTTAAAAATTATACTAAAATCTTATAATTTAATAATATGTGGCAATAAATAATATTATACTCTTATATTGTGCATTATAATTACCTTGTGACCATTATAATATTATATGTTAATGTCAATCAATTTCTATAAATTATATTAAGAAAATACTGTGTTTCTTTTTAAAATAATAATAATAAATTCATATTGTGCAAATATTATGTTTATTCAAATTATCTGTTGTCAAATGCTGTGGTGCAAAATAATGAATTCGACACACTTTTAAACAACTTAAACAAATTTATTTACATCAACTTTAATAAACAATTTATGTACATTATTTACATTACAAGTGGAAACCAAAGAAAATAAAAAATAAGAAAAATAATAATACAAGATTTTTACACTGTTACTATTTCCATAAACATAAATAGATAATCCATACATTTCTTAAATGTTTTATCAGTAACATTTAATTAGTTTATGAATTTAAATCTTAATAGATATCATTTGTCATTAGTTAGTACAAAAGAAGACTTTTATGTAAAATATCACTTATGTAGCATATGTAAAATAAACAAACTTTAACAATTAAAAATGCTACTTCACTTAAGTATTATTGCTATTTCTATTATAATGTACTAGTATGTATTACATTTACTATTAGCATTAATCAAATATCAACTAATGTATAGACTGATATAACTTTATAATATAATGACATTTATTGATTATATAATTATTTACTTCATTCTGATGTAATTCCATACTGTATGTCTTACCAAAATATGCAATACATATATGTTCTTTTCTTAAAATAATATTTAAAATTATTCAACAATTTCAAATTTTATAAAGTATTATATTAAAATAAATTCTATGATTCTTTTCTATTTAAACTACTACTCTTCTCTACTCGTAATTCCTATTCCTTCCTAATAAAATTCTATCTACAAATATCATTTTGACCTTATTTAACTTCAGTAACAGCTTACCAATTTTTAAAAAAATAATGACTATCCAAACTATCTTATACCTCATCATCGATATACGATAAACCCTTCAAACAAAATATAAATTTCTATATAAAATTAATTTAACTTATCTAATAAAAAAAAATAAAATATAGATATTTTTACCTCTTACTAACTTGAAAAGTAATATAAATAACTCATACTAATATAATAAATCAAGTTCCTAATATTGTAACAGAAAACATTAAAACTTATTCATGAAAGAATCATATAATTATTTATGGATTTCTCTTATTACGTTATAATAAATTTATATCATAAATTTAAAGTATGCATATTAAAATAAAACTGTTATTACTAATATTATGCGTGTATATTCTTTAAATATTTATACATTCATTCACAATCAAATAATATTTGGTTGATCTAAAGAAAACAAAGCAAAATACATCAAATTATTACTATTATATAATTTTTACCATAAATGATACTCCAATTTATAATCCGCCACACGATGTCCTCCAGGATTACAGTTTTACAAAATAATTTCATTTATACTCAACAATTATTCTTTAAAATATTACGTGTTGTATAATTATATAAAAATAAACTTTATGAAATTAATTGTTATATTAATATTTAGTTACTTTTTTTAAAAAATGTACCTCTCTTATCTTTAATAGATCAATAAATAATTAAATATCTATGTTAGTTAAGAAAAACAAAAATATGTTACATAAATCCAACGTTGTCTTCTTTCCACCCATAATTGTTCTTTTTTCCTAGGCACAAACTTTTACCAACATCACTTCTTTTTCCGGTACATCACGTGTTTAAACAGTTTTTACGAAATAAATGAAAACGTTTTTTTTTTTTAAAAATAAAATAAAATAAGTTCCACCATAAGAAACAAAATAATAATTAAAATAGTTTATAGGATCCGGATTCATTTCTTTAAAGAAAAATTATTTAAAAAAAAGTTATTACTTTCCTTGTATTAATCAATAGTTTATAATGTTATTTAATTATTCTGAATTGACTTGGATATCCACGTATACTTATTTGCGCATTCTTTAACCAGTATTTAGGTAAGATTAATTTCTAAATTCTTCTGTACGACCAGCGTCCAGACTTTACTATATAATATTTTATTTACAGGTATTTTTTTTACCAATTAAATTTCCGATTTATTTGCCTTTTAAAACTATCGAAATCTAGTCTTTTAAACCACAAAGACTTAACAAGGCAAGTACTTCTGCAATTATTATTAATTACCATATCTTTACCAAGATATATACTTAAATTTGTATTTTAAAAATACTTTCTTCATAAAGAAGTATTTATCTTTCTTTAAAATATTTGTTTATAAAAATTAATTATAATCAACTTTTAAATTCATATAATATCCAATATATGACTTTTATCCAACTAGTAATTCTCCTAGTTAATCCAGCGTTTGTTATACTTTTAGTATAAAGTCTCCAATACATTTTATCCTTATACGATGCTTTCATGATTATTTGATAGTAAATTGAGCTTCGATAGAGACGATCAATAGGGAATTATAAATAAATTAGCACTGCATATTTAACGGTAAAACTTTTATAATTTTTTTAAAACTACTCTCTTATAATTTTAAAACGATTACGAGAGCGTCTATAATTTTACTTAGCTATATCTAATAGCACACTTCACTTAAAAGAAATCATAATCATAATCCCCTCCGAACAATTGAACCTTAGTTTTATACCGGAATAAATTCCCCACTTGATTGGTAAATTAAACAATCACCTTGCTAGCCTATTTACATATTTTACCAACAATACAGAATTTAAAATAAATAATGACTTATTTAATATTTATTATTTATTACATTATTAAATTCTTAAATTGATCTTTATCATTTATTTAAATCCATTAAACATTTTTTAAAATATATGTTTTACTTTATTTCACTTTTAACTTTTATAAGATTATTTTTCTAAACAAACTAAGTCTATTTTTATACGTTAGGTTTTTTTTTTTTAAACAGTATTTTAAAAATCAGATTTAATATTTCACATTAATTATCTTTATTTTTATCTCGTGATAGCCAATATAATATTTATAAATTTTATAATAGAATTTTAGAACAGTTTTGCAACTTTACTATAAAACTTACAAGCATGTGTGTACATATGTCTATCTATCATCTGTTTTACAACACAGGTACAAACACTTGTAATTATCTAAAAATAAACTAACAATTTAATTTTAAAAATAAATATTTTTAAAATAAATAATATATTATAACAACTTTAAAATAATAATTCGATATTATTAAAATCAAATATTAATCTTCTATTATATACTATTAATAATTAAAATATTTATATTCACTTATTAAATATTAATCTTTATCAACAATAAATATATGCATTTAATTTTAACTTATCTTTTTAACTTTTAGCTTTAAACATTTATTTACAAAACTTATTAATGCAGTATTGATCATGGCCAGTTTTCCCAACCATATAATATTATCATCTTTTATTGAAACGTCTCTCTCAAACATTAGCACAATTTCACATATCAAATATTCATAGATTACTTTAATTAAACTTTTGAAAGATTATCATAAATAAAATCAACATCATATAGCTAAATATACCTTAAATTTAAAATTTTTAATAAATTGATATAACAATTCATGGTGACCCATACAAAAGGGCACAATATATATATATATATATCATATGTGCATTTATATACTTTTCTATACACATATATTTACATTAATATTTATAATTTTTTAACATCTTTATATATTTATATTATTAGTTAATTAATCATTCAATATCTTTTTATAATCACATATATTATTTTATATTGCATTTATTTATTATTCTATTTTTATTAATATATTTACTTTTGATTCCATCTTTAATTTTAACATTATATATTATCCATATTTTTAACCCATTATATTTTTTATATTTATCAGCACTTAACCCTTATTCCTAATGTATACTTACAACCTTAATTCTTTTTATTTTTCATTTTTATTTATTTATTTCTAACCTATTCCTTAATTTATAATTTTCTACTATATCTTATTCTAACTTCTTACTCCTAAGTTAATTCAACTGTTAATTATTTAAACCTTTAAATTTTCTAATATATATACTATTTTATCATATATATAAAATAATATATACATATGATTATAGAAGATATTGATTACTTAATTACATAATATAAATATGTAAAGATGATGAAAAATTATAAATATTGGTATAAATGTATGTATATAATAGAAAAGTATATAAAGTCATATATGATATATACCAGTCAACACTTAGACATTCCGAATATAGATAACAATCAAGAATTTCAAATTATTGTCTTTAGCAGTAGAGCTGGAATCCCACCTCTATTAATGGTCCCATATATTTATATAGACACTAAAGATTACAAATTGACCATAGAGATTGAAATTATTGATAGAAAGAAGCTTAAATAAATCTTCTTAAACAGGTAAATATAACTTGTTCTGTATGCAGACTCATAAATAGTCAATTATAACATTACAAATTGCAATTATAATTTTCATATTGTATCCAAAGTATTTTTAAAAAGACTTTATCTTTGTTTGGAAAGGAGAGTATTCAGTTTAAATAGTGTTCCATCTGTGTAAAGCTTATGTGCCGTGGTTTAAGCTATGTTATTATTTATAATTTAAATAATAAGTGTAAAAATGATCAAGGCTAAATGGGTTTATAAGTAACCATTAGAAACCAGTCAACACTTAGCCAGTCCCAGTAGAGATAACAATAAAGCATTTCAAACTGTTGTCAAGGCAATAGGTGAAATTTATAATATGAAAAATATTTGTACATATGAATAGAAGTTATGTGTCTATGGAAAGTATTCATGCAGTTATATTTATATTATGTTTGTTATAGATCTGAAGAAGGTTGCTAGGGCGATCAAAACTGTTATTGATAAACTAAATGTACAATGCATTGTAGAAGTAATAAAAAAGTGATTAAAATTGATATTGATTGAATTAAGCGCTGCAAAAAAGAAAATATCGGAGTACGAAGGATATAATATGTACTATAATTGATTGAAGATTAGAGGAGCAAATGTGAGAAAGCATAATTGGGAAATTATATTCTTAAAGTACGGTGATGAAAATTTTATGACGTTTTCTAGATATTTCATGCCTAGGTATAGAACTTTCCATTTTCTCGTTAAAATATATAATTTCATATTGCATGTTTTGTTTTGGATCCGACTTTCCTCTCTGCTATAGGAGGAATAGCTTTGTATTCAGGAAAAAAATAGGAAGCTTTAAAATCAATAGTCTTGTTAAATGGCCACTATACATTGCTTGGTGGCGCTGTTTCTGTGTAAAAACATAGAATAATACCGCTTTCACAGCGAATGTACAGCTAATACACCACTACGACCGTAGTAACCATTTAGCGGCCATGTGATGTGTTTTACGTGGCCGAAACTACACTACCGATCAGTAAGAGCCGTTTATTCTGCCACGTCCCCATCAAGAGATATACAGTAGCTATTTAACAAGTATCGTTTATTGTCTATACAAGCCTTAGTGATTACAAGGGGTTAGAAAAAAGATTTAATGGAGTACGACTTTTTTTTTACAGACAAAAATAATATGTAATATTAATGCATTGTATTTTTTTAAAAATGTTTTCATAATACCTTGACTCCCAATTTTGCTTATTATTATAATTAAGCTACTAAGGATAATAATTTAATAATATTATTGTTTCAGTTTTCAACACGTGTCAGTTATGTCTATTACATATATTTAATGATGTTTTTTGATTATATGTAATACATATTTTATTATTTGCTTTAGGAATGTGGACGTGGAACTGCAAAGTGTTTCGAATTCGCTTGTACATTTAAAGATTTGGCTCGTGGATCAAGTGCCAACATAAAGATTCGAGCAAGGCTTTGGAAAGCAACTCTTATTGAAGTGAGTAAAAATTAATGCGTAAATCGCAGTATGTTATCGCATTACCAAGTAATTATCATTTAACAAATATTTTAGTGTATCCTTCAGTTTTCAGACTATAAATTATAAAAAAAATAATTTTTTTTTGTTTACTTTTCTATTTACGGAATGACTGTTTTTTAATATTATTAGCATTTTATTGTTGTTTTAGATTTAGAATTATTTTTCCACGGTATCAGAATTTAATATTCTACAGGAAATCCCGTCATTCCAGAACCATGGTCTAATTTGAAATTTTTAGGAGTGAGGTTGATTTGAGTAAAAAACAAATCAAAATAATTCTATTGAAAGAAAATTAAAGTAAAGGAAATAACTGCAAATTTTAACAATATTGCATTCAAGAATCCATTAAGCCATTTACTAGAATCCTTTACCTGACTTGTTGCAAAGTTTACGAAAATAGAATTTCTACATAAAAAACAACGCAGTTGATTGTTGATGACACACTATTTTTCTCTTTATAGCAAGAATTACTGAAGCAGCAGTATCTGCTCATTAAGCCGTATAATTCTCAATATTATTAACCCATGAATTTTTTGAATAGGTAAAGCATCCAAATTCATGTTTTGAGAAAATTCTGTATATAAAAACTTTTGTTTTGCCTTTTCGTAAAACTTCTTCTTATCGCATGTCTTTGTTCTATTATTACTATCTTACTGTTTGATGTAAGGTCAAGCAGACAGAGCCTTTCTGCTTTTAGTTCCCACCTATTTTTAAAAGTGCATTACAGATTGGAACCCTTAAATTTTGGATAGAGGAAAATTTGCATGTCCTATCCACAGTCAAATTTCAGATGATTCGGGTTTGTGTTTTAGAAACTGCTTCGTCATCTTAATATCAAGAAATAGATTATCCTGCATGCTTTAGATGAGTAATAGAGTATCATACTTCGAACATAAAGTCCTTAGATCAAACTTCTTATGAATTGTTGAGCAACAAAGCCATTTGATTATTCATTGGAAAGGACATTTTAGAACAGTGGTATGTTAAGACTCTGGAATGTATGTTCTTTGGATTGATTCCAGTTCTGGCACTTCTGATGTTCGGAAGTCTTATGAACTCCAGAAACAAAGCATTTTGATTATTTTTTATATTTAAAAACATATGAATGACTCTTATCAGGAATAAAAGTCTTGTTAATTAATTGTTTAACAATATTAGATGGTACTTTTTTTAATTTGTCTGCTGCTGACTTAAAACTTGTAAAAATTGAATTTTCCCAGAAGTATAGATCACTTGATAATGGAAGATTATAAATTTACTTTTATAAACATTTGATTCAGAAAATCATTATTTTAAAGCACAATCATATTTTCTTAAACTTTGCATAAGGTATGTCTAACATAGCTGCAATAAGATTGCTGTTAAATTTGGAAGTGGTTTTTCAGCATCATAGAATCAGTTATTTTGATTCTTTCTTCCTCATCAAGGACAATACAGTTTGTAAAAATATATGTTAACTCTATGATATGGGCTTACGGAGACAATTTTATTTCTCTTTTGCAAACTCTTAATTTTTTACCACATTTTGTTACTATTAAGTCAAACAGGCAAATGAAAAGGTTATATTATTAAGGATGAGGGAGTACTTCCTTTAAATATATGGGTCCTCTTTTAATTCTTTTACTTCGTGTACTTTATAATTGATATTAATTTTCCTAAATAAATGTCAACGTACAAATACTTTCAGTTCCCTACAATATTTATAGGAACATCCTTTAAGCAATTTTTATAAAACTTATTTTTAAATCAATGAATTTAGCACTCAAATCTAAAACAACCTAGAATATTACTATTTTCCTGAAATTTGACACATGCACTCTCCCACCACACTTATTTAGACCAGTGGTCTTCAACCTTTTCACACCTGAGGACCTGCAAAATAAGGATAAGATTTCACGGACTGGCAGAAGTTTACAGATAAATTTTCTTAAAGATGTAACCTGCTTAGCCTTAGATAAGCATAATTGTTATAACTGACCAAAACAGCACACTAATTATTGGGTATTGTAATGGTGTCGCTTACCTTCACATGCTCAACACTCTTTCTCAAGTTGCGCAGTCATACTGCTACAGGAAATAGTACAATAACAATCATTCTCATTAATGTGCTTGCATTTCTACGTTTATTATTTCATTGTTAAAACATGCAAGAATAAAATGTTATTCATCTGAATGTTGGGAAATATCATAGCTAGTGTAATTACATGGCAATGATTATGATAAATGTAATATCTGTATTTAATGTTAAATATACAAGATGAAGTTATATATATGGAGTTTGTCTTTTGCTAGTAGTAAGGGCAAAATAGAAATCACGTAATTAAAATCACCGTACAGACAAAAAAAAAGTGCCATATTTTAAATCTGAAAAAATAAAATGAAACGTAAAGTCTGAAGTTTTGATGTTATTGTAATTTTTTTTTGTGCTGGTGTGTTGAATGGATCAAAAAATATAATAAATAGGAAATTGTTTTTTTTAAAAAATGGCAAAATTCAAAATAGACATAGCATAATAGAAATAAAGCCAAAAAAAAAAAATCGCCTTATAGTCGCTGTCTTTTAAAAAAAAGACAACGAAAGTTGAAGTTTTGATCTTATTTTAATTTTTTTTTGGGGGGGGGGGGGGTTGAGAAATACTTTGTCTTCACTGAGACAAAAGATAGAGACCAAAGTTATTTTTTGTTTGTTTTTATTTTTAAAAAAAGGTAACAGAAATTGGTTTTAAAAATAAAAGTTTTAGTATTTTAGTGATATACAAATAAAGCCAAAAAAAATATCGCCTTATAGGCCAAAAAAAAGTGGGCATATTTTTAAACAATAAAAAAAGAAAACGAAACTTGAAAAAGACAAAAGTTTTGATCTTATTTTAATTGGGGGGGGGGGGGGATTGAGAAATACTTTGTAAAAGTTAGAGAGAGAAATTTTTTGGTTGTTTTTCTTTTTTAAAAAGGTGATAAAAATTGATTTCAAAAATAAAAGTTAAAGCCAAAAAAGATCTTATTTTAATTTTTTTGGGGGGAGTGGGTTGAGAAATACTTCACCGAGACAAAAGTTATTTTTGGTTTTTTCTTTTTTTTAAAAAAAGGTAATAAAAATTGGTATTAAAAATAAAAGTTTTAGTATATCAGCGGTATACAAATAAAGGCAAAAAAGATATCATCTTATAGGCTAAAAAAAAAAGTGGCCGTATTTTTAAACAAAAAAAAAAAAACTGAAACTTGAAAAAGTCAAAAGTTTTGATCTTACTTTATTTTGGGGTGGTGAGGGTGTATTGAGAAATACTTTATAAAAGTTAGAAACAGAACTTATTTTTTGGTTTTTATTTTTAAAAAAAGGTAATAAAAATTGATTTCAAAAATAAAAGTTAAAACCCCAAAAAAAAATTACCGTATAGCCAAAATGAAATATTAAAAGAGTGAGTGGGAAAAATTTAAAAGATCAAAAAAAGTCACGTTACATTTTATTGTTTTAACAACGCTGACAAGCGGCTGTGATTGGCTATCAAAAGACAACTGGAGTTTGTATAATAAAAAAACTTTTTTTCTACCCCCCCCCCCAATAAACATCTGTGATAAATAGAAAAACAAATTAATTTATGTATGATTGATTAGATTTTGTTTTTGTTCTGTTTTTTTTTTTTTTTAAATCAGGTAAAAATGCAATGAAAAAAATAAATAAAAATTGTTTATATTAATTAAAAGTTTAAAATATTATTATTTTGTTATTACAAACTTTCCTACCAGTCTAGCGTGGACCGGCAGAAAACTTCTGTAGCCTGGCGCTGGTTCATGGACCAGTGGTTGAAGACCACTGATGTAAGATATACATGATGAGGGCTTGGAACAAAATATCAGCAGATATCGTGGCTCCAGTCTATATACACATGCAGATAAATGGAGCATATATTATATATACACATGCAAATGAAAGTTTTATTTATGAAATATGTTAATATAGAAAGATGTAAATAAATAAATATGTAAAGCAGATGAAATTTCATTTATATTAAATTACGTCATTTCAAGTATCAAAAATGGAGACATTTGAGAAAGATAATGAAATTCTGGTGCAATATTGGAACAATTTAAAGTTCTTTTTTTATGACATTACTAAATCATTAACTTTCATTTTATTGCTTACAAAAAATATTTTACAAATTTTATTAAATTTCCTAAAACTTTTAGCTTTATGCTTGGAAAACATTTCAATGCATGAAAAATTGTATCGCATTGAATTCGGAAAGAGTAATATTAAAAGTGAGGAATAAAATCTATGTTCATTCAAATTATACCAAAGAAATGTAATTGATAAACATGGTCTCATGCAGTACTCTGAGATGGAAAAATGGCTGCAATCATGTCATCATCATCATTTTAAACCATTATCGATTCACTGCAGGATGAAGGTCTCTCCAAGTTCAATTTATTTTCTCTGATCTCTAGCCTCTTTTTTCCACATCACATTAGCACTCCTTATTTCATTCGTCCATCATACCCTTTCTAGATCTTTTACAATTTCTTGCAATCCAGTTTAAGATTTCAACTGCTTATCTATTATCATCTCTTCTAGCAATATGTCCAACCCAACTCTACTTCAGTCTCTTAATTCTTTCAATGATGTCAGTAACACCTGTTTGTTCTCTCACCAATATATGTTATTTTCGATCTCTTCTTTATTATTCCTAACACGCATCCCTCCATACTTTTTTAAGTGGTCTGAAATCTCTGTATTTCTCTTTTGTTAAGTAACCAAGTCCCAGATTTATAAGAACTGGTAACATATTTATTAAAAACCTTCATTTTAATATTAAGTTATTACTACAAAAGGCCTGCCAATCAACTTTAATTCTAGATTAATTTCATCCATAATGTTTTCATCTGTACTAATAATCTGACCAAAGTATTTGTAGTGGTTACTTTTTCTAACTCATCATTATCCATCTTTATTTTCTTCCTTTGAGAAAACCTATAGAACATTTCTTTAGTCTTTTTAACATTTACCTTTAGTCCTACTTTCTTATTTTCATCTGTTTACTCTTGAAACATTTCCTGAAGCTCTGAAGCATTATTTTCAAAAACAACTACCTCATCTGCAAATTCTAGATGATTTAAATAATCTCTATTTACTTTTATTTCCTTAGTGACTTTTTATAAATTATATTAAATTTACGAATTTTAATGTTTTACTTTATGTTTACATTTTTGTTTTTTAATATTTTTTAGCTAGCATATAACTGAAGTAGTGTATTTGAATATTTTAATTTACTTTATGTCAAGCATTACTTTTAATTAATATATATTTTTTCTTTTAAGGATTACCCACGAGTGGACAGTGTTCGGATTTATTCAAATGCTTCCATTCTTATTGACTCCACCCGAGAAGTTCTTCAAAACCTTTCAAATGACCGAACAGCAGCAATGATTGAGGCTTTCTCTGAAGTGTCAGTAATAGAACCAGAAGGACCACCTCTTTGGGTTATCATTTTGTCAGTTCTTGCTGGCATTTTGTTAGTGGCTTTAATCGTTTTCTGCCTTTGGAAGGTAAACGAATTTGCTATTTTTACGAGTGTTAATGCATTCTAATGATCCTTAATGTGCTGTTAATTTATGCAGTATGTATGCTTGTCGAATTTTTAACGAGGAATAGTGATAAAAGGGCTTGAAGATATTGAGTCAATACAAGATATCTCCCAAAATATCTCCAATGTTAATAATTAGTTCTATTTTATACAGAAGCTAAGATATTGTTTAACAAAAAATCTGGAAAAGTAGATAAAAAGAATTACAACTGTATATACTATTTTTGATATCTATATGGAAGAGAAAGAAAATTAAAAGACATTTGATACAGTGAATTCTTTCGGAACTGTTCTAGTATGTGTTCTGTCTGAATTTTAAATGATATATCTGCTATTCAGTGCCTTATTGGAAAACCCATAAAAAAAATTTAAATGATAAGCAGAATATGCAAATTTTGTGTAGTCAAAAAAAAAAAAGCAAATAATTTTAACGGCCGTAATAAAACTGACAAATTTATTATTTTTAACAAATATTTGATTGTTATTAATTTTAAAATAAAGAATTATCATTTTAAATTGTTTTTAAGGTAGATGTGAATTGTTACCTTTGATGTTTTCAAAATAGAATTGATTAATATTTGATTTTATTTCGAAATATATTGATTTTTTAAATATTTTAAGTGTAGGAAGATAGTTGCTTATTTTTTACGTTTTAGCGAGAAAAGCTGTACAAAAATTAATCCATAAGTGTTTTTGCACCTCATGGCTACAATGCAATGCACAGTTTGATTCATAATCTATAATATTAATAAGCCAATAAGCTGATACACATGCGCTTTGCAGATGTCACTATATAAATGAATACTCCCACTTTTTCAAACCCAAGATAAAGTCTTTAAGAAAATATAGAATGAATCCACCTATATTTTCGACCCAACCAGTATAGTGACATCTGCAAAGCGCATGTGTATCAGCTTATTGGCTTATTAATATTATAGATTATAAACAAAAACATCGCGCTATATAAAAAAATAAATGTCTAGTTTGATTTATAGCAAATATTTCAGTAGCAGTTTGCATTTTAAAACAAAATTTAAGGAAAGCACATTGTGTTTCCTCATGGATTAATATACGAAACACATTTATCACATTTTATAACTTGTGATCCTGGCATTCCGGTGCCATAAAATTTTTATGAACAGCTAAACTGTTGAAAGGTTGCAGAAAGAACCATCACCTTTTACTGGGACACACTATGTTATTATTTCAGTATTAGGCATTGTATTATGCAGAGAATTCAAAATGTACATTTTATTTCTCTCTACGTGGGTGACTGTGTATGGTCAACCAATTTCTACATAGTGCTCATGTTAAAAAAGAGGAATTAAATATGAAAAATTTTTTAAATCGTAATCTTTCAAATGAAATGAATTTCAGTTTTTATCATGTCCGGTCAATCTTGGAAATGTAATTTTTTTGTAAAAATAAAAATAAATTTTAAATATTGTAATTTAAAATGTTAATAGTACCCTGTTGATTTGAAAGTTAAAGATCTCTGGATCTTAGCTTAATCTATTACTTCTGGTTACTCAAATATTCCAAATGACTCATTATTTGATTTAATATATATAAAATATTAGTTATTAAATTGAATAACTGAAACACAGGCTTATTATACACCTGTGTCTATATATGTAATATATAGTGTATATGAGCACAGACTTTCACACGACCCATCACTTTCCACACTATCTCATAACCCCGATACACTTGAACACATATATGTTGAAAAGATATATATGTGTTCAAGTGTATCAGTGTTATGAAATGGTGTGGAAAGTGGTGCGTCATGTGAAAGTCTGTGCTCATATACCCTATATATTACATATATAGACACAGGTATATAATAAGCCTGTGTTTCAGTTATTACATAATAGAGATGTCTACCCATCCCTTGTATATGTATTAAATGGATTATGTCCTGTACATGAGGGGTCAGATTGACCTTAGGTCAACATGGGTGTGACAAGAATCTCGGCCTCAGGATGGTCTTTGAGCATTCCATCATCAGATTTTCAATTGGATGGACGGTTGAAGAGTTGGAGTGTGGAGTGGATTGAAGCCTGACCATTAAAGTACGAGGTTTGGCTATCTTAATATATATCTGAGCATTTGTAGCATATATGTGTGGAGATGGTAATCTGGACCAACTGATGATTGCTGGTTTAGCATGAAATACGTATATTGGTGATTATTTATCTTTTCAACATATATGTGTTCAAGTGTATCAGTGTTATGAGATGGTGTGGAAAGTGGTGGGTCATGTGAAAGTCTGTGCTCATATACCCTATATATTATTAAATTTAAGTAATGATTAGTAAAATAAAAATATTTTATAAATTACATATGTATAATGATATCTAATTTTTTTTTCCAGCTTGGTTTCTTCAAGCGCAATAAACCTGAAGCATTGGTTGCTAATAAGAACAAGGATTACATGCATGATCATGCTGACCTTTAATCCATCTAAAGACTTCACACATTTATGGGTTGGATAGTGATTTGGCTTTTATTTCTACTGAAGGCTGATGTGTCATCGATCAGCCAGTATTATGGTTTGTTCTAAATCTAAAGTGACCAACTATATGCAGAAATTTTAAAATTTGATACTAGAAAAGGCCCGAATAAAAGAGGGAAAAATTGTCATATTTTCTGCTTGCATTTAATTCCCTTGGACATTACACGCCTATTTTGGCAGAGCGCTAAAACTGTCCACCCTGGAGCTTCGGGTTTTTCACGTACGTTTTGAAGCATAAATTAAAAACTTTGCACAAATCCTTTGAAATCAAAAGAAATTTGTTACATAAAATTGAATAATGAATATAGCATTTTATAAAACAATTAAATGAATCTAACCTAATTATTGTTATTTATGAATCATCATGTTTACAAAATGGAAGTTAAGAAACTGGATTGATCAATACGCCTTAAGAAGTTCTATTACAGTTACCTCAGGGGCCAAAATGTTGTAGGAACATGATTTCAATTTAGCTACCATTTTGTAAATAAGTTATTCTCATTGAAAATTACAGTTATCAATTTTAAAATAATATTTTTTTATCTAGACAGAATTTCCCGTCAGACTCGTATATTTACTTGTTAGTAATAAAATGTATTTTGTTTACTGATGTTTTTATACCGTCCCATTCAGGGTTCTATGATTTTTCACAGACTTACATAAAATTATCTTGCCATTATTATTTTAGGTTTTTGAATTATTGTTTTTTAAAAATATTTCATCCTTTTTTTCAGTACAATTTTTATAAAAGTACTTATTGGGTATGTAATTTTTTTTTCCCTAAAGAACATGCAATTTTAAAAAAATAACCTTTCCAACTTTTTAAAAGAACCTTGGTTTTTTTTTTTATATGACAGCTATTTCTATGTGATCGTTAAGAGTTGATCTTAGAATTTGCTTTATTTTTTCTTTTTATTTATTGAAATGTGTACGAATATCACAGTTGCATGTGGTATTCATATTATGGGAGATATTGTCCTAGCGACTGATAATAAGACTTTCTTAAAGTAGTTTATAACGGTTGTGTCTTAGGACAGTGTGATTTGTTCTTTTTTTTTAATTTGCTTTATTCTCAACAGAGGGCATTTCTGTGACTATTGTGCCATAAGATAGTTTGTTAAAATTGTCTTTTTTCAATTGTACAAATTGATCTTCCAACTGCCCGGCTGTTATTAACACATGGGAAGCACGCTCATTTTTTTTATTATTAATAATCCATAAGCAGCTAATAGATTTTTTTAATAATGTTTAAAAAAAGGAAAGAAAAAAAAAATTTAAAAAAAGAAAGAAAATGTAAAAAAAAAAAGAAACTATTGAGTAGAAAATACTTTGAAACTAAAACTCACAATCATTTTGTTATCCCTGTGGTTGAACAAAGTTACGTGAAGACAATTTATGTTTGTTTGTTGTGATTCTTTTCTGCTATGTATTAAAACTACTGTAAATATTGTTTAAATATCACTGAAATTCGGAACTTAATGAATATTTTGTTTTAATGATATATAAAATATTTTTATTATATGAGTCATAAATAAAGAGATTAATATTCTCTACTAGTTAAACTGCTAAAATTTCAATATATTCGTTGTTAAGTTTATTATTTCAGAATAAACAACAACTCTTCAGATATGAAAAATAATAATTCGTTATTTAAAGAACACAGGTGTTCTGTTCATTTCTTTTTTTTTTTAATTAAAACTGGTTTTAAACTTTGCAGAAAAGGAAAAAAAAAAGTCATTTATGTAAAGTAATGGAAATATTATTTTCTAAAAAAAAAAAAAAAAATGTACATTTTTACTTGTAATTAAAGATGTCTTGATGCAATAACACTTACTAACCATAGTGTTTTTCATTATATTCAAATTGACATATTATTTTTCTAGTCATAAACTACTTTTAAATTAAAAAAAAAAAGACAAATTATGATTATAAACCATTTCATCAAATTTTCAATTTTTTAAAAAAAACTTTCATAAAATATTGAATAAGTCATAAAAACTATTTTCTGTTCCCATAATTAGCACTTATTAATCTCGAGACGATTCCCTCGCTCCCCATTTTGCCTGAAAAATGCTATGGCAAGATAACTACTGCCAATTTGCAACAAGACCACTAATTTGTTTAATTTTTAATTATTTTATCAAAGACTCAGACCCACATTAAAATATCATTTGTTTTCTCATATCTGTATACACAAAGTGTACGCAGTGAAGGGTGAAAAGTAAAGTCTTTCTTATCTGATGTATCTATACAGAAATAAAGAAAAAAAGATCATCAAATTAGGTGGTTCATTGTTATATTACAAACACACACAAATTATTCTACTTAGATTTAATATATATCAAGTAATTTACTACTACAATCCATAGTTTAAAATTAAACTGTAAAATTTTTTATTTTGTACTAGTTGACGAGAGTGTACAGAGAAGTCACAGTCTAATGCAGATTGATGGAAGCAAAAGTATTTACTCTGCATCTAAATGTATTTTTTGTAAATAAATAAAATAATTGTAAATCCAGATTAATATTTTTTAAAAAGGTTCAAAACCAACGAGTTTGTGAAGTTCTATGTGGTTTAGTGCAGTATAAGAATGGATCAAGGTTCAGATCTATCATTTCCAATATTCAAATGTCTTATGGATTTTCAAGTAATAAATACCTTATTTATTCTCTTTATTATTGGAAAAGCTGCATAAAAACAGCTGATATGAAGAAAATTTTTGTAGAAAATTAAGGTCTACAAACATTATGCTATTATTACGTAGATTTAACATATAATAACCACATTTCACTCTTTTTACACTTTGAAGCAAAATATATTTATTAATATTACAGTTTCGACTGTTCCTAGCAGTCTTCATCAGATCTGATGAGTATTTGTAAAGTTCTATGTAGTTTAGTGCAGTATAAGAGTGGATCAAAATTCACATCTACCATTTCCAATATTCAAATTTCTTATGAATTTTCAATTAATAAATTATTATTGTTATTATTGGTAAAAACTGTATAAAAACAGCTGATATGAAGAAAATTTTTGTAGAAAATTAAGGTCTACAAACATTACATAGATTTAACATATAATAACCACATTTCACTCTTTTTATACTTTGAAGCAAAATATATTTATTAATATTACAGTTTTGACTGTTCCTAGCAGTCTTCATCAGATCTGATGAAGACTGCTAGGAACCATCGAAACTGTAATATTAATAAATATATTTTGCTTCAAAGTATAAAAAGAGTGGAATGTGGTTATTATATGTTATATATTAGAAAAGCAAAAATAAAGAAGGAAAGAGGAAGAGAAGCTATTGAAGATTATATTACGTAGATTTTATACTGATATAAATAAATGTTAACATTCAAGACAACCAATCTCTAAAATGAGTGACAATTTTTGTTCGACTACTTGTTTCGCATTATTTCAAGTTGTATTTAAACACTCTGAATGAATTTGAATATTGGGAATCATTAAAAATATATGAAGCACTACATACTGGTTTGAGAATGAATAATGTATGAGCTATTAATGTTTTTATAGAGATGAGAAAGTTATAGGAATGATTCCATATTTTTTATTATGATATAGCTATAAATTTGATGATGAATAATAATAACTATAGAATAAGATAAGAATAAAGTATAAATAAATTGGGAAAATATTATATAGCTTCAAATGTGGAAAGTTTCATTGCATGTGGTTATAAGGATTGTTTATTGTAAAGAAGTAGAAAAAGCAGAAAAGATATTTTAGATATTACCATACATTTAAATGTAATAAAGAGATTATAAAATTCTTATATTTTTGCATAAAATTTATTATTACATAAAATGTAAACTTACATAATAAATTACTATTAATTCTGCGCTAACACGCTTGTTAGAGAAGTTTAATTTTGTTTATAAGTTTATATACATACGCTAACACCTTCGAAGTTCTTAGACTTCATATTCATAGCTGAGTGCAATCAATGATAATAAGGAGGAGTATTATAATTTATGCAAATTAGGTTGCTGTTTATTTTGCCATTAGTCATAGTGTTTTCCTTGTTTTGATTAATTTGTCCATCTTTTTGAAATGGTGAAACAGGTGTCCTTTCTATTGGAGAACATTGAATAGCTTTATTGTTCAGGACTTGATAAGTTTGAGTGCTGGAAACAGGACTTTATGCTCTAGAATCTGACAATTTACTACTGTCCTAAATCATGTTGGTTGTGGAGAATATTAATAAAATTTTGGAAAAATATAAAAAGTAATCTGGAAAAAGAAATTGTATTATTTAACAATGAGAAAACATAATTTAGCTACAAGAAATGATTCAGATAGATTTTAACAAAATATATAATGAGACAGGAAAAATGAGAGGTCAATTGTAAAAACATAAAAAAAGAAATATGAAAGTTATAGAGATTAGAGAAAATAGTTAAAGGTTTGGATGAATGAACAGTAAGGGTGTTAAATTTGGGAATTAGAATTAAACAAGTTTATTGAAAATGCTTAACACAGAGAACGGAAGTTCTGGGTAGTTGAAAAAATGTGTGGAGCAAGGTTGTCATTACAAGTTTAGGATAATGATCTAGTAGATTATGAATTGCAGCTCAGTTGTGGTAACTTCAATAATCTGTAAAGTAATTGCTATGAATGATGAATGGAAAGATTATTGAATAAAAAAATATCAGAAGGAAAGATACAGGGATGGTTTAGATCTGATTGACACACAGGAGATAGTTTAAACCACTAAACATCACATGATCACCATTTTTTATGCTTGCTCATAACTGTTATTAAAATAAGCAAAACTCCATACAGTAGTGCCACTCAGTGCAAGATAGAGTAATCAATTTTATGCACAAGTCTTCTCGCATCCATTGATTACTCTGACTGTCTTGCACTGAGGAGATAGTTTAGATATATTTATAACATTTTAAATATGAATAAAGCTTACAACAGAGTGAATAGAAAGAGATTGTTGATAGGTTTATTAAATAGGACAATAGATAGAGCATTAGTTATTCTGACTAAAAAATGTACAAGAACAATTAATTTTATCTCAAAATAAATATATTCATTTAAATTTAGTATAGATTTATAGTTTTTATTATATACATATTGATCTATAAGCATCAAACATTTTACATTCACAACTTCGATACTATTTTAGCTAAATACATAAATGATAATTGTTAATCATTTATTAAGCTAGAAATTATCCTTAGCTAAATACAATCTCAGTTAAAGATCAGTATATATTTATAGTTTTATAATTGAATTTAATTTCATCTTTTTTCATGTGTAATATTTTTTAGATCCTTAGAAACCTGAACAGCCATTTTGAATTCCCAAAATAAATTACAGGACATATAATTTTAAATGAAATTTCTAATTTATTACAATAAATATAAATATATATATATACATTTTTAGAAAGTGCAAATATGAGAGAATGTAATAAAGCTGATAAAGTAGTTATTACCACAAATAAATTATTTAAAAAAAGGACATTTTTCATGTTTTTAAATATCTTTATTTTTACATAGGTTCACAAATTCTCAATTTTGAAAGGTATAACCTAAAATTACAATTTTATAGACAGCTTTGTCACATTCGTCATAAAATGCAGAAAAAAATGATATATAACATGACCTACCTGAGTTACATTTTGTTGGTGTAATGTTGCAGAATGAGACAATTTCTATTTGGTTTTTTTTACTTTCAGGCCTATATGTATAATTTTTGCAAGCAGTGGATTTTCTAGGCCCTCCATGCAGGAGATCTATTAGAAATGCAAGGTTTTAGTGAGGGTCAAAAAAAATTACAGTAATAACTTTAGTAAAGTGTAAGTTATGGGGGGGGGGGGAATAATTACTATATTATTGAAAAATCGGGGGAGGGGTGAGCTAAATTATATACTATTTTATAGGAAACCATAATAGCAAAGTATGTTATAAAGTAATTAAAAACTTATCTACAATGAAATGAATAAAAACAGTAAATAAAATAAAAAATCCAAAGAAATTACAAGCAATTATTATATATGAGTGGGAGATGATGATGACTGTTGATTCAGCATTGGGAGGCTCACATAGAACAGGTGAATAAGGCAGAGTGGATAGTGTGAAGACAGTTTGCAAATCTATAATTGGCCTTATTTTATAAATCCTATCATGCTCTTTACTAGTAATTGGGGGCATGGTTTTATTATTATTGAAATGTAAATTATTTAGAATACCAAAAAATCGATCTTGGGTCATAACTCTAGCAAGTACCGGTTGATGCAAATATTCATTTTTAGACCAAATAAATTTTAGTTTTGGTATGCGTGATATAGTACAAACATGAATAACCATACCAAAAAATGCATTCAACTCAGTGGGTGACAGATCAACCCACTTCGGTAATGCCTTCCACTCTGAAGCATACCTATTGCTTTCAGTGCAAATGTGGTCATATAATTTCCTATCAAAAAATAAATGAAATAAATCAAGAATTGAATACTCATGGGTAATGGGGAAATCAGCTTCTCGATCATCTGAATAATCATCTGATGAGTCACTGTAATCCACAGAAGAAGAAGACGATGAAGCCTCAGACTCAAACACATCGTCAACAGGAAAGTCTTCGTCAGAATCATAATCAAAATCACGTTCAGCAGAGAAAGAAGTCATATCTGCTGGTAATTTTTTTATACATTGATAAAATCTAGAAAGAAAAAAAAATTTTAACAACATACTTTACAAAAATTGCTATAAAAAAATCTAATTTTCATCGCACAGAAAAAATTCTTACACGTGCAAAAAGATAGCAAAATGGCGAAGAGAAAGAAAAAAGACCCGTAACCGTGACGTGTATGGTTTGCGCGCTATTGCGGTCGAAATTGCAAACTTTTTTTTATGAGCGCATATGAGCTCTTCGGTCTCAAAGGGTTAAAACCACTTCATTAAATGGATTGCATAAATGAATAATAAAAGATTATATCTCATCTGATTTTTTTGGATATATTTCCATGTGAAGAAAATAGGAGTTATATTAGAGACTGCAAAAGGAAATTTTAATTAAAACAGACTTACTCTATACAGTAGTGCCACCTAGTGCAATCCTTAATAATCAATAGATGCCAGAAGGTTTGTGCATCAAAATGCATCTCAAAATAAATATATTCATTTAAATTTAGTGTAGATTTATACTTTTTATTATATACATATTGATCTATAAGCATTAAACATTCTACATTCACAACTTCGATACTATTTTAGCTAAATACATAAATGATAATTGTTAATAATTTTTTAAGCTAGAAATTATCCCTAGCTAAATATAATCTCAGTTAAAGATCAGTATATATTTATAGTTTTATAATTGAATTTAATTTCATCTTTTTTCATGTGTAATATTTTTTAGATATATTTAAAACCACTTCATTTAAATGGATTGTATAAATGAATGATAAAAGATTATATCATCTGATTTTTTTTGGATATATTTCCACGTGAAGAAAATAGGAGTTATATTAGAGACTGCAATAGGATATTGTAATTAAAACAGCAACTTACTCTATACAGTAGTGCCACCTAGTGCAACTCATAATAATCAATGGATGCCAGAAAGTTTGTGCATCAAAATGCATATTTAATGCATATTCATGTAATATCCCCAGACTAGTTTCTAGCTTATGGCTTTCTTCAGTGAGGAACCTTGTTTTGCTGATTTAATATCAATTTTATCCAAAGGGTGTTTGGGTGACTATGGTTATTAAAAAACCAAAGATTTCAAAATATGTAGATAAATGAACTACTGTTTTCAGTTTGGGCTCATAGCTTTAGAGTTAACTACTAAGATAAAAAGTTGCTACTGGAGGGTACATTTCAAAGACCTAGGTCTCAGATCCAAGGCTTCTCACTAATAAAAATTAGAAACTAGTCTCGGGATATTGGATGAATAGACATTAGATAGGGATTTTGATCACAAATCTAGTATCCATTGATTACTATGAGTTTTATTATGTGGCTGTATTGCACGGAAAAAATTGCTACTGTTCTAACATTGTGTAACACATAAAAATTTATAGCTACTGAACTGGATTCAAATCTATACAGCGATGCAAGCAAATTAGCTTGGATTGAAAACATTTTGTTTCCAATTTGGTTCATTGCTTTGTAATTAACTTAAATGCTAAAAGGTGGCTGGTGAAGGGGTGCATTAGATGCAAAATATATGTATTATGCTCTCAGATCCAAGGCTCATCACTGATGAAAGTCATAAGCTAGAAATTAGTCTAGGGATATTGGGTGATTTGGCAATAGATAGGTATTTTGTTGACAAACCTTCTAGCATCTATTGATTACTATAGCTTGCACTAGATGGCTCTACTGTATGGAGAACGTGGTTACTACTTTAACAGATTGTGTAAGCATAAAAAATAATGATCACATAATGTTTTAATGATTTTATACCAATCCTAGCCAAAGAAAGTTGGTGACTTATTATTAAGATACCAAAATATGTAGATAATGAGATGCAATTTAGATTTATGTGACTATATAAACTAATTTGCTTAAACTGAATATTTCACTTTCAGTTTGGGCTCATGGCGTTATAGTTAATTAAATAAGTAAATAGGTGGCTGATGGAGGAGTGCATTATATCCAAAGATCTAAATGCACTGCTCTCGGATCTAAGGCTCCTCATTGATGAAAGTTACAGACTAGAAATTAATCGGGGGATATTGGATGAGTAGGCTCTAAATAGGGATTTTGATGCACAAATCTAATATCAATTGATTACTACAACTTGCACCCTAGGAGACATCACTATATAGAGTTATTAGCGTTTTAACATTGTGTAAGAAATAATCATGTGATATTTAGTAGTTTAAATTTTAATTAAATGAGATTTTAAGAAAAAAAAAAAGTGAAAGAAGTAAATGTAATTATTTAGAAATTATGAAGAATCAAAAAGATGATGTAACTTAATTGGAAATTTGATAAATGGTGGGAAAAAAAGACTTTATTAAAGAAAGTAACTTTTTCATATAATAGATATAACAAGAATTGTAAGATAGTTCCTGGATCAAATTTAAGATATTGTAGAGAGACTTCAAAGAGAAATATAAAGATATGCTTTGAATTCAGACGTGGACAGCTATTTAAATGAAACTAGGGCGGTCAAGTTTTTATATTATAATAGGATGCAAAAGAAGTTGAAAATGTTTGCAGTTTGTGGATAATAAAATAGTTCAAATATTTTTTAATAGTATTTTAAGAAAAAAACAAAATAATAACATGAATGAGAAAAATTGGAAATGTTAAAGAATTGGACACAAAAAATGTGTCAAAAAGGAAGTGTTATGAGAATTGTTAATTACTGCAATGTCAGGAGAATAAAATGCAGAAAGAGGTATGGAGAGCAGATAAGAAGAATAAAAGATTTGAATATACAGTATATAGAAATAAGATTATCAATAACTCGAGAATATTTATAAATGGAATAATTTGATTTATTTTGTAAACCATTGAAAAGTGATTAAAAGAGCACAAATTGATTATAAGTAAAAAAACTTGTAATAAAAGGGATGCTCCTATTGTCATCATCATCATCAACCATTATCAATCCACTGCAGGATGAAGGTCTCCAAGTTTAATCCATCTTCTCCGATCTTTAGCTTCTCTTCTCCACAACACCCCTGCACATTTTCTTATTTCATCCATCCATCTCATGCGGTCTCTTTCTGGGTCTTTTACAATCTCTTGGAATCCCGTTTAAAATTTCAATTGTCCATCTATTATCATCTCTTCTAACAATATGTCTAGCCCAACTCCATTTCAATCTCTTAATTTTTTCAATAAGGTCAGTAACACCTGTTTGTTGTCTTACCCATACATTGCGTTTTCGATCTCTTCTTGTTACTCCCAACATACGTCTCTCCATACTCCTTTGAGTGGTCTGAAGTCTCTGTATTGCTCTTCTATTAAGTGTCCAAGTCTCAGATCCATAAGTCAGAACTGGTAAAACACATTTGTTAAAAACCATCCTTTTCAAACACTGGTAAAACACATTTGTTAAAAACCATCCTTTTCAAACACATAGGCATATTTCCTTTTAGTATCAAGTTATTCCTACCAAAAGCGCTCCAACCAAGTTTAATTCTATGATTAATTTCCTCCATTATATTTCCATCTGTATTAATAATCTGACCAAGGTATTTGTAACTGTTAACTTCTTCTAATTCTTCATAATCAATCTTTATTTTCATATTTTGAGCAAATTGATTAAACATTACTTTAGTCTTTTTAACATTTATCTTTAGTCCTACTTTTCTACTTTCATCTGCTAACTCCTGCAACATTTCCTGCAGCTCCGAAGCATTATTTTCAAAAACAACTACATCATCTGCGAAATCTAAATGACTTAAATATTCTCCATTTACTTTCACTCCTTTAGTTTCCCATTTTAATCCACAAAATACTTCTTGCAGCACTGCTGTAAAAAGTTTTGGAGATATGGAATCACCTTGTCTTACACCTTTCTCAATGTTGATTTTTCCAGTTTCATTATGTAATCTAATTGTTGCTGTTGCATTTTTATAAATATTCTTTAAAATATGACAATATCCTGGATCTATACCTTGATGATCCAATGCTTTAATCACTGAAAAAATGTGTATAGAATCGAATGCCTTTTCATAATCTACAAATCCAAAACATAATGACAACTCATATTCTTTTGTCCTTTCTATGACTTCTCTCAATACCTGGATATGATCTATTGTACTAAAACCACTTTTAAATCCAGCTTGTTCTCTTGGTTGATGGAAATCCAAAGTTCTCTGTAGACGAGTTGTAATTATCTTAGTAAAAATTTTATATAAAACTGATAAAAGGCTGATAGGTCTGTAATTTCTAATATCTTCTTTATCACCTTTTTTAAATATTAATATTATTACTGCAATCTTCCGGTACATCTTTATCATTTAGACATTTGGTATATAACTTTTCTAAAATTGTTTCTATTTCTTCACCTGCTTCTTTTAATATATCAATTATAATTCCATCATTTCCTGGAGCCTTTCCTTTTTTCATACGCTTAATTGCATGTCTCATTTCTTCATTTAAAATTCTGGGCAATTCGGAAGATGTAATAGATATAGGAGGTACTTGTTCTTTATTACTATTGTACCATTGAATATATGTTTGATTGGGAAAAGACAAATACTGGATAGAGAGAAAAAGGCATGAAAAAAATTTAAAGAAGCTGCTCACATGACGATGATAAATATAATCATTAATCAAAATAGTGTAATAATTCATAATGTTTGGAAACTACTCATTAACCTTGTCCTTAAGAAAAGGGAAGGGAAATCAGGCCCTCGCAGATAAATTACTGAATGTTGCCTTTGACAGAAGTCTAGTTGGTTAGAGCATTGCCTTAAATTCAATATTCCACAAACCTAGAGATCCAACATTTGATTCCTGTTTCTACTGACTTGCCTTTGAAAGAAAAGTCTACTTGTTAGAGCATTCCCATCAATATTCCACAAATCTAGAGGTTTCTGGTTCAATTCTCTTGCTAATACCATCGCTGCTTAGTCCAGCAACACCTGAAAAAGAGGGTAATATTCAAAATATTGTGTATACTAATCTATGCTATTACTAACAATGGGTTATATTTATAAAATTAAATGAAGTTTGAATGTATCTAAAAACGTCTAACAATTAATATTAGAAGATGGAAATAGTCCAGTAAATAATTACAACTACAACATCACATGATCACCATTTCTACAACTACAATACAATCATTACTAACTTTCAAACCAACATTCTATAAATTGTTTTACACGATCCACTACTCAGTGCCATCTTAAATTGCTATCTCACCTGATCACACACATGTTGAAAAGATAAATAATCACCAATATATGGTCATCTTAATATAAAGCTGAGCACTGATTGTATATATGTGTGGAGAGGGTAATCTTGGCCAACTGATGAGTGCTGGTTTAGCATGAAATACATATTGTAACCGGACCCCGTACAACCCTTTTATTACTTCAGTTGTAACAATTTCCTGATGAGCATGTTGCAGGAAGGAACTATCAATTGGCATTCCCCAATGCAGATGTTAACCCCCCTACAACAATATTTCCTGCTCATCAGAGAATGTAGCACCATAGAGGCTGGAAGCATCTAGACATTTCTATGTTTGGTTTTCCAAACGGCACCACTAGAGTTCCATCTCATTACAACCTGACTTACCTAGGTCTAGTTATGCCAGACTTAGATCAGGAGCCATGAGATTCTCATGAACAAGTGCACTGAATGATGAGTGATGCAATAACAAAAAAATAGAATTGAACAACTGGATAACTAAAATTAATTTTAAGTAACAACAGTTTTATTTAACAATTAATTTGCAAGTTCTTCTAATAAAGTTCCTTCATATCCATGTGAAGATTCATTGTTTTATTCATTTCTGGTCCATTGTGTTTCTTTGGTATACTTCCAATAATAGCACTTAAAGAATGTAATTTGTTGTATAATAAAGTCCTTCTTTCATGGTTCTTTTTGAAGTGTTTGATAAAAGAAAAAGAAATATTTCAGAAGTGAAATTACAACATATATTTTGTTTTTTGGAATGGCGGAATATAAAAATATAAAACGGATTATAGAAGACAAAGGATTACGTTTAGAGAAATTGATAACAAGCCGGACCACAGAGAAATTAGGAGTACAATTTGATTGGTAGAAATGCAGAAGAACAGACGAATTGAAATAATGAGATAATTGAACCAATGAACAGATAAATCCGGAAAGGTGTGAACTTTTCAACACACAGCAAATAAAAAGACTTTTTCATGTATATATTTCAGTAGTAATTAGTTTTAAAAGTAGAGTGTACTGTAGAAGTTTGTGTTTAAATAAAGCATTATGGTATTATAAATAATAACACGGAGTAAAGATTTTGTTAATACACGGCAAATCTTGGCGCAGTCGCCGTGAAAAGTTGAACCTACGGACGGACAAGTTAAAATGTCTTTAGGACAAGGAAGCATCTCGGAGTTCGACGTCGGAAATGCGGTGAATGGCCGTTATACGTCACTCAACTTGAAATTTTTTTTAAATTAAATAACATTACGGAGAATAATAAAAAAGTAGCAGCTCTTTTATGCCTCGCGGGACGAAAAGTAATTGAAGTGATACATAAACTAATGAATGGGCCAACAACGGATGAAACAATACGAAAATATTATAAACAAGTTATCCAATTATTTTAGCCCACAACCATCGAAGTTCATGGCTCGATTAACCTTGCGGAATAGAAGACAACAGAGGTGAAAACATAAGAGATTTTGATATAATTTTGAGACAATTAGTAAGAGATTGCCAATACGGAGAGTTCGCAGAACAAGCCCTACTGGATCAGTTGTTATGGGGAATGAATGAAGACCGGCTACGGCAAAATTTGTTAATGGAACCAGATTTGACCTACGACATAGCAATACGGAAAGGGATAGCGTATGAGCTCATAATGGAACAAGCAATGTGTTTCAGAGGAAAGATAAATGATGAACAGTCATGGGAAATACATAAAACAGAGCACAAATACGAAAGAATGGAATGACCGAGGAAAACAAATAAAGTGTTTCTGTTGTGGAAAACAAGGACACATATCGAAAAACTGCAAATGGCGTTCATATACCTGTTATAATTGTGGAAGGAAAGGACATCTAATATCAGTCTGCAGAAATCCAAAAACTCAAGATAAACAACATACGGAATATGAAGTAAAAAAAAATGTGTGTGCACAAATCCAAAAACAATACATGATAACACTGAATATATATGGAAAAGACATAGAAATGGAAATCGACAGTGGTTCGGCAATATCACTCATCAGAAGAAAAATGGAACGATATTACCAAAGGTCATAAAAGATGCATAATGCAGAAAACGAATATTAGAGTCAAAGACGTCAGCGGAAACACAGTAATAATAAAAGGAAAAACACAGATTCCAATTAGGTACAAAGAAGAAATATTAAACCTACCTATTTATATAGTAAAAGGAAGCATAGCCCCGATAATAGGAAGAGAATGGTTCGAACAACTAGGAATTACGGTAACAATCGTAAAAAACATGTCGTTCGAACAGGAATACATTACAGCATATCCGGAACTTTTTTCAGAACAAGTAGGAGTTTTCAAATCAGACCCAGTAGACATAGAATTAAGTAAAAACGCCCGACCAATTGTGTGCAAACCCCGAAAGATTCCGTTTGCACAACATGAAAAAGTAAAACAAAAAATTCAGAAACTAGTAAGCGAAGGAGTTTTGACACCGGTAGAAGACGCTCAATGGGCCACACCGATTGTAATAGTGACAAAGCCAAATGGACAAGTTAGAATTTGTGGGGATTACCGAGTAACGGTAAACAAATTTTTATCCAAAGGGGCGTATCCAGTTCCAAACATTCGAGAGCTGTTAGCCGGTTTAGCAAATGAAAATTTTTTCTTTGCAAAGTTAGATTTAAACGCCGCCTACCATCAAATTAAGGTAACGAATAGAACAGCTCAAATGTTAACACTAACCACGCCTTTTGGTCTTTTTCAATGCAATAGGCTACTGTTCGGAGTGACAACAGCACCTAATATTTTTCAGGCAAAACTCAGCACATTATTACATGGAATACAGGGAGTGATGCCATACTATGATGATATTCTGATCACAGCCACAACAGAAAGTGAGTTACGTAAATGATTGACTAAAGTATGTAATAAATTAAAAGATGCGGGGATCAAACTGAACAAAGAAAAATGCTTATGGAAAACGCAAGAACTAGAATTTTTAGGACACGTGATTTCTAACAATGGGAAAAGACCAATAAAAGAGAAAGTGTGAGCGGTAAAAAATGCGCAGAGACCCAAGAATGTCAAACAATTGCAAGCCTTTTTAGGGCTTATTAATTTTTTTGAAAATTTTTTAAAAAGCAAAGCAATGATAGCAAATCCATTATATCAGTTGTTAAGAAAAGGACAAAAATGGGAATGGACGCAAATACATGAAGAAGCGTTTGAAAAAACAAAAGAACTACTTTCTGCAGATACACTGTTGACACATTTTGATAACGCGTTAGAAGTAAGAATTACGACGGACGCGTCTGAAATAGGTGTGGGAGTGGTTTTGGCACACCAATGGAAAACGGCGAACGACCGATTGCATACGCATCAAGGACATTATCGAAGGCAGAATGAAATTATAGTCAGATAGACAAAGAGGCTTTGGCAATTATTTTTGCACTAAGAAAATATCATCAGTTTGTTTTCGGTAGACCTTTTCAAATCATCACAGATCATAAACCCCTCCTAGCGATATTAGGGAATGACCGACAGGCTCCAGAACATATAAGCCCATGCATGTTAAGATGGTGGAACATACTGGCTGCATATGACTACGTGCTGATTTATAAACCAGGGAAGGAAATAGCTCATGCCAATGCTCTATCAAGATTGCCCGATATAGATGAAACAGGAAAGGAAGAATTAGAAATTAATTACATTGATGCGATGAAATCAAACAAATTAAATAGTAAAACTGTGGAAATGTGGACGAGAGAAGACAAGGGATATAAAAAATTAATAAAATGGATTAGAAATGAATGGCCAGAAACTAAACCAAGTTACGTAGCAAATGGGATTTGGTCAAATAGACAACAGTTATCAATATGTAAGGGATGTATTGTAATGGGCGATAGAGTGCTAATACCAACATCGGGAAGACAAGCAGTACTAAAATTACTACATGAAGGACATCCAGGAATTGTGCGTGCTAAAGCTCTAGCTCGTAGATACGTATGGTGGCCAAAAATAAATGAAGACATCGAACACTATATAAAGAAATGCGCTTCATGCCAAACATACGCTGCAATGCCACAAAAGAACCTGACATCATGGCAGCCAGCAAAGAAACCATGGGAGAGAGTACACATAGATCACGCTGGACCAGTGGATGGGAAAATGTTGTTGATACTTGTAGACGCACAATCCAGATGGATAGAAGCACATAAAGTACGAGACACGACGGCGAATGAAGCAATCAAATGCCTTAAAAATATTTTTGCGATTCATGGATACCCGGAAGTATTGGTATCAGACAACGGTGCTGCATTCACTGGAACAGAAATGCAACAATTTTGTGAAGAACATGATATTCAACAAGTGTGGTCACCACCATATCA
Organism: Epiperipatus broadwayi; assembly: GCA_028023455.1. Lineage (NCBI taxonomy): Eukaryota > Metazoa > Onychophora > Udeonychophora > Euonychophora > Peripatidae > Epiperipatus > Epiperipatus broadwayi. The sequence goes on along the minus strand of JAQFVV010000369.1, from coordinate 18,111 downwards.
TCCTCAATCAAACGGGCTAGCGGAAAATGCAGTACAACAAGTGAAACAAAATTTGAGGAAAACTGGAACAAAAAATATACAAGAAATGCTACAAATGTTCATGATGACGCAACACACAACACCATCAACAGCAACGGGTAAATCACCAGCAGAAATACTATGCGGACGGAAATTGTGAACAAAATTAACTGCATTATATCCAAAGGAGAGCAATATAATACAACATGACGAAATGGATAAAGAATTTAGGAATGAAGAACCAGTCTGGTTCAGAGATACATTAAGGAAGACATGGATTCAGGGAACAATTAAACAACGGATGTCAAACAAGATATATGAAATAAATGGTCCAAACGAAAGAATACATAGAAGACACATAAACCACATGCGAAAAAGAATGTCAGAGGAATGGGATTGGATACCAAGCGAGGATAAGAAGTTTGACACTAAGGAGAGTGGAATTAATAGTACAGGGAAAGAGGAAGAAGAGAGACAAATTGCGATAGCAACAAATGGTGAAGACAAATACGAACAATACAAGAATAAGTCACCCAAGCCTACAAGAAATAGACGATTACCCGAACGATTCAAAGACTATGTGTAATGGAAATATTTCGACTTCTGAAATGAGGGGAGGAAGTGAAGTGTTTGATAAAAGAAAAAGAAATATTTCAGAAGTGAAATTACAACATATATTTTGTTTTTTGGAATGGCGGAATATAAAAATATAAAATGGATTATAGAAGACAAAGGATTACGTTTAGAGAAATTGATAACAAGCCGGACCACAGAGAAATTAGGAGTACAATTTGATTGGTAGAAATGCAGAAGAACAGACGAATTGAAATAATGAGATAATTGAACCAATGAACAGATAAATCCGGAAAGGTGTGAACTTTTCAACACACAGCAAATAAAAAGACTTTTTCATGTATATATTTCAGTAGTAATTAGTTTTAAAAGTAGAGTGTACTGTAGAAGTTTGTGTTTAAATAAAGCATTATGGTATTATAAATAATAACACGGAGTAAAGATTTTGTTAATACACGGCACTTTTAACAACTTATATCTTTAGTTATTTAATTAATTCACAGAGAGGAATGCAATATATGAAGATAACTGATAGCATTTAATTCAGAGTCTCACTTTATTCAAATAAATATTTCACTTATGGTCCATTGTTCTTCTTTGGTATACTTCAATATGTCTTAAAGAATGTAACTTGTTGAGAGTATAATAAAGTCCTTTTAATAGTTCTTTAACAGTTTTCATCTTTAATCATTTAGTTAGTTCACAGAGAGGAGTGTGATATATTAAGACAACAGAGAGAATAATGAAGACAACTAATAGCACTTAATTCAGAGTTCCACTTAATTGTGATTTGTATTATTTTAGGTATTGGTCACATGTAATGTGGTTTAAATTATTCTTGTATGTAGATATCCTTTACAGATATAATAATGAATATAACTGCTAGCATTGTATTTAATTCAGAGTTTCACTTAATTCACAAATAGTTTATTTACAGTCCAATGTGCATCTTGGTATGTATCCAATAATAGGGCAATATGAATTAAAGAATGCAAGTTCTTTAACCATTTACATTTTATGTCTAATTCAAGAGTTCCAGTTAACTTTAAATTAGTTAAAGCACAATACATATATTTTTATTCATGGTTATCCAGGTTCGAATCCATGCTATATGCACCTCCTAGGTTCATTGGTTTGGTATTCTTATTTCTCAATTCGCATATATAACTTATTTTAATTCTGTGTTTATATTACTTTTTTCAGAGTTTTCAAATAGTAAATAAAATCTATTAACTTATTGACTTACTAATTCATATTTAAATGTTTGACTTTGTTCATAATATAGGATAAATTTATTAAATACATTCGTTTTGTATGTATATTTTCATTTTGATATTTTCTAATAAATGTATTTTCATGCAGCTACATTTATTCATAATTTTAATTTCATCTATAATTTTCCAATAACAACGTATTTTCAGGCAGCTATATTTAGTCATAATTTTTATTTTATTTATAATATAGGTTACATGAGCACAGACTTTCACATGACCCACCACTCTCCACTCTATCTAACAATAATAATCACCAATATATGTTGGTGATTATTTATCTTTTCAACATATATGTTTAAGTGTATCTGTGTTGTTAGATAGAGTGGAGAGTGGTGGGTTGTGAGAAAGTCTGTGCTCATATAACCTATATTACATATATATAGACACAGGTATATAATAAGCCTGTGTTTCAGTTATTTTATTTATAATAAAGACGTTTTGTTTTCTTTTAAAAACACATATAATTTTAGCTTAAAAAAGTCGTTTTGTCTTGTCTTTTAAAAACACATAATTTTAACTTAAGAAAGACATTTTGTCTTGTCTTTTAAAAACACATAATTTTAATTTAAGAAAGACATCTTGTCTTTTAAAAACACATATAATTTTAGCTTAAGAAAGATGTTTTGTCTTGTCTTTTAAAAACACATATAATCTTAGTTTAAGAAAGATATTTTGTCTTGTCTTCTATAAACGCACATAGTATCGAATATTTTTATAAAATCATTACCTTCATTTATCCAGTTTGTTTCTTCAAACAGGGGGGCGTTTTATTTCAGCTGGATGGCATTATTGGCTTTCCATGATGTCTATCTACCCAGGCAAATCTTGGAAAATCATGGCTTTTGAAATGAAGAGAAAAGGCTGTGACTGTTTAGGCTTTCATCGTTAATTTTTCCTTAATAAAGTTTTCTTTTTCCATCATTAACAGAGGTTCTTTAACTGTTCTTAATATCTTTTTAAAATTGAAATCTTTTTTTCAAAATTCTTCTTTAACAGCTACTTGAAAAATATCTCTTTAAAAAAAAAATAACTATTTGATCTCCTAAAAATCTCTTTGGAAAAACTTTTTAAAACTCTGCTCTGAACTTGCAACTTGACTATATATATCTGATTCTTGGGTTGATTAAGCAGCTCAGCCCACATATCCTAGTCATCCCACAGCTCTCATTTAAGTCCAATTGCCTTTCTCTTCATAATGATTGGATAATCTACTTTTTTAGCGGGATAGATAAGAAAGCATGAAGATTAAGCCATGTTTTTCAATTTATTAAGACTGCCCCAAGCTGTTATCACACTTTATTCGAAAACATCGTTCCAAAAATTAAAACTAATCTTTTTAATAAATGCCAGCTTTAAATAAATACGAGTGATATATTTCAATTATATTGTAATTTAAAACTATAAAATCAATAATGATTTTCTTTTAACTATAAACTTTTTGCTTTATTTCTTTTTTAATTTGATCAAATCATGCTAGTCTTTTTTAAATGGGGGGGGGATCTTTTGAATATATATGCATGGAACAGTATATGTTTCAATATATTGGTGATTATTTATCTTTTCAACATGTATGTGATCAGGTGAGTCAGCAATATAAGATGGCACTGAGAGTAGTGGATTGCGTGAAGGTCTGAGTTCGAACCCTGCAAATATTACATATATAAATGCAGGTTTATGCCTGTACAATATAATAACCTATGTTTTAAAAAATATTAGGATTAGTGATGTATTTCTGGAGAGTATGTCTTCACATTTAAAAAGAAGGGGTACAAGAAAATTTTAGAAAAATAGATATAAATTAAGCAAATATATAAAAAGTGGGTTTTTGGCTTTTGCAGTGTGATTGGATGATGATAAAAAATTAACAAATGTATAAAATATATGTTATGAAAGATTATAAATAGATCTGAAGTTTTCATTGCTATGTAGATTAGAGAATAATGAGGGGGAAAATACAATGGCTAATAATTTTTTTTGTATTAATTCACATTTCTGATTTTGACAATGGGGAAGCCATGTTGCATCACATGATAATACTGCATACAACATTGCAGGCAATAATTTGATTGGCAGACAAAAAGCTAAGTTAAAAATTTAAGTATTTGTTAAATTGTATGTATATATAGTATATAAAGAGCTCATAAATAAGCTTTTAACAAGTTTTGCAGAATATTCCATTGCTAAAGCTATTAATATATGGTGTATCTGAACTTAGTTCAGTCCCATATGGCTACTTAAGTTAGATAGCGGGATTGGAAGACATGGATGTCTGCAAATCCATTAGATAAAGTGCTGGGCTTGTCCTGGTATTTTTAATCTATGCTTGAATATCACCTCACTGAGGAAGCCGGTAGCAGAAACCGGTCTGGGGTTAGGAATATTTTGCAAAGCTTGGTAAGAGCTTATTTGTGAGCTCTTTATATAATATTTGTAATACAAGCTTGTTTAAATTAGGTCATGTGACATCTGGCTTGATTTCTTTGTGTATATAGTATATATAAAGGTACTTTGGTATTATACCTGCTGTGACATTATATAATATTTGTAATACAAGCTTGTTTAAATTAGGTCATGTGACATCTGGCTTGATTTCTTTGTATATATAGTATATATAAAGGTACTTTGGTATTATACCTGCTGTGACATATTATTCGAGTGACATTATTCTAATTTTGCAATATGATTAAAATAACTTCCGAGAGATGTGTGAACTTGATTGATAAAACTTATCTGTAGATCCCATGGAGGTGTTAAGATATCGCAAACTTAGAATATGTCACTGAAATAATGCATCATACCACATAAAAAGAGTTGTGATTTTTTAATAAATGACACTTTATGTGAGTTTATTACAACATATTGTGCTGTCACAAACATCTTCCTTCAGCATAATACAGCAGTACCAACATAAGAACCCAGCACATGTAATACAAAATTTCAAAATCTAAAACAAAAGAATCACTTCTTATTTTCAGTGGTGGAGTAATGTATTCATTATAGAAAAAGGAAAAATATGAAAAAAGAATCCTGAAACTTTTTCGATGGCAAACTGTAGCATAAAGTTTTAACTTTACATTTAGAAGATAAAGTTTTAGTTTTATCTAAAAATGGTAAACTGTAAGTTTAACCTTATATTTTAAATATATAAAAAGACCAGAGAGTACACTCAGTAAATCAAAAGCTACTGGACCTAATTCGCTCTCTCAAAACCAGAGATACCAAACTAGCCCAACCTTCTCACAGACACTTGGGCAATCCTCCAACTCTCAGCCTCTGCCATAGGACTCAATCATTTAAATGTTTGTGACCCATGTGATGCTTGCCCAATGAAGACATGAATCTCGGACTGGCCTGGACTATACACCCTCTCCTCTTTCCACTTCCCATTCCTTTTCACATGTATCCTTCCCCCCTTACCATGTTGCTTCCTGAAATTTCAATTTACCATATAATCACTCCCTTCTAAACCTTTTTCTAACTGTATTTGTATCTCTTTTTTTTGATGAATAAACTTTCATCACTGAGGGGTAAAAAACAAGTTTTAGCAAAAAAAAAAGTTTTAGTTGTAAATGTATTTTTAAATATAAAACCACACTACTTACAAATGATGCAAGAGATGTATTATATTGTGGGAGTGGAAAAAAAGTAATGGGCAGATAGCCGTTTAACATTCAAAATGGAAAGGAACAGGTCAGTTTATTTATGTACTCACCTCCACATGAATTCAGTCAAATACAAATGAGATATTGATGTTAAATTCCTCTATCCTTTATTCTGCTAGTTGACTGAACCTCAAAGTCATTTTGTGTGTGAGCACTAGTATAAGGATTGATGAAGTTACAGCTATAGTTAACTAAAGTGGTTGTACCCAGAAGCTCACAATTCTCCTTTTTGGCAGGCTTCCCACAATCAGAGTAAATTGGAGACCCACATTCTCTTTGATGGCTTGCATCAAAATGGACACTGTCCTAGCAGGAATTTTCATTATAAAGCATTCATCCATCTCCCTATAAAATTCACCAAACAACTGCTGCTCCAGAAGTATTCTGCCAACCTGATTCTTCTGCATAGTAAACAGGCTTTCATCAATTTCACCAACTTTTCCAGGACTTCTGATTTTGTGTTTTTCTATGGTTAACAAGTTTTGGCCACCATTTTGAGCTGATTTTTACCCTATTTGACAGACATCAATTGTTGTGACCAGCTGTAGATAAATCTTAGCACAATGACAAACTATTTTGGAGTCCTCATACCATGTTTCCTTATAAATGGCAACTTTCTTCAGGTAATGGGTTGAGTAACACATCATTGTTTATTAGAAAGATAAATAGAAAACCCTCATACCATTATTGTACTTTTTTATGTCAGAAGTCCACATTTGTGGAGGAAATTGACTATGTCCTTTTCTGTAGCAGGAAGCTCTCAAATTTTAATATCATTTTGTTAAGAATCACAAAGTAAAAAGAACAATGGCACAAAAATCACAGTAAAAAGCATAAAATCACAGGTCGGCATGTTTTAGAACTTGGTGACATGTATATATGTGAAAAGTTGGTAATGTATATATTTGACTTGGATTAGTCATGCCAGGATTTTTGAATGATATGACACCATAAACAGAAATTTTGGAAAAATTATTGCCCTACACTTTGTCAAATAATAAAAGGAAATGCCATTGAATTTAAGATAAGCTGATCAAAATAATTTATCAGCAGAAACATTTTAAGAGCTAAATCCAGATGCCTTTTATTTACAAGTCATAAAAATCAGGATCTGCTAATCAGATCTTCAATCATTTTGCAGCTGGAAGCTCTAGCAATGAAAACCAGTGAGTAGAGAAGCTAGCTTCTGCTTTCCCTTTACCATCCCACAGGGTCATTAGTTTGAATTTTAATGTAATATACCAATTTCTACACATCTATCCATTGCCAATTATGCTATTCCTGAAATAATATATATTTGGTAAACCTGCCTGCCATGCTTACATTAAAAAATTGAAAGAATAAAGTTAACTAGTAAATTAGAATAACCAACCTGTCTTCAGAATAATATTAATTAAGAGATGAGAAAGGGCCATAAAACTCGTGGAAGATGAATTGTTCAACATGAAAAGCTTCCGTCATTATACCTACACATTGCTCTTCATACATGACTGTTCCAAACTTTTCATGAAGGTAATTGCAGAACCATTGAACTCTTGATATGAGATCTGTGCAATCCAGAAATACAGGTAAATTTAAACAATTCATTTTTGTGTTACCCCCTTTTTATATTTTTCTTTGATGTTATTATTTAATCATTTATTATCATTATCAATCCACTGCAGGATGGTCTCTCCAAGTTCAATCCATCTCCGACCTTTAGCTTCTCTTCATATCACTCCTGCACACTTTTTTATTTCCTCCATCCATCTCACATGTGGTCTCTTTCTAGGTCTTTTACAATCTCTTGGAATCCAGTTTAAGATTTCAATTGTCCATTTATTATCATCTCTTCTAGCAATATGTCCAGCCCAACTCCACCTCAGTCTTTTAATTTTTTCAATGAAGTCAGTAACACCTGTTTCTCTTGCCCATATATTGCATTTTAAACCTGTTTATGTTAAAAAATGGCCAAGTATGTGTTGCTATTTAATAAAGTCATGTATGTGCTATATTTGTTATTTGCGCAATTGGATGATGAATGGGCTATGTAAATATATTTTCTTTTTATTAATTCCAAAAATCATCTCTTGCAAAATAAGAAAGCTAATTACTAAAACTCTTTCTCACCTGCCTCAAAGATTTTGTTTTCTTTAGTAATGTATTTTCATTTAAGCATTTTATTTATAATTTTTCTATATTAATAAAATTGTCAAGGTCAAGTAAAACTAATTTAAACAAATAAAAGTTCATTCATATTTTTACTAAGGGATGTCTATATATAACATTTAAGATATTATAGCTAAGGTCATTATTTTAATTAAAGGTTTAATTATAATTATATGTTTAAATCTCAAATTCCTCTCAAGCTACTTTGTAAGCAGTGGTTAATAGAATATTTTATCATCTGAGTGTTTAGATTGATTGGGCCAATGAAACATTGCTGGATAATGTAATATATGACCACTTGTGCAACCTTACAAAGAGACTACTCATGCTTGTTTTGTTATAACAGTAATTTTTAGGCTTTAATAATTGAGTATTCATCAGTAGGTTGACTTTTATGTAATAGATTCATGTATTAATACTATAAGTAGATGATCCTTTCTGCTTTATAATAATAAATTATCTGAGTGTTTTCTAGATATGGTCACACCAAGGTGGATATATATTTATATATATATTGTACCAATATTGATATTGTACATATAATTTTATGTAAAAAAAAATGATTAAAGTAATTTTTCATAAAAGAGAAACATAAAATTAAATGTTGAGTTTATTGCACCTTGTTTTCGGAAAAGATAAGAATCAAATAGTTTTCTATCGTTAATTTCAGAAGGAGAGAGGGGTGTTTCGTTAGAGAAATTAAACTAAGGGTTATAAAAGGAAGTAAAGAGTTTTTATTAGTATTCGTAAAAATATAATTTAAAAAATTAAAACATACAAATCTCTTTTCATTCAAGTTTAATTAAAGAAAAAATAATGTTAAAACTAATATATGTGCGTATATATGTGCGATTGTCAACAATAGAATAAATGTTATTATAAATAAATGAAAGTTAAAGAAGATTATCATTAAAAAACACGGCAATGGCTATTAGATATTAATTAATATAAAACTACGTTTTTGCATGGCTATTACTAATTAAGCAATCTTCCAAAACACGTTTATAAAATGATTATCACTGGAATTTGACAACAGATCTTTGCCGGAGATATTAGAAAGACAACAAGGCGCAGGTATAAATAGACCTTTTTTTATCAGACAGTAATCAGTTCACAAAGTAATTGAGTAGTGCAGTTCAGAAATTAATTGAGCAGTTAACAAACAAAATGCAGTGTTGAGAAGATCTTGGGAATGCACGTTTATCTCCAGCCCAGATGTCCTAGAAAACAGCAGATCTGCCCATGAAATAATGTCAGCTTAACATCTTAGAAAATCTCCTTTAGTATCTATTTGTCTCCGATAGTAATAATCGTGAAAATCAGGAAACTCAGCAAGGAAACGTCCCAGCCAGCTGGTAAGCATTCATAATGGAAACATCCTCACCGAAAGCAGCCACCAAAGAAAACAAAATTCTACGTCTACATTCAAAAGCCTAGGTAAAACATTTGCTTATTTCGTTTATACTGTAATAGCCATTGCATTGCATTAATTCGTACAAATCTTTCAAGAGTCTAATTATATGAACTTTATATCATATATAAGTGAACTATTGATATGTGTGATTAAATTTCAAATGCTATGTAATCCTTTATTATTATTATGTGTGTACATGAGTTAATATGTGCGTGATCATTATATCAATATTTATTAGTTAAATTAGAGTGTTCTGTTATTAAATCTATAGGAATATTTAAACTATTTAGAAATGTTAATTTAAAATATGCGTGTGTTTTATTAGAATTATAAAATGTTTAAATTTAGTAAATAAATGTTAGTTAATAAATTATCTTTAAAATTAAACTTTATTTGTTGGTCAATTCTTTTTATCAATTCCTTTTATCAAATTTTTTTATCAATTCTTTTTTCTTTTTATAAATTCCTTTTACAATTCATCAAGTCTTTTAACCACTAATTATGTATAATCTATTAGTGATTACAAACAGCTGAGCTAGTCGTGGATTTAGGCGTTGAGTTAGTGGCCATTGCTCAAAGTGCGTTATTTATTCATCCTTGAATAGATAGCTGGCGCCCGTGTTTATACACAAACAAAAAAAAGTGCTTTGAACTTGGTGTTGAACTCAACAGTCGAGAAGAAGTTATGTCCTGGAAATGTAACTCTAGTTATATATTTTATAGCTATCGTTTGGGCATACATACTCTCCGAGTATGTTCTTCTCTGCCTAAGAGACCGGTGTTTCGAATGCACATATTCGAACACGGTTCAATATATATATTGAACCTGATTGAAATCCGATTAAGTTTTTAATTTTCACTAAACTTAATTTTTATTAAATCTTATTTAATGTTTAAATTTTTATTATTATTTAAAAAGAATACGTGTATCAAAATACACGAGCGTTTATATGTAAAACGGTTCATTTCAGTGTTATCGATTTATTTTAAAATAATTTTCTTATACCGCTTGTTTTTACTTTAAATCAATTAATTAAAAAACAAGCAATCTAGCTAATTACATTCCTGTGGCTTTTATTTTAAAGAGTGGAGATTTGATTTTTATGTAGTTGTTTTCATTTCAATAATCTCTGGGTAGAATTCCTAGATTAGATTGAGCGGGAGATTAATATTTGCCCTGCCTTAGGCGTAGAAATTGGACAACAAGGAAAGTGTTTCGCGGGAAATGGAGCGAGATATAAATAGCCCCGAAAATTTGGAGAGTTAGTTAAATTCATTATTGGTTGCTAGACAAGCTGTTCCTCAAGTGAAAGTTTTTCTCAATGGACATTTAAATTCTTAAAGGAAATTCGCTGTTATTTAAATCCTTTTGCTTGCAACAAGATGAAAAATTCTATACGTGTTACCACCACCCGAATGGCTTGCTAACTCTACAAAAGACGGATCCCTGACTTCCAAATTTGCTCCAGTAATGCCTTAAACACCTACAAGAAGCCGGAACCTCTTTACATCTACCTTGCCATGGTCGAAGAACCTGAAAATGAACTTAAGTAAAAGTGCGCACTCTACGTAAATTGTTTTACCGAAAGGTAACTATTTGCTTTTATTCTTCCCAGGGTAAATTAATTCTCATTAAATCTCCGCTCAATCTAATCATAAATATGTATTCTTAAGTAATAGTTATACTCATATTTAACCTTTATTGTGTTTTCTTATATTTTTGTAATGGGTTTTGGAATCTTAGTTTTAAGATTCCCAATTTGCTTTCAGTTTTGTTTATTGGAGAGTGACGAATTTTATATTTATATTTTTATGCCTACCACTTTTTATAAATGCTTTAGCGGTCGTGCATTTTAAATGCTTACCTGTAATTATTTAATATTCAATAATTAATTTGTAAACACTGTGTTCGCGCTTTCGCAAACCTCCGAAAATCTTTTGGCTGGCGACTTTATCGTCTAATTTGCCACAGGTGGAGATTTCGTTTCTAATATCTCTAAAAGCGGAAATTAGAATTGTGTTTTCTTTGTAATTTTATAAGTCGTCAGCAGGAAGATAAAATTTATCCTTTCTTAAATTGCAGGTGAGCGATACTTTTGTTCTGCTAAAGTGTTTACAACTTTTAATATTTTCGTACTCATGTGCACTCTCCGATAAATTTCTGTTTGTATTTATTATGTGTGCTTTAAATTTATCAGAGCATGTACTCAGAATTTGTTTGTAAATTTATTTTCTTTAAATGCTGGGGCAGACGTAACTGTTTTTCTAATTATTTACTTGTCCCTTATTGAGACTTTAATTATTAATTTTAAAGTAATTTTCGCCAATCGTTTGGCTGGGATTCACCAATTTTAATTGTTTTACTTCCTTTCAATCATATTTTTCGTTTGTTCTTGAGGTGGATCAATCACCGTTATTTTAAACGTAGTAATAGGTGCAGTTCTTACCGATATAAAGGCATTCGAGGTCTGACCATGTTTAGATCTCTAAAAGCTCATCGGCACTGGCTTCTTTGATCTATTTCAAGGACGTATTGTTTGAATATCTGAAAGTGAGAACCAATGTTAAGATGAATCCTCTGCTGAATGAAATTTACATCCTCCCTTTTATAATTCATTTATTAGAAGATCAGTCGGTCTGTCATAGCTTTACATTTAGTCTTTCTGGTACATGCCTGAACTAATCATATTTGTTAACTTATAAACTGTTCTTATAAGTTAATTTTCTCTTAATAAAATTTTATTAAATATGTTTAAACTTAATTTGGCTGACGTTTGTCTTTGTGCTTTTGTCTCAATTGTCTAAACAATTTAAGATCTCTTGTTTCTCCCTGAGTCTAGTCGGCGCAAACCATCATTATCATCTATTCTGATCACAGTAAACAAATTTTCCAGACACGTAGTGGTCTGGTGGCGCCCTCTGTATCAGAATAGATTGATAGACGAAATTAAAAGCCTTCGTCCGGCACAATATATATATATTGTTCATCTTAGGGTAAACTTAGTTCTTTTAATATTATTATCAATGCAGATGAATGTTCCTGCTTTATATTGATAAAATATAAATTTGTGTAAGTTATATAAGCAGAACATCCTTTCATGCTTCACATTACTACTTAATCCAATGAATTTCTTGGATATGGCCATGCCAAGGCAGGCATACTTCACCTTTCCTATATTACTCATCATTACGCAAACTTCTCTGTTTAATATAACTAGCACCATCTTAAGTTATTTCTTTAATGTACTTTAGAGCCTGAAGTATAGTATCTATGGTAGCAATCATGTGGAAAGGTCATGACCTTAAATTGTTTGTGCTTATCTATTAATAATTTTAATTTATATAAATGAATGTTCCAGCTATGCGCTGCTTTGATTATGAATTAATGGCTAGGCCACTGTAAAACATTCATCCTGGAAGTTAATGAAATGTGTGAAACAGTCTCTCCATTTTAATAAAAGATTGATAATAATGCTGTTTGAGCATCGCAACTATTAGAATAATTGTTAATTTGTTTAAATCTCTACGTTAAAGTCTCAGCTTAATAAAAAGAAACTTGCACCTATAGTAAGGTGTATCATTTATATATCATTAATTATTTTATTATGTTTTATTTATTATATGTGTCGGAGTCTTGGTTTTAAGATTTCATGTTTTAAATTTATTTGTCCGAGAATATATTGTGAGTTTATATTTTATATTACTAACCATTGATAAATGCTTGGGAAGATATTAGTTTTCTTTTTAACTCACCTGGCCTTTATTCTTTCATTATAATTAATTTAGACAATCTTGGTTTGCGTTTCCTGTGACATAAATCTTTTGGTTAGTGATTTATCAAGTGTATTGGTCTGTTTTTTTAGTCAGTAGAGATTTTGGTTGTCCTATGTTTCAGATTACATAATACCATAATCTTTTCTTTTTTTTCTTTTGTCAGAATCAACCTTGAGGGTCTTAAACATGGCCTTTCATGAGTGTTGGCAGGCAGTGCCAAATTATATCCCAGGATTTTGTCTTTAGAAGTAATTACAAATCTGTTTTAAATTCATTTTTAAAATAAGCTTAATTGGTTATTTAAAAAGTTTGGAAAAAAGAAAGTTGTTAATAAAAGAAATTTAAGTATAAAGTATAATATTTTAAATTAAACATAGGTCTATGTATATGTAAACAAAGTGTAAATCACTTTCTCCCAGGCTGTGACTTAAATGCTCTTTAAATGTTGAACAAATGATCAAGAATAGAATGAATCCAGCTATTCTTGATAGCTCTGAGGTTTATAAGCAAACTTTTGACAACATTGATGTTTATAAGGATACCTTGACAGCATTGTCAAAAGTATGCTTATAAACATCAGAGCTATGAAGAATAGATGGTTTCATTTGATTCTTGATCCTTTGTTCAATATTTAGAGAGCATTTAAGGTATAGAATATTATAATAAAAGGCCTGAGGGTTCATCCATTTTAAATTTATCTAATTTTGTTTTAAATACTTTTGATTTAGCAATTTTAAGTAATGGCCCTTCTTTTGCTCATATTAGCATTAGGAATGCGGTTTTGATTTTATTTCTGCTATTGAATGTTGTAGAAATACTTCAGATAATAATAAAAAGTCTCTACAGATAATTTTGAATAAGCAATTAAACTGAGAAAGAAAAATATGTTGTTTCCCAAAGGAAATAGATTTTCTTAAAAAAGATTAAGGACCAATGATGTTACTCTATTAAAAGAAGAAAAAGATGATCATTTTGTATTGTTGAATAATAGTGATTTTAAAAATAAAGTTCAGTCAAGCATTGGTGGCCTATTGGTTAGCATTGCTGCCTTTCAAGCAGCGGGTCCAGGTTTGCTTCCCAGTCAATGCATTTGACACATAAAAATAATAAAATAAAATAAAAAGTTTCGTAACAATTAAATAATGGAAGGTATTCTGTTTTAAATTCTGATCCTGGTAAAAAAATAAAATTTAAGACAATTGGTCTTATGAAAATTATGGTAAATATATAGTCAAAATAAGAATCATAGATCACATGACCCAATTCTCTTAAGCTTGTAAGATATAAAAAATGAGCATTTGCCAATTGCTCAACAAGCTTTGTGATAAATGCTTAGCCAGAGAAAGCATTTAAAATATCTCTGTCAGGAACCCCCCCCCCCCAAACCTCTGATCAGTGCCTCTCTGAGGAGTGCCAAAGCACGAAACCATGGTCAAAGGTTGGGGGGGGGGGGTTCATGACAGAGATATTTTAAATGCTTTCTCTGGCTAAGCATTTATCACAAAGCTTGTTGAGCAATTGGAAAATGCTCATTTTTTATGGTAAATATTTTTTTTAGATATATCCACTTATTTAAATTGTTATCCTAATGATTTTTTAGTGTCCTAAGATTTTTTTTTAATTTGAAATTTCATAAAATAATTTTTTGTATTTTTGATTTTATAGAGGGAATTGTTGATAAAATTTCAATTTTTTTATAATGTTTTTAAGAATTATAAAAATTTAGGTTAGTTTTATGTATCTTCTTTTGAAGCATATGATAAAATTAATGACTTTGTTTTAGAAAAAGATTGTGTTTTGATACATTAGATATTCAAAACATGTATCATTCAGTTGATAGGAAAAATGTGTTTTTTGATATTTTGAATAAATTTTAATATTTTTCTGCAGATAAGATTAATGTTATTCATGATTGGCTATTATTATTAGAGGTTTCTATTATTTTGAGCACAATGATGTGTTGTATAAAATTAAAGAGGGTTGGTTTATTGGTTATGTTATTTCTCTTTTAATGTGCTCTGTCTATATTGATTGTTTAGAGAGTAGGTTTATTCACATGATCACCATCTCTTATGCCAGCACATAACTGTTATTAAACAGGCAAAACTCCATACAGTAGTGCCACCCTGTGCCATCCATTGATTACTCTGGTTGGCACAGGGTGGCACTACTGTATGGAGAGTTTTGCCTGTTTAATAACAGTAGCTTTATTAATAATTTTTGTTTGTTTAAATTTATTTGGTAGGTGTGTTGATGATTGCTTGTTATACAGGAGGATAAATTGAAGGAGTTTTTTGATTGATTGAATGCTTTTGATTCTAATATTAAAGTTACTATTGAGGTGGGATATTTGAATTTGTAAAATTAAAATTTTTAGATTTAAGTGTTGATAAAGTTGTTAATTGCTTTATTTTGTAGTCATTTAATGAAAGAAAAAAAAATTAAAAAATATGATACGGCCAGATAGTTATCAACCTTTTACTAACAAATGACTTTCTTAATGGAATTTTTTTATACCAGTAGAAGATTTAATAATTTTGAAAATAATAGTTGTATTCAGAGGAACCAATTTGCTTCTGGTTCTACTGAGTTAGGATATAGTAATGAATTTATTAAGAATATTATATTTAATAAAAATTTCTCTGGATTTGTTAATAATAAAGATTTAAGGGTACTTACTTACATATTAGTCCTGCAACATAGAGGTGGTACTCCTTTTCGCATCTGCACAAATGTGCAACCTTGTGATCACATCAAATAAACCTTGCAATCTCATCCAATGACATGTTTTTTGTGATAATTTTACACTGTCAGTTATTGTCCAGATTTCATTCACACAAGATCTTTAGTTCTGTCAATTGCATTTTCAAGCTATTTCATTTATATTCGTAGTTTTGATTTAACAATTTTTACTATCATTTGTATTTGTAGTTTGGATTCAATGATTTTTTCTTCATTTGTATTCATAGTTTTAAATGAGTACATGTACTTTTTAGTTTTGATTTCATTTTCTTTTTATAGTCCTTTTTTAAAAAAACAGTACAAAATGATGTCAATTTGGAATCTACACACTACTGAAATAAATGCAGTTTTATATTTTCAAGAAAATATAAAATTGGAGGCCCTAACAAAATCGAAATTGATGAGAGCTTTTTCACAAAAAGGAAAAATCAAGCTGTCAAATCAAATCAGTGAATGTTTGGTGGTTTGTGCAGGGAGATCAATGAGTCTTTTATCATGACAATTAATGATAGAACAGTGGCAACTCTCATGGAAGCGATCAAACAAAATGTGGCATAGAAATCAATGATTTATTCTGACTGTTGGAAAGCCAATGAAAGTGATGAATTATGAAATGGCAGTTATGATCAATTTTATGTGAACCACAAATACAATCATGTGTTATTTGTGTATTTTGGGGAAAATACAAATTTTACTTTTAGCCTCCATTTTGGGAAAAAAAATTATCCACAGAAAGTAAAGTAGAACAGATAAATTGATTGTTTGAAAATTCCTGTTATATATTACATGGTAAGTACTATATGTGTATATTTTACATTTTTTTGTAATATGTTAGGGTATTTTGTAATTTAGTCATTGTTTTGTCCGTATTTAAAGTTACATTTGGGAATTGCATAATGGCATGTCATATTAGTCCATATTTAAAGTAACTTTTGGCAATTTCATAATGGTGTGTCATATTTTACATTTTTTATGTCAAATCGATATTTTTACTATTGTTAAAAATGTACTTTTTAAGATTAAAGTTTTGGTTGAAATTCATATTTTTAGTAAATCAGGCCAAACTCTCCATACAGTAGTGCCACTCAGTGTCAACCAGAGTAATCAATGTATGAGTAGGCACTAGATGGGGATTTTATGCTCAAGCCTTCTGGCATCCATTGATTACTCTGGTTGACACTGAGTGGCACTACTGTATGGAGAGTTTTGCCTGTTGTAATAACAGTTATGTGCTAGCTTAAGAAATAGTGATCATGTCATATTTTTAGTATTGTTAGAAATTAATATTTCATGTCATATTTTATATTTTTTGTGTGAAATTCATAATTGTTAGAAATTAATTTCTAGTATTGTTAGATTTAATCCGATGCAATTTGTGTTATGTATTAGAACTGCTACACCTTTTCACATACATATTTAGATTACTGATAACATTGTAAATCTTGTGAAAATATCATGTACATGTGGACCATTTTGACAAATTAATCATTTTAAGTTTTACAAGATCCAAGTGTACATGTTCTTTGGTCAGATCACAAGATTACAAAGTTATCAGCAGATTGGTATGAATGTGAAAAAGCATGGCAGATCTCATATGTTGCAGGACTAATGCGTAAGTACCGATTTAAGTGTTAATGAGAATGAAGAGTTTATTTCTGTGTCATATAAATCATCAATTAGTAAATTAATTTATACGAATATTTTTTTATTGGATGATATAAAAGTGGTTTGGAAAAAAGGACTGAATTTAAATTCATAAATGGTTCAAAACAGTTAATTGATTGCAAATCTATAACTGGAGAAGTTTATAAAATTCCTTGCAGTTAATGAAACAATTAAAGTTCATAAGCGTAGAATTAAAAATAAACATAGTATCCCAGTTTTGTATATTCATAAACTGAACACAGTCATAAAATATGATTTGATAATGGAGAGGTTATCTTTTATAAATAATAAAAAAGTGAATTGAAATGAAGATCCAGGTGCAGTGCTCTCAGATCCAAGACTCCTCACTGATGAAGGCCACAAGCCAGAAACTAGTCTGGGGATATTGGATGAGTAGGCACTAGATGGGGATTTTATGCACAGGACTTCTGGCATCCAATGATTACTCTAGCTTGCTGGGTGTGGCAATACATATAGTGAGTTTTGCCTGTTTTAACAAGTTATACACAAGCATAAGAAATGGTGGTCATGTGAAGAGTAAAAGAAACTTTGATGATAAAATATTTTGAATCTGAGGCCATCAATCTCATGAAGACATTCTTTGATGGTAAAATTAGTTGGGTTTTGAAATGAATGATGGGAAGACCATTTTGTTTAGTATATATAAGTGGTGTGTTTAGTTGAATTTCACTTGAAAAGGTCTATTTGTTAATAAATGAAACCATGGTTACAGAAGAACTTTAGTAAAGCTTAGTTTGTTGACTAGTATTGTAATGTTATATGAATTTTTATTTTATTTATTATTACTAGTATAATGTTAGGCAGTATTTATTGTAAGTAT